>CM002482.1:15977140-15995061 GCA_000325765.3 Leersia perrieri | reverse complement strand
CTATGTCTCTGCCAATCGGAGAGACAAGTCACGGTCGGGCACCAGGAAACGCCGGCTGATCCGGTCCGGTCTCATGGCGGTGCTGCAAAATCCCCGCTAGTCTATTGGAAGCCTGCAAATCCTGCCGGGCCCGGGTCGGGTAGTTGGGCGGTTGGGTGCGTGATTTGGATCGATTAATCAAGTCGGCATCGTGCAACTCGTTTGGATAAAACGGGTACCACCCGTGGGGCCCTGTCCAAACCTGTACTCTACAAACTACTGGTCCAACCAGATCGGTCATGTACTGATCATGTGCGCGCATGCACGTTTTCTTCTGGATCGACCGGACGGCTCAACAAGAAAGCTGCACGCATGCATGCCTCTCGTGGTGCACAGGTAAAGACGTGTACACGTACGGTATGATGCACGGGAGGGCAATGTTTTATGCTATTCTATTGGCCAGGATTGTGGTCTAGGATGGTGTACAAGTGTACAACTACATACTGACCGGGTTAACTAAGACAGATCAGGATGATGCAGCTGGCTTAGCGGCTAGCTAGCTGGCTAGGGGCGACTGGGCGTTATTTTCAGAATGTTTTTATTGGATTTCCAAAGTTTATATCGTCCTTATCACTTTACATTTCCATTCAAAAATAATAATCACTTTACATTTTTGTTCTGGTGATTCAAATAGTATGCCCTTTATGTTTTTTGATTCGGTGATTAATGGAGCACAATACATGACTGGAAAACAAAATGCATACAGTAAGCTAATTAATTTTGCCAGAAATTATTCGAAATCAGTACAAATTTCCAGATTTTGATAATAAATTCGCCACATACCATTTTGAGATGCATTGTTATTTATTGATCCAAGTAGTATAATTTTGCAACGTGATACCGAATCAATATAGCTTTCTAAAATTTAACATTAGTTCGTGCCATTATAAGGTTTCAAAATTTAATAATAGTTCGCGCCATCATAAGGTTTCAAAATTTAATAATAGTTCACGCGTTATAAGCTTTTTAAAATTTAATAACAATTCGCGCCATCATAAGGTTTTAAAATTTTAAAAATAGTTCGCGCTTTATAAGCTTTTTAAAATATAACTATATTTCGCGCCATCGTAAGCTTTTCAAAATTTAATAATAGTTCACACTATGCCATTTGAGATTACTTATACCTTGCGGTTTACAATTCTAAGTATATATCTTCAATTATGAAAAATATTGACGGTTTCATATCCCTGTAACCCGTCTCGTTCAATTCGTTGTCAAGATTAAATAAAAGACTTCGTTTATACGTAACTACTACTGCTACTAAATCCATGGCAATCAGAAAATTCAACCAAAGTATCGGGGATTGCTGATCAATGTACGTTACCTGAACGGAGGCCCAGCCCTTGAGGATGTCCGCCCGCTCGCTGTCGGTCTCCCCGATCCACCCCCACAGCACGCGCCGCCGTCCGACAGGGTCGTAGAACGTCTTGGACGCGTAGAACTTGCCGTAGTCGTACCGGAGCCCGATCCCGACGTCGATGTCTGCGTTGTCCGGCGTCCAGGCATCGGCCTCGCCGTCGTACGTGCCGATGGCGTAGTAGTCGTTCTTGTCATCGTCGAGGCTTGCCTTGAGCACGTGCTTGACGCCGGGGCCAGGCGGGGTTGACGTGTCGAGGCCGGTCTCCCCGTCGGCCGGCGAGGCGGAGACCGGGTAGAAGTCCACGCACTCCCACATGCCGGTGCCCGGCACGACGTGCAGCAGCGTGGGCAGCAGGTCGTAGTGCAGGAAGTCGTCCGTCTTGTACACGAGCGCCAGCCCGGCGTGTTCGCCGTTCTTGGACCCGATCGTGATCCGCCACGACGAGTCGTTGCTCGCCGGGCTGCGCCACGCCGTCGTCGGGTCACGGAAGTCGGTCAGCCCGATGCCTGGAGGCGGCACAAGCACGGGGTTCGCCTCGGCCTTGCTCCACTCACGCAGCAGCGGGTCGTTCGGGTCATCCGGTTCGGCCAGGTTCTGCACCTGGACCGACTCCCCCGTCGCGCCCGTGTACAGCATCACGATCCGGCCGTCCGGGAGCTGCGTCGCCGAGCCGGTCCAGACGCCGTTGATGTCGTACCAGTGGTCGGGAACCATGGCGAGCGGCAGGTGCAGCCAGTGGATGAGGTCGCGCGACACGGCATGGCCCCAGGTGATGTTCCCCCACACGGCGGAGTCGGGGTTCCATTGGTAGAACAGATGGTACCATCCCTTGTAGTACAGTGGACCTGCAGATCGATCAATCCATCGACGACATGGTCAGTGCGTACAAAAAAATTGTCACATCTTGCGACATCAATACGTGACAAGGGAGAGATTGCGCCGTGCATTGACATGTTCGGCCCTAGCAATAGCAACCACCAATCAGCGCCAACAACTTACCGTTTGGATCTGGAGATGCCAAGAAAAAAGACGAGCAGCAGCACAACCATGCGCACGAGATGTCCGTGGAAAAGAAACGGAAAAAAGGAAGAAAGATTAGAACCGGAAAACAATATATACAACCGGCGAATCACAGCCGTGCGACTGAAGATCCGACGGATCTAGACGAAACAACTGGGATCGATATGATCAACGGCGACGTGTACAGCTTACCGTTCATCCAATTGTTGGGGGGTTGGAAGTGGAACGCCGTGCGCTGCCACGACAGCATCGAGTTTGTCCAGGCGTAGTCCCGGACCGCGCCGCCACCGAGGCGGAGAGCGGAAGCAGTGGATTTCTCCGAGACCCCCTCCACCACGCCGCGGGAGGCCGCGACGACCTCCACGACGGTTGCTGTCGTCCCTTCTCCACCGTCTTGAAATCCATAGACCAGGAAGAGCGCGGCGAGCCCGAGCAGGAGAACGGCGGACGCGACGGCGGGGAGCACGGTGGTGGTGGGCCGCTTCTTCGGCGCCCTCGCCGGATCACGGTCGGGGATTGTCTCGGGAAGCAGCGGGGCGGCGCCGTCCATCATCGGGGAGATGGCCGGGATCATGGCAAAAACCAATCAAAAAATCAATCTAGCTGCTAGCGCTGTGTATGATACGACGTCGAGCTAATGAGAAACGAGACGCATGCACCTGTGATGTATATAAACGGGGGATGGCTACGCGTGAGCGAGGGGACGCGAGGAAAATGGAAATGGACGAAGAGCCGAAGAGGCTGGCAGTATTTATAGCGAGGCTGCCTAATGCGGAAGGGACAGGTGGAAACTGTCGCGCATGGCGATTGTTTTTCACCGCGTCGCTCGCGCAGCGCAAGGTCACAGCCGAGCGAATCGGGAAAGAAAAGGAAACGGCGAGGAGGAGGCGATCGAGCTCTCACGGTGGATCGGAACTACATAGCCAAAAAAATTGGGGGTGTTTATACCGGATTGAGTCGAGGGCATTGCCGCGCGAGGTGATCGGAATCTGAGTCAGCAACAAGCAGTGGGCCCGGTTCATGTGGGTCACGGAAACGACAGGTTTTTTCACGTAATTTGAACAAACTAGTATTAGGCCTTCTGCACTTGAACAAATTACTCGACCTTCTGCACTTGAACAGATTAATCGACCTTCTGCACTTGCATTGCATGTGGGGGGTTGAATTCTGCATGGCTAGCTAGCTACAGCTTGCTAGAACACTTGCCCAAACCGTCAACTTCGGTTCAAGAGCGATTCTGTCAGTAGTCCTGTTACATGCATGACAGGGTGGCCCACTAGTTCCATATAATTTAAGTTCTTGCTCTTCCCCCTTGAAAAACAAAGAATGGATGGTTAAGTTCATTGTCCACTTCCCCCGCATGTGCAGGCAGCTGACTGTACAAATATATTAAAATTTGTTAATAATTGTGGCAACTAGTTGAAAAAAATGAAATTAGTTTTTTTTCTTACCATGAAAGTATAGCTTCCGGTCAACTAAAACTAGTATTGGTTTTCCATTAAAAAGATAATAAAAATTCTGAAACAGAATCCCGCCATATATCCGCTCCGACAGGATTTAAACAATAGGATTGTTTGATTTGTAACGGTATTTATCATATCCATTTCGACAAGATATGGACATTAGGCTATAACAACATCCCTTGGATCTATATAAGTTTTCCGGCAAGATGTAGGCGATAAATTAAAGCTCTGCTATATATATATGTTGCACAACCTTTCTATATTTACCTTGTCAATATTTATTAAGTATGAACGCGCAGTCACACTTGTGCACAACACAAACAAAAACTTCCTTTGTTTGTAAATACTGCTAGGTATCTTAAAAAAAACTGCTGCTAGTTATGAAAATATCAAGGAGAATTAAATGTCAACAAGGTTACATATATAAAAAGAACTAGTTTTTTTTTTAGAAACGGGTAACTTTCCATTACCCGTACTTTTTAAGAGAGTCTTACACAGCACCAAAAAATTACAATAGCACGTGAGCTAATTAACAGCATATACATAAGAATATGAGTTTAGAAATACAAGATAACCAAAACGGAATGAAAAATTCAATCAATCGAATAAAATTATCATCCTCATAGCCATGTTTACAAATTGCCCATAATTAAATAAGGTCAATCAATTTAATGACGTGATAGCTCGTTTCCATCTCGATGCATGTTGTTACAAGAAAGAGATCTGCGCAATGTAGAGCTCCAAGCTTGATGCTTCCAAGTTTCAGAGTATATGGCTTGAGCAAACAGCATGTACATATGCATGGTTTTTCTTAAGGGCTTCGCTCTTAATGCACACAAGCAGTGGCGGATCTAGAAAAAATAATACTAAGGGCTCAAACAAACTAAACCAACATACATCGAATCACATCTCATGAATCTATATAAAAAATTTAGTGGAGGCTTAGGGGGGTCTTCATTGTGCCGGTGCCGGTAATGGGGGCTCAAGACCCCATAGCCCCCGGTGTAGATCCGCCCCTGCACACAAGCAATACCTATAGATCAAGCTGTCCATTAAAATATTTTCACCCATTAATTCCCAATTGAAACATGGTGACACGTCAAAAAAATTTGGCAACTCAAATTAAACGGCCATCCAACGACCAGTATAGGCCATCAGTGAAAGAGGCTGTTTGGTTTGCATACTCTATATGCCACATTTTTAGCTAACTTTGCCTAACTTGTGGCTAACAAAATAGAGGCCACAACTTAGCCAAAATAATACAACCATACCACACTTATATGTTTCAACGACATATGAGACCTATAATGTGATGAGAGAATCTTGCCAAATGTGTGGCACCGATCAAACACATAACTTATTTTGGCTAACTTGAGGTGTGGCATAGTGAGGCAAAGTGAAGATGTGAACCAAACAATATTACGTTACGCCAGTGTTGTGGAGAACGGCCGACTTAACCGTTAAGTCGTCCGTTTAATTGGTGACAAACGTAAAACCATCGTGTATCGATGATTTAGTCTTTATTTTGTGTTTGTAAACGTCAAATTACCGTATTTACCGACTAATCATCTGGTTTTCCATCTAATCGCCCGTATAATTTATATAATTAGAAAAGTTCAGCTCACAAACAATTATCCATTAAAATGCTAGTACATAAAAGCTATTTTCTTTATTACTATTTTTTAGTTTATTGCATTTTCTTGATGTTTTATGAATGAAAAATGAATCAAATTTATCTCTATTGTAAGCCATGACAGCATCAAGATTTTTTTCATGGTTGCTCAACATAATAATAGTATAATAAATATATATTTTTTGTGTAATGTTAGACATTTAAATATCTTAAAAATAGTATTATCATGTACCTACCTATATTAAACACAAACGTTAAATTTTCGTATAAATCTGATTGATCATCCGTATTTGGATTAATTGTTTGGTGGTGACCTCTTCGTTCATTATCCGTATTCCGTTTTCCACAACATTGTATGAGGCACGCGTAAATGACAACTAATACTTCAGTTTTTTAAAAAATAAAAAGAAGAAAAAAACAGATAACTATAGACCATGCGCCCATGCGTGGGGGAGACCGGGAGAACCAGAGAACCTGAAAGTCATACGTTTAATTTTGTTCTTTTTCCAGAAGAAAAATTGTCAGAGGCTAACTGCATCTTAAGAAGCAAATTCATATACTTGGTCGCTTCCTTTTTTTAAAAAAAAAACTTGGTCGCTGATAGTTTATTAGTATTTATTTATGCACACCTCCCTGACAGCTACTTGTTGAATCCATCTACAATCATTTGTAAGGTTAGTGTTCACCATGCATTGATTTTTGTTTTTTTTTTGTTCATATCCGTTGAAAATAAAATATCTCCACGTGATATGCACGACGAAAAATTAGGTAGCTTAATTACGTTGATCATCTCCCGAGAAAGAAAAAAGTTGATGATACAGGAATGGTACACCCATCTCTTGACTTTTAAAAGGTCCATTATTTTCTGACGTAGTATATAATTGGCAAACTATGTTTTTTAATCCTTTATGAACTATTCTTGCGAAGGTTTGGAATAATCTTTTCAGGTCAGTTTTACACCCCCGGTGATCCTTAAAAGAATCTTCACGTTTGTTATGTACATTTTAATGCATTTCGTGATGATTCATAATTCTGTTTTGTACATCATTCGCTCGGTTTCTGAAGTGAAAAAAAAAATCCACGTGTCAGTTTTTTTATTTAATGGGCAGAAAAAGACCAAACATTCAAATATTTCAATAATGCCCCTACCATATTCAGTTCAGGGGATCGATTATCAACTCCACACTTGCAGCACCTTGAATCCCCGGATCCATCCGTGTCGTCACCACTGATGCATCTCCCGACGACCCCTACTTGCTTGCTGGAACTATCATCCACCGTGGCAATGCGTATACTAATTATGTTGTGTGCTCGTTCGGACAACTCCATCGGACACATAAATTAATCTATGTAGATACATGGCTATATGCGTACATGCACGTACGATCACATGCCTTGCAAGCACGAATCCATCGAACACCTGATCGATTATTCATCGCGAAAACTGGCAGGGAGAATATTAATCGTAGCAAGTAGTAGTTCAATTTCCAGATCATTTGACCGATCGCGAGAGTGGATATACACTATCCCAGAGCGTCTAAACGATCGACGACCGGCAGCAGCAGCAGCAGCTAGCTGATAAGTGATAGCTGCCAATAACTACTAACTATACGTGGATAGACTCTGATCCAAGCACTTTGTAGCAGGCAGGAGTTTAATACGCTGATAGAGACGCACGCGGATGATCGATGATAGTATGACGCCATCAATTAATACGGGTCGATCTCCTCCAACGACAGCAAGCCGAGTGGTCGGTGAGCGCGAGTAACATGCGCTACCGGCACCGTTTCCGCACATACAATTGGAGCTCTCTTGATCGATCACGACCCATGATAAGTACACTATGACTCTATAGGAGTAGGACGCAATGCATGTTATTTGCAGCTTCCTGGCCGGCCGGCGCATGTTGCTGTGAATCGACGCTGCCTATTTTCTGCAGTGCCTTTCTTCTTCTTTCGAGTCTGCTGAACTTTCCTGCCCCTGTCACGGGAAAGCCTGTAATGTTACTCTATTATACACGGTTAAACTTCAGTCTCGTTTCCATCAGGCTGTCCGGGACGCCTTCGAGGAAGAACATGCAGCGCAGGTGCGATGTCTCGCGTCTCGCGAGACGTCAATGCAAAGCACGCCTTTTCTTACGACCATATGCACGAGCGTAGTCTATGTGCATGTTAGTGCATATTCTAGTAGCGACGAGAGGTATTGTGTGATCGTTTGGAAGAAGTAACTGCATTTGCAGATATATAATATAAAAGCCCCAGGTGTTGCTTTAGGCAGGTGAGGTCTCATCATCATCATCAGTCGTGCATGCGGCAGATCGAGCGATCCTGTCCACGGGAGACGGGAGACAAAAGCGAAATCATAGTCGTAAACACGACCCAAGCTCACGTACGGATAGGCACGATGTAGAAGGAACAGGTTAAGAAAGAAAAAGACTTGATCCGGCTGAGTGGGCAATCTTGACACGAAAAGTTGCAAGCCAAGTAACCGTCCATAGCGTGTACATCTTCGTTTATCCACATGGTGGTGGTGGTGTAACTGGTGTTTTTCCGACGTGGTTGAGCCACATAAACCAACATAATTAACCGGCAGTCTTGAAGCTGATCATGTGCCAGACCCAACATTCTTCTTCTAATCTTCTCTTCCGGTCCCATCCAACGGTCAAGCAGCCTGGCTGTGCATGTGTAGCCCGTCCAGTCAAGCTATTGTTTTTTCTTTTTTCTTTTTTTTTTTGCGGTCAAGCTATTGATTCGTGGCCCACGGTTGTGTCAGGACCTTGCTGATTACGGCCGAGTTTCCTTGCGTGTCGAGTGGTCGTCGAGTTCTTTTCTTCCCAACGAAAATAAAAACTCAGAATTGAATTTTACACCCACCGGCAACGTGCGTAATGGTCGATTTTTTCCCCTTTCTTCATCACTAATCATCATTTTTTAAATAGTTGACCAATATATACATTCAGGATAAGCTTCACGCAAGAATCAATCGCCATTAATATTTTTTATATGAAAGAATCAAGCGTGAAGCAAGCAAGAAAGGAGACATTGAAGATCAAAAAAAAAAAAAAAGAAAGAAAGGAGACATTGCCGTGATGAGTTGGGCCTGGAATTAAATTCATGGCACATCTAAGTTGGGCCTGTGCTAAGTTGGGCTTCTTCAAGGGCCAGCGCGTGAGTTCGCCGAGCCGTTTGCGTTCCTCATGAGCCGCGGAATCACGCGAAGATTAGCCCATGCGCCACCGCGACGGAATCCGATTCCGGCGGCGGCGGCGGAATCCCACGAGCACGGCTACCGCGTCCGCCGCCGCGTCCGGGAGCGCGGAAGCGGTCCAAGTCAACGCCGCGTTTCGCCCCTCGGAATCCCCACCCACTCCCCAACCGCTCCACTCCACGCGCCATGAAGAAGCTGCTCTGCTTCCGCGGCGGAACCACCGCGGCGAGGAGGAGGCCGGAGAGGGCGCCGATGGCTGACTGGTGCGTGTTCTGCCCCATCGCCCGCCGCGACCCCGCTTGCGACACCGTCCTCCTCTACTCCGTTCCGTACCCCCTTCCCCGTCGCCGCTTGCTTCCGATCTACATTAAATAATCTGTGCGTTCGTCTCTGGTGTTGTGGTCGCTGAAGTGTTGTTTCCTTGTTGGGGGTTTCGTGTGCAGGATGACAGGGTCATGGCGTTCCAGGACATCAATCCGTCGGCGTTCAGGTACTTACCGTGTGTCCAGCTTTCTCATACGGCGTCGTGTTGGGAGATTGGTCGCGTCGTGTTGTGGGGATTGGTCTGGATCACTGGATGTGACCTTGTTAGTTGTTTAGCCATCGTCGGATGTAGAAGTGCTTGAATTCATATATCGTCAAAAACACCTGTCCATCATGGGGATCAGTACTGTTTAAATTGAATCGGCCATCTTTGTTTTTATATGTTTCTATACAACTAGTGCAAGGTGGAAAGTTTTGAACTAACTTGTGCTTGTTGTTATGCCTCCTACCTAGCTGCAAGGTGAATTGTTTACTGTGAATCCTGCTTACAATGAGCTTGTTGCCTAGCTGCTTATAATAAGTTTGAGTGTGATCTTTTTGTGTTTGGGCACTTTTTTACCACTATTTGAAATTATCTATCAGTTTTTGTTCTACTTCTCACACTAGATAGCTTATGCCTTGATCATTCCCTATCTAAGTGGCTATGTTTTCATGCCAAAATAAATCTATCCGTTAATTTTTTTTAACAGTGAGATTGTGCTTTTTGATGGTTGGTTGAATAGCAATGCTACTGATTCCACTGTGCCAATCAAATCGGAACTGTTGTAGTATGAATTTGGGTATATTATTACAATCCAAACATCAAGTGGTAATGGAGAACCAAGTCTTGTGGACCGCCTACTTATTTTTGGATGTTCTTAACCATCCCAAATTACTTTGCATATGCACAAGCATTATCGTTATGTTTTTCTATATTATGCAGAAGAGTAATGCAAAAACATGGTGTATATCTTCACAGTTGCACATCTTTAGTTACATATCACATACCATACATTTGAAGATCAATGAATTGCTACAGACAATTATTGTAGCATGGTTAACTGCATCAGTCAGACATGCTGAGCACCCTTGTGCACTCAACACAAAAGGATAAAAAGTTGATATGAGCTCTGTATGCTGGTTCTTTCTTTGACATAGCAGAATGATTTTGCCCCTGTAATCTTTTGAACACCAAGTTTCCGCATGTGATTAAAGTTTTCCAAATGAACTATTGATTCAGAGCTTGTCAGGTTTTCCCTTTAACATTCGTCTTCCGGTATCCTGCATTATGTTCTGTTTGCAGACACTATCTTGTCATACCCATTGAGCATATACCTACTTTCCATAATCTCCAGAGAACAACTGAAGATCACCAGTTAGGTGGGTAATTTGTTGCTTCTTGGTTCTTGGAACCTTGGCTTGCTACTACTCTTCATCTATGTCGAATCGATTAGTTAGTTAACTATAGCATGTTTTGTCCTTTTCAGTTAGTCACATGTTGGCCGTGGGAAGAGATTTACTCAATCGGGATGCTCCCAATTCAGAGGAACACAGGTATTGCCAAAAAGAAATATATTTGATATGTTCTATATTTCTATTGTACATGTGATTGAAAGCTCTCTCATATACTGATAAGCAGTAACACTAATATGTTTCTCATTGTTAGAAGATAATTTATTAAGCGTTATTCCTATGTGCATTCTTGTAAATTTGTTGTCTATTGCAGGTTTGGTTTTCACCAGCCACCATTTAATAGTGTTGATCACCTTCACCTTCACTGCTTGGCATTGCCATTTATGCCTAGGTACTCAATTTATCGAGCTATATGTCTTTCCCTTCATTTACAATGTGGCATATTTCTCTGGAAATTATTTATACCACTTCATTTTAACAGCTGGAGGCAAGTAAAATATACACCTCTTGGTCCCTTGGGAGGTTTTCTTGAAGCTGAGAGCCTATTGGAAAGAATACGCCCATAGTCTACATTTATCAGAAATTACTGGTACAAGCTATTCTTGATTAACTTTTGTTGTATTGAAATTGTTATCTGTACCTGATTCTGTAAGCTCACAACACATGGTCTGAAATTGCGAACTAAATCAACCCTACCCTTTCTGGGTTTGAGTTGCGTTGAGTTGATATGTCTGTTGTATGAGTTTTTTTTCTAGGTCGGACAGCCTTAGCTTATAAACAAAGGAATAGTAACCACTCATGGGCTTTTTATGGTACGTTGATCATCAGGTGAACATTTAGGCACGTTGATCATCAGCTTGATATGATTTTTTCCAGTTAGCTTTCGCTGTTACTATGTCTTTTGGAGATCGTGAAGAAATGTAGCATATGCATTCCCTTTTTAGAAAAAATGAGGATAAAAGATACTCCCTTGTTCTATAATACTATAAGAGATTTTAGGGATGCACATGGACGAAGGGAGTAAGACTAAAATCTTAGATATTTCTTATTAAATGAATGGTAGTTGGGATCAGAGGGTAAGTGAGAGATAAGATGGAAAAATTTCTAAATGAGAATTGTTTGATGAGACAGTTGACACTAAAATCTTTTAAATTTGAGGATGGGGGTAGTATTGGACTTGGGTCCGAGATGACAACAATATTTTTGAGCCGAACAGATAATACAATGTTACATGGTACCATCTCCATTATCATGAGCTCTCTATGACACTTTAGATGGTACTACTACAATATATACAAAGCACCCGTAGAGAGCTCGTGAGAATAGCGATGGCTACGGAAACCTGCAGGGAGTGAGCACACTTGGGAGTTGGGAGTTTATTAGTTGTGAGCTTGCAATTGCATCATCACAAAATTATAGCTTTTTAATGTTGGGGCCTTGTGTCTTGCACCTGCTACATTCCTGTTTCCTGCCTGTTGCAACGATGAATATTGTTGTGGCTTGTATTTTATGGGAATGATACACATCTTAGAACAAATATATTTTGGCTATACCATATAAAAGAAGTTGTTCTATGTGAAATAGAGAGTGTATAGTCGTTTGTATATGCTGCCGCAACCAAAAGGCAAGGTAACAGGAAACACGGGCGATCATGGTTCTTTTGCCTTCTGAAAAGTGACAATAAATTGGCCACTCTCTGATTGTACGCAAGCGAATAATAATGGAATGCGGAAATGCCTCACGCTTTCACTTTATTCGAAAGTAGACGCAAGTCCTACGCCTTTATAAAATTAGTTTTGTCGTCACTCTAAATGATCAACAGTTCATTATCATAGTGCAGAACTGCAGATGTCCATACACCAAAAAGGATCTGGCACCTGCACACTGGAATTTTTTCTCACTTGCGGCTCTTAAACGCAATGGTAATGTTCCATTGCATTTGTTCGTTTCTTCGGTGCACGCAGAGACGGGGAAATCTTTCAGTGGCCGTCGCGTCTCTTTCCATTTGCCTCTGCCTTCTTTCTGTTCCAGTGTTCCTAATCCTTCTCATGAGCTTTGGTTAAAGGGCAATCCCAGCAGTACACAGTTTACACACTGGATGACAGCGATGGCTCAACCTTAGGCCAGATCTTGGCCAATCTGCTGTGAGTATACCGTATAGTACAATGACTGTAGCAGCGTCTGCGAGTGCACAATGCATGTTGAGCTTTGCATTGGTCGTGTGTTATTTGAACTATGCATTTTGCAGCTATGAACTTTGGTGTAGGGCCTCTAGGCCGCGGCGCCCACCGATCGACGGGGACCCTCGTCACTACGGCAGGTACCCGACTCGCTCACAGCTGTTCTCCGGAGAGCCATCGTACGGCCCCTGTACCTGTCTATCTTCATCATCATCATTGTCATCAGGAGTACGGTACAAATGGTACATCATGGCGATGGAGAGGAGGGCAGGCGAACGATCAATCCTTTTCATGTTCCCATCTTGTTTCTTCTGAAGTTCTGCTCGTTCCTTGCAGCTCCTGCCACCCGTTGGCTGCTTGCACACGAACAATTGTCTCGTTCATCCTCACCGTTTTTCTCGGATTACATGGTTTGAAATTTGAATTGTTATTCACTTCCCTGCAAAGAGATTGAGACCATGCGTTAACTCGTACACCTCGTAAGTATAGTGGAGTACTCCAGTGTTTAGTGTAGTAATACTACTCCATCCGCTCATTTGGAGTTTTTTTGTTTATAGCGTTTGACCGTCCGTTTTATTCAAATAACTAGTGCTAATATAAAAAAAATGATAAGTCGTGCTTTAAATTACTTTTGATAATAAAGTAAACCATAAATAAAATAAATAATATTTTTAAATTTTTTTGGATGATACGAATGGTAAAAAAAACCTTAAATTCTTATAATATGGTACAGAGGGAGCAGTACTTAAGTATGGATGTACCTCGCGTATTGCGTACGTATAGAATGGACGCGTCTGAAAGAAGCTTAAAGGATACTCTATCGCTGTAGATGCCAGTGAAGCAAGAATTAAGAATCCCAGTGGAGTAGTATTAACTCTCTCCTGTCCATGTAGCCATGCTTGCTAGACATAAGCTCTTTTCAGAATTTGGACTTCCAGCCAGCGGTACATGCAAAGGTTGCTCAGAGTCACAGTCACAGCCTCACAGGCGTGTGATTACTCTCGTTCTTTGATCACCTTAACTGCATAGAAATATCGCACTTGGACCCTTCCCTATTCCTTATCAACAAACGGCATATCTGGTTCTGTATCCAGCTCACTGAACTGAACTCAAGATAATGTTGCCACGGTCGCACCTGGAGCCACTGAATTGAACTAACCTTTTTGTTGTACTGGCCTTTTGGCTCTCACGGTACTCATTGGTTTGTTCATTTTCCCTATGATTGTCATCGGCAATGCTCCATACCACTAGAACGGAAAGATGGAAAAACGGGACGAGTTAAGTGTAGTGCTGTAGTAGGTTGATTTGATGATTTTGATGGTGCAATCAAGAGATGGGTTCGATCTATCCACACAGATTCAATGATACGGATAGTAAGCACTTTGCACTGGTCCCCAACGATTGATTAGCACGTCTTTGTTCTGATTGAACAGCTATCTGCAGTTTAATTGCCGCTGTCCTGAACCACAGTAGTTAATTCGCTGATGTCTAACTTAACCTATGGATGTCTAACTTAACGCAACACACTAAGTGAAAATTAACAGTAAACACGTTTTCAAGTGTACTTATTCTGAGAGGTTTCAAAAAAGAAAAAAAAAAACTTTCGGGAGCGCTTTAAACAGAAGGTAAAAAGGAGACATAATAGTATAGTGTACTACCAGTCCATTCACCTATAGCTGGTTTCAGCCTTTCAGGACGCATTATGCACGCACGGACCAGGAGAGCAAGCATGAGATGACCGATGAATCACATCGAGCCTTTCAAGTTTCAATCGTGCCGTCTCGCAAAATCACCACTCACCATAGAGAATTTGAGATCACCAGCTCGTGGTACTTGAGAAAATGCAATGCAAGCTCACGCTCTCTCAAGCTAGCTGCTGACGCTCTCACTCCGAGGCCAATCGCTAGCTTCCTGTGTCCTCTTGTCCTGCTTGCTATGCTACTCTGTAGCCTGTACTGCCCGTCCTGATCCGCACCGGCTCGGTTTACGGGTTTGCGCCTATGCAAACCGCGGTTTACGCTCGCGGCCAAGCACACGGTAACTCGCTGTCCCCGTGACTCCCAAATTGCCAAATCCACACGTCGTCTCGTCACGTAGCCGGCTAGCCGCCTGCCACCAAGCAAGCGGCCGCGCCGCGCGCGCGTGCGTGTCCTCCATGAGGCTCGCGGCGTCCCCGGCTGGATTTCCCCCACGCGATACACATAATTTTTCCGGACCGTCCCCACGTACGCCACGCCGGCTCGGCGCTTCAAAAACCCCTTCAAAACCCGCGGCTTTAGCCAAGAAACTCGAGAATTTTCTTTCCATCCATCGTTGCGCTGAAGCGCCCGCGCCACCAAACAGTCCAACACCATGCGCCTCCTCTGCTTCGGCTCGATTCTCATCCTCATCCTCATCGCCGCCGCCTCCTCGCTGCAATGCCACGGGCTGCTCCTCCCGCTCACCAACACCCTCTCCTCTCTCGGCCACACCAATGACACCTCCATCCACCGCCTCCTCCACTCCTCCTCCCTCCGTTCCGCCGCGCGCCACCGACGCCACCGCGGCCGCCGCCATGGCATGCCTCCACCACGACACCGGCAGCTCTCGCTACCGCTCGCGCCGGGGAGCGACTACACGCTGTCGCTCTTGGTCGGCCCGCCATCCACGCCCAGCTCCGTGTCGCTCTTCCTCGACACGGGCAGCGACCTCGTCTGGTTCCCCTGCGCCCCGTTCACCTGCATTCTCTGCGAGGGCAAGGCGACTCCCGGTGGCAACCACTCCACCCCGCTGCCCCCTCCGATCGACTCGCGCCGCATCCCCTGCGCGTCGCCGCTCTGCTCCACGGCGCACTCCTCGGCTCCCTCCTCCGACCTGTGCGCCGCGGCGCGGTGCCCGCTCGACGCGATCGAGACCGACTCGTGCGCGTCCCACGCGTGCCCGCCGCTCTACTACGCGTACGGGGACGGCAGCCTCATCGCCAACCTGAGGCGCGGCCGCGTCGGGCTGGCCGCGTCCGTGGCCGTGCACAACTTCACCTTCGCCTGCGCGCACACGGCGCTCGCCGAGCCGGTCGGGGTGGCCGGGTTCGGGCGCGGCCCGCTCTCGCTACCGGCCCAGCTCGCCCCGTCGCTCTCCGGGAGATTCTCCTACTGCCTCGTGGCCCACTCCTTCCGCGCCGACCGCCTCATCCGGCCCAGCCCGTTGATCCTCGGCCGCAGCACGGACGACGCAGCCGCCGCCGCGTCATCCGAGACGACGGACGACGACTTCGTGTACACGCCGCTGCTGCACAACCCGAAGCACCCATACTTCTACTCGGTGGCGCTCGAGGCCGTGTCGGTGGGCGGGAGGAGGATCGAGGCCCAGCCGGAGCTCGGGTACGTGGACCGTGACGGCAACGGCGGGATGGTGGTGGACTCCGGCACGACGTTCACCATGCTGCCGCGCGACACGTTCGCGCGGGTGGCCGACGAGTTCGCGCGCGCGATGGCCGCGGCGCGGTTCGAGCGCGCCGAGGACGCGGAGGCCCAGACGGGTCTCGCGCCCTGCTACCGCTACTCCCCGTCGGACCGGGCCGTGCCGCCCGTGGCGCTCCACTTCCGCGGCAACGCGACGGTGGCGCTGCCGAGGAGGAACTACTTCATGGGGTTCAAGAGCGAGCAGGGGCGGGGCGTCGGGTGCCTGATGCTGATGAACGTCGGCGAGGACGGAGGTGGGCCGGCAGGCACGCTTGGCAACTTCCAGCAGCAGGGGTTCGAGGTGGTGTACGACGTGGACGCGGGACGTGTCGGTTTCGCGCGCCGCCGGTGTACGGACCTGTGGGACACGTTCTCGCGCCGGTGATGGTGAGCTGGTGCGGATCTAACGTACGGAGATGCTTAGATTGTCCAGCTCCCAGGTGTACAGTCCAGTAGCTGTCATGTATCTGTAGATTTGTTATTCTTACCATGCTTGTATAAATCTGTCTTTTTCTAACGATCGAGCAATGGCAAGACCGAAAGCAATGAACTCCGTTGGGACACGGGGTTGCTACCAACAGTGAAACAGCATTGAACAAACTCGAATCTTTGGCACACTTGGTGCAAGAATCATCGGCCCGGCCGCGGCAGTGAGCACAACTGCACAACCTGAACGAGAGGTGCAGGGGAACTCCAGAATTTTTCAAAGCTGATCTGATAGTGGTGGTAATCCGCCTTGCAATGAGTGAGAGCTGTCGAGAGCTGAGTGTGGCGAACGTACAAGCGGGCCATGGTGGTGCTGCGCACGTGTGGAGTGGTGAGCTGAGCATGAGCTGGATGCTTTGTCTCCTGCAGGAAAGGCAGCGCAAGGTTCAATGTGCTACAGCCTTTTGTGGTCCACGTGTATGGTATAAAAATCTGGAATCATCGAGAAAAATTAGATGAACAACTGAATAATCTCATCCATGGCTTTGTTCTCAAGCCTGATTAGAGACTCAGGAGTACTATCGCCCCGTTCAACTGACTGGAGCGGCAAGCCAGCGCAGCCAACTCTTAAGAAAAGCCTATTCAGTCCAGCCAGCTTCTATAAAAAATCCATTCAGCCCAGTCAGTTTCAGTCTAATTCAGCCAGCCAAACAAGGCCTATGGCCACATCAGAAGTTTGACCAGATGTTAGGAGGTGTTTTTGACACGAATGAAAAACTAATTTCACGGCTAGCCTGCAAATTGCGAGGCGAATTTTTTAAGCCTAATTAATCCGTCATTAACGTATGTTTGTTACCGTAGCACTTTATGACTAATGGTATAATTAGGCTTAAAATATTCGTCTTGTCGTTTACAGCCTAACGTGTAATTAGTTTTATTTTTTTATCTATATTTAATGCTTCATGTATGTGTCAAAGATTCGATGTGATGTTTTTGGGTGAAAATTTTGGGAAACTAAACATGGCCTAATTATAGTACTGTACCATTTTTTAGATAATGAATTAGAGTATGGTACTGATTATTGTCTGGGTTAATATACATCCTGAAGTAAACGTACAACAAACAACTGGATAATCCACCGGCTGGAGCAGAGTGCTAGCATTCTTCTTATGCCATTCACAATGCTCCTACGTGGCGTTCTCCCTCAGGATGGTTAGGAGGCTAAACATGCCACAGGGAACGTCTGACACATGTCTGCAGGGCTTCTCGTTCCCTCTGTTCGCTGCAAGGAGCTTAGTCAGGCTAGAGTAGAAAAGTGGGAGGAAGGAAGGGAGATGCAGCGTCAACACAGCCGTGACACTGCTCTTCCCCGTCCCGCACCGGTGTCGCACTCGCCGCCGCCGGCATCGTCGCCGGCCCGTGCCGTGCTCGTCACCG
>CM002482.1:15932551-15977040 GCA_000325765.3 Leersia perrieri | reverse complement strand
GCCCGCGCCGTGCTGGCCGCCGCCGTCCCGTGACTACGCTCGCCACCACCGCCACCTTGACTCTGCTCGCCGCCGGCCGTCGCTCCGTCGCATGACAGGAGAGAGCGAAGAGGAGAGGCAGGATCGTCGATCTGGAAGACTGGAAGAAGATAGAAGGGGAGAGGAAATGGGAAAGAGAATAATTGTGCGGTAGAGACTGGCGCATGGGCCCATAGGTAATAGAGGTATGTTTGTAGCTTCTCTTCTTGTTTACAGGGTGTAAATTATAAAAGTTTGGATTGATTTGTTAATGGAAGTGTTGCAAGGGCTGAAATAATAATAAATAGGGGCTGAAAAGCAAAATATTGAAGAAGTGGCTTCCATTGTAGACGTTGTGTCTTTAGGGTATTCTATCCTATGTGGCAGCTTGAGGGAGAATGATTAAGCAGTTTGCATTGTGAAGGGCCTTAGGGCCTACGTGGCATGTGGCTTTAGCCCACCACCTCAGCAAAAATATGCCACATAGATCATACACCAGCCTCTGCTAAGCTCTTTTCATCCTACAGAAGACGCTGGTGGCTTTGTCAGAAGCTATAGAGGAATGAGAAAAAACTATCAGAACAGGAGAGAGGAACGAAAAAAACGGCAGCGTCTTCTAGTCGTTATCCCTTCAAGCTGCTCGACGTTGTCCTTTCACCGCCGTCGACGACGAACAACGTCGCGGCCGGAGAGCTGTGCCGACGACGCCCGGCTCGAGCTGCGCGGCCGCCGAGGACGTCTAGCTGTGTCGCCGGCTCGTCGCCAAGGACGTCGACTCGAGTTGCGTTGCCGCTGGCAATGCCCAGTAGAGAGAAGAGAGAGAGCGCGGAGAGGAGGAAGGGTGGTGGCAGCCGAGTCAAGATGCGTTGCCGCCGGCGACGCCTGGCGGAGAGAAGAGAGATAGAGAGACCGGGGAGGGGCGATGCTCCGGTGGGCGGTGGACGCTCCACGTTGATGCAGCGGTGAGAAGTCCACCGACAGTGGTGCGACGCTGAGGAGGGCGCCTCTCAGCATTGCAACAGTCAGTGGAAGTGGACCACAGGCAGCGACGCTGTAGCCCAAGGGGGCGATACAGTGGCGACCCAAAGCTGGATGGCGTAGTAGACGTGCTTGAAGACGAACATCATGGAGAAGCGTGTTGTAGTCGTGCACTGCGTCAGGTGATCAATCCGACAATACACAGGCCGAGACGGCGATAGTGAGGAGTCGATGCCGATATCGATGTAGAAGCATGCAAATATGTCGACAAGACAGTAGGCGACGCAAAACCCGATCTGGACGAACCGGGAGAAAAAACAGACACAGCAACAGATCAAGTCACCAGTAGCACACGCACACACGCACATCTACACTTAAGCAGATTCTGTATCACGCTCTCCAACAGCTGGCCATGTGCCAATGACCAAGTCAACCGTTCCCACCCATCTATACTCTCTCACCTCCCTTACAAACGTGCAAGTTCACAGGAACGATCGAGAGTACGAGGCCAGATAGGATAGAAGACAAGAGCACGCCCGACGGAGAGGTCCAGGCTGCGTGCTTGCTGAGGGCCTGCGGGGACGCCGGGGAGGCAGACATGCGGATGGAGAGACGCGGTGCAGATGGAGTTGGCCGCCGAAAGCTGACGGCAGCCCCCAGATCCCGACGGTGACGGAGCGATGTGCGCGGTGGGGATGGGGCTCTAGTCCTCCAGGTGGTGTGGCATCGACGACTCAAATCCGGAGCCCAGCAGAGATGGGGCGCACAGGTGCAGTCGTGCAGATTCGGGAGGGCCGGACGCCCAGTCCCAGAGGCGAGAAACCTGCACAGCTCGTGAGATCGGAGTTGTGGTGGTGCAGCAGAGGACGGGGACACCGGTGTCAGCGGCGCGACAGTACTGGAGGACGTGTTGTTGCTGACTTGCTAAGGTGACGACGATTACTCGACGAAGACGCCTACCCAGGAGATCGATCTCTCTAGGATGACGAACGAGGACGCGACGAAAAACAAGGCCAGGAGCCACCAAGAGATTGATCCCTCCGGGCGACCGACGTGAAGACTCGACGGACGAAAAAGAAACCGAAGGTGACCGTCCCCGGGAGATCGGAACCCTCCCGGGGGCGACGGTGGCGGAAGTGTGAGCGGCGGCGACTAGATCGCCCGCTCTAATACCATGTAGAATAATAGAGAGAGGGATATTGTGAAATATTGGACTTGTTGTATTAAGATACATAGGTAGAGATAAGGAAGGATTACAAATAAGAAAGAAGTCTATACAAATCAATCCTATCCTAATACATCTCTAACTACCATATACTCTAACACTCCCTGATAGTGGACGCGGCGGCGATGCACCGACAGGCATCGGGGACGGCGAGAGAGAGAGCAGCGAGGGGAGGGGAGTGCGCCGATGAGTATCTCCGATTGTGCCTGCCGCCGACCATGCATGTTGGTGCCTCGCCGCTGAAGTCAGCTGGCCTGCCCACATCGACATCAATCGATCTTCACCGGCGGGCGGTCGATTTGCATCGGAAGTTGGGAGGCGCAGCAGTAAGAGGGGTAGAAGAGGGAGGGGCGGCGGCGATGCTCACATCGTCGGTGGATCGCCGGCGCATCATGAGCGGGATGGATTGGGGAAGGACCGAAGGAGTGATTTAATATATGTTCGCAGATTTCGGGGTGTTTATTGTTAAAGTTTGGACTTCCACGTAAATTAAAAACATATGAGGACTAAAATTTAAATAGCAGGGGCGGACTTGAAAATATAAAATGGGATCCATCCAAGACTACTTGTATTGGATGATGTAGTGTCTCCGTCTTCTTTCTTTCTGTTGTTTTGCTCACGTGGAAGCTAGGGCTACTCATATGAGTGGCCTCTATCGTGACTGCCCTTAAGGCCCTTCATAGTCGGCTAGCTGTTGTTTATATAGCACACCATGCTAATTGTGCATTGTCGGGGAGTGACAACCTAAAGCAAGCGATTGCGCATCATAGCCGTAACAGAATTTTGTATTTTTAAACTTAAATTTAAAGTTGATTTTGAGGTTTTATCACAGTATTTTTTATCTTAGATTTTAAATCGCGAATAACACAACGAAATAATCACACCCTATAAATTATTTTTAATTACTTTATTTATGTGGCTATAGCTTATTTGACAAAGCGAAATGATATCACAACCTACATGCATTGCGGAACATCCGCACTAGTTTGAAATTTCAAAAGTCCTCTTCAAATTTGTAGAGCGAGTACCATTGCATTTGGAATAACTGCTACCCTGCTCCGGCACGGCAACAACAAAAGGAAAAACGGTGACCAGTTTCCTATTGGTGCACTACTACCAGTATCAAAATGTTCAGTTGGAGATAAAACCGTGGAGTTCACTGTCGACTGTCGTGTGCAACAAACAAGCAAGCAGGGTAGTATGCCACTATACACAAATGCTCTGTTGTATAACAGTATACCATCATGGCATTGATGCTAACATCCTTCAACTGTAATACTACTGAATACTACCGAGTAATATGCATTCAGAGCTCAAAACTGTAGGGCAACATAGAGTTGATGTCTTTCAGTGCTGGAGTTGATATCTGTCCTGTTGCTAGACATAATGAAGCACACGGCATCCACATCAACTGATCAACATAACAGGACTTCCGAACATGATTTATCAGTGAACCCATCAGCTTTCCTGGACAATCTTCCTTCTCCATTTGCATTTAGGACTCGCAAAACATAAAGCACTCCGGTTTGCAGTTGCACAGAGCTGCACCCTACGGTTTTAAAGTGCATTCCCTCCCATGAGCTGCAGAGGTTGGTGTTTGGATTGGATCATCATATGGATGAATCCAGGATGCGTGAGCTGTCACGGTGTACCGAAGGCCAATCAGGCAATCAATCGAAGTACCCAGCACAGCTGCACAGTATAATATGTTTTGGCACAAGCGCTGAACCCTATCTCTAGGCCATTTATCACCTGACGAACGTAAGATGGTTGGATCCAGGCCCCTCCGGCCTTTTTCTACTAGTACGACGCTGGATAGGTACTATTGACACATCAATGCTGAGATTGTAGGAGTATTTGCAAACATGGATGCCAGCTTGGTTCTCATTGTACCAAGTGCATTACTCTTCCGTCCTTTCTCCCTGCGGCTGCAGCCGAACAGGTGAAGTTTGAGCCCGATGGACGGGCTTCCTACCATTGCCAACACGGGCAAACGTCAAAAACACGTTGTACTCCCCGGTTAAGAGTGATGTCTACTTGTCTAGTACCTGTCCATACGGTGTACGTGAAATAGTGCACAGTCCAATAACTTAGAACTAGAATTAAAATACGGTACTATGGGTCACTTTAAAAGCACTACAGATAAACCTGAGTTTATGGTAATTATTCCTGGGTCCAAAGTCCAAACAAATAAATTATATATATTAGAAAGTCAATAGGTTAATATCAAAAAGTTTTAAAGAAACGTTGATATGTTTTAAAAAAACTACATGGTTTATCGGTTTAGGCCTGTGTCTGAGATAATAGCCAAATAAATTAAAAAAACGTATAACTACAAAATGGACGTGCGTTCCAAAATGAACGATTGAACGTTGTGTCAACCTCGTGCTCCTTACAAAATAACGCCACCACGTCCTGAGTCTCACCTGCTCCCGATTCTTGCTGTCTTCGACTCCCCACGTCTTCCACGCATTTCCTCGACAACTCCGACCCTACTTCCCTCGACACAGGGCTCGCTAGATAAAACGACGAGGGGCTCACCCGAGGAGACAACGAGCGAGTGCTGGAGTGTGTCTAGCCACCTAGGTATTGGATTTGGCGCGCCTGCCGCCAGATTCTTGTCGGTGCCACCGTCTTTCTCTTCATTAATATCGCATGAGGAGATAGTAGATCTGATACCTGAGGTACCAGATTTAATACCCATAGATACTAGACATAGTATCCAGGGTACTAGGTCTGATACCTCACCGCCTTACAGGACCCCCTCCCCCTCGTGGTACCTCTCCGTTGTTATGTGCCTTGTCAGAGAAGCACACTCGGAGGTATCATGCCTGATACCTGTTAATGGTCATTATTGCAACATTCTAACCGTCAATATAACTAAAATAATGAAGAGTTGGGTATGCTTGCAACGCATATTTATTTCAGAATAATCTATTTTCACTTGTACTTGGCAAATATTTACTTGTAGAGAAAATATATCAAAAAAGAGAAGAAATGGAGGAAATCTCACTCCCAAGAAATAAGAGGGCCCACTAACAGAGTTACCGACCTAAGTAATCGTCATTGCATGTGCCACTGACACTGGGACCCAGCTGTCAGACAGTTGGAGAAGGCTAAAGTCGGTGGGAGGCAAGGGTGGTTCGGCCGAACCCACACCGCAGCCTCTCCCACCGACCTTCGACGTGGCATTTTAAGACTTTTAATACTTCAATATAGTTATTCATCTTTATATAATTACGGTAGCCTAGTCCAATCATAGGCTAGTCTTGCCAACTTTAGCATTTATATGATTAGTATATCAGTGTGGTTATATTTATCTGGGATTTGCATTGGTGCGGGTATAATGTCTAGAAACTTGGTTAGTATTCAACTTAGGCTAGTCCTGGTAATATTAATCTGGAACTTAGATACTCTACTTCAATTGTAAGGCTGTAGAGTAGAGAGTGATGGCTTAGACATGGTGTCTAGTCTGGATCTTATAATTATCTGGGTGATTATACTCTAGGTGTGTTTGCGGGCCGCCGATGGTGACAGCTCGGTACAGGTGTCTCCCCTACAGTATATTTTTCTACATATAAGTTCCTGGGGTTAGATGCACCTCCGCAACTAACTTCGGTTGGATGGTTATGACAGTCTGTCGCAACTAACTTCGGTTGGATGGTTATGACAGTCTGTCGTAAGTAACTCGGCAGGCCGGGGTAACTTTGTGAAGCACCGGGAGGGCATAGCTAGATCTAGACTTAGTTATAGCTATATTGTGTAAAAAGGAGGGGTATGCTAGTTAGAAGATGTTAGAGTGTTGCATAAAGTATAGAAAATAGAACTATACTATGACTACTCTTACTTAGACTAATTTAGGACTGATATAGAGTTTAGCTAAATCCTTCGCTTGTGTCACTTTACCCAAAAAATATTTCTTACCCCTGTTTAGAACTATGACTTATGCATGTGTATATATTTTATTAGAATAATTACACTTTACAAATCTTCCCTTGGGATAAAATAAATATGATACCTTGGAATACTCCCGGGTGAAATGCTACAATGATATGTGCGCTTGCGAATTCATTTCTGCCAAACCATAGATTATCATTGATTATTTCATGTTGCCGTGGTTGGGAACTTTGTTCCTAAGGATGACAATAAGAAATACCAACAATACCCCAAGATATTGGTCCACTAGTGTCCATAGGTAGCAGGCATGGTACCTCTTGTCGCCGCCAAATCAAGGTTGTCAATGGCAAATCTAGCCCTCATAAGGCATTCGTCGTGGTCGTCGACGTCATCCCCTCCCTCTGCGTCCCATCCCATGCTCCGGATAGACCATCGGCATAAGGGGCCACATGACGACAAGCACACGGGCATGGAAGGCGCACATTGGGTGGGGGTGGGGGGTGGCCTCTCAAGAATGGAGGACGACGAGAAGAAGAAAATGAAGGAAGGAAGGAAGGAAGGACGAGGGGGAAGATGAGCCACGTGAAGACAAAGTCGTCCGTTCCAACGGACAGTTGTCCCGTAGGCTTTCTCAAATAAAAAGAACATGCACTAGCTAGTCCGGATTGCCTTTTTCTGAATAAAAGTTTAGATTACCCTTCTTTTTTTGGAATAAGAGTCCATATTAGCTATATACTGATATACATCCTAGCCCAATGCTTAACACTCCCTTCATTCCAAAATATTTTTAGTAGCAAAGATAATATTTCTAGGTTAAAAATAAAATGTACTCATTAAATAAGGATGCTTGGAGTAAGTGCCATCACCATCCATAGCGTTGCCAAGTATATCCAAGAGGACCTCACCAAGGAAGATGACACCTAAGAATAAGCTTAAATTTGGCCAAAACATATGGACGTACTGCGCTTACATGTATCACTATATAATGATGTACCTATTGTTATTTTGCTAAGAATATGACTATAGTATTGTACTCCAATATTATGTGGATTTTTTGTCATGTTGAGATTATGTGAAATGATCATGTGAACCTGTGAACATGGTTATATATACTCCTATATTATGTGGACCTATTGTCATGTTGTGATACCACAATGTTGGAGTCTAACTTACATTATCTATTGATTCTTAGCCTAAACATGATCACCTCTGTGTGGGGGAAAATTAATCTGATTCACTGAACTGATTGTGAAGCCATTGATCTCTTGATTGATCTTCTTCTTCTCTTGCTTTGCTTCGGTCTGGATGCAGTGAGGGATGGCACTACACCCTTATTCCCGTGCTCGCTCAGTCGGGCTAGCTTAGGTTTAGGGTTTGATCGAAGACAGTAGGATGTCTCCTTTCCCTCCTTCTATTTCCTTTTTATAGCACAGGTGGAGGTCGGTGGCAATCCTGAACTTTTCTTCTAGGTCAGTTGAGGAGGTTGGTGGAGAGGAGGTTGATTTGTTGATCACAAACCAACTTCCCTCCTCCTGTAGATGTTTCTTACTTAACAGAGAAGAAATCGGTGGAAATATCTTCGCATTTTTAAGTCGGTCAAAACCGAAAAAACAAACCAACATTCTCCCCGTTGGGGCATTATTTTGTTCAAATTTGTTGGTATGCAATTTTCTGTACTCCTATTTTGTTTGTATGTATTTTTGTGGACTGCTACGGATAGAGCGGTGCTATATGTATTTTTGGCGTTCAACTGAAATTAAAACTCAGATATATTGCATTGATATGCACTTATAGAGTATAAATGGGCCCAAATCTCGTTTCAAATGTTAAAGCACTGTCTGGCCTCCTTCCTCCGTTTCCAAGGGTAAATGTGTACATTCAACTAGTAAAAAGGCCAAAAAAAAAGTTTACAATGCCATAAAGTGTAGTTCAGTTGTGTAGCATAAGAATGGTATTATAGTGAAACCATTTTGCAGGATGGTATAAGAGTGAAACCCACTTTTGCAGATTTTATAATCGCCATTTTCTCATAATTGACAGAGAAAAAGTTGGGTTTATTTGACAGGCAAGTCTGCTGCAGCGCAGCTGCTGCCTTGCACAGTGTTACAATGGATGCTGCTGGGACAGTCAGCAACTACAGCAAGGGCAACAAATTAACCCAAATCTTTACTGCCGAATGGCTGCACCGGTTGCGGCAACCGTGGGCGTTGGGAGGCGGCGACCGAGGGCTTGGGGAGGCGGCGACGATAGCTGTGGGCGCAGGCCGGCAGCGGGCGCGAGCGCGTGGAGGTGACGACGGAGCCGAGGGCCATCGTTCGGTTGCCGCCGTCATTGACCGCCCTGCCGCCGGGCTGCCACCCTCCTCCGCCTCCCGCTGATAGCTTGTCTCACCGGCGTTCCCCCGTGCCCGCACTCGCATCCACCGCCGTCGCTCGGCGGCCACACCCCAAGGCCCGTTGCCGCCCATGCCCACGGCCCGCAGCTAGCTGTCGCCCATGCTCACCATTGCATGGTCTCGCGCCACATCCGTGCTAGCACCGGCGCCCAAGCCCGCTGCTCCCCAGTCCTCATTGGAAGAGAGAGAAGGGGGAGAAAAGGGGAGAGGGAGGAGGGAAATAGAAGAGAGTGTGAGGATGACAACTAGGGCCTATCTTTTATTTTTGCCACATAAGCATTTTGGACTCAGTCAACAGGCCACGTCAGCAAAACCACTCCAATATACTGTTGAGGGACCTGTTTTAGACAGTTTTGGTAAAATCAGGGGCCAATATTTCTGGTTTTGTGAATTAGGGACAATTTTCAGACTACACGTGAAGATGAGGGACCCAAAATGAACTTATTCCTTTCTAGGTGGACAGAAGAAAGTGGAGGAGCCAGGTAGGTTCGTGAGCGCTGGGCCGATGCAATTGTTGTATTAGGCCCGAGTCAACATTGGCTGAAATAATTTGTTCTTCATGTTTCCACGACGAATGGCTTCAGTTGTTTTAACCCTCGCGATAATATAATCAGACTGAAGATGGAGACAAAGAGAAAGTTAACTTGCCTAAAGTAAACGAAAGATTGATAAGTTCCTCTTGTTGAATTCATGTGCAACAAGTCACTAGTCAAGTCAAAGAGTAAGAGTAGGATTAAATAATAAGATGATTTTAAGCAGGCCATAAGTTAAGCCACATATGAGTTATGCCGAATACGAGAGAATAGGAGGGAGAGGAAGCGTGATTCAGATCTATAAACTTTGTAAGAGAATAAAAGTGGATCATGTGTTAATGATAAAGTGTAGTAACAACTAACTAGGTGAGCTATTAGATTAGCTGTAAACGATATAGCAATTTTTTAGCCAACAGCCCGTTATACTATTGGAGTTCCTCCGATGGCGTGAAGTTTTGGTTTCCAAATCCAATCAACCTCTTCAGAAAAGGTTGCACTGTAGGACGAATGATCATAACAACAAACTCATCGATCATGGAAGATTGATTTTCCCCATGGGATTGCCAGTAACAGTAAGCTATTCAGTACAGTATGCGACTATGCACCAACTGTATCTCCTCGACTGTAAAATTTGCATGCCGTCATCCATAGCTAAGTAGGAGTACATACAGCAGAGTTCAGTGCCCGGCAAAATCATGATGTAACACAGTAACAGGGCAATGAGCGGGCGTAAATAAAAAAGACAGAGTCGGCACATCTCATGACGGCCAGTTTCTGTACCACCCGGCCCACGCAGACACGAGCCCAGTGATCCCCAACGTGACGGCGTGGTTGCAGAACGGGTTGGGCTCGATGTCCGCGATGCCGATAACGAGGTCGGCGACGTTGGCGGCCGTCGCCATGAGCCGCATCACCCTGTCCATCCTGATCCTCTTCACCTCCTTCTCCACGTCGCCCTTCCCGCCATCCCTGAGCAGCTTCCTCTCCTGCCTGACACCCCTCCTGATCATGATCATGTCCATGGCGATGAAGAACACGTACCCCACGCACTCGCCGAAGGCGGACACGAAGCTCGCGCGGCGCGCCATCCAGGCGTCGAGGACGCCGACGCGTGACAGCCACGTGAAGTGGTCGAAGAAGAAGTAGACCATCTCGCCGGCGTTGGCGAGCACGGCGAGCGCGCCGAACTCGCCCGGCGCGCGGCGGAGCCCGTTGAGCCCCGTGAGGAATCGGCCCGTGCGGAAGGCCTTGCGGCTGAGCCCGGAGGATGTCTCCCAGTTCTTGGCCCGGCCCGCGAGCCCCGGGTGGGATGACTCCGCCGCCCAGTGCGCCAGCTTGGACACGTACTGGAACGTCTTGACCAGCTTGTCGATGCCATCGCGCTTCGCGAGGAACACCACCAGCTTGTCGAGCGTGTCGCCTGCGCTCATGGTCGCTGAGGCGATTGCGGCGGCGGAGGCTCAGTGTGGGAGAGCGGGCGCGAGCGCGCGTGCATGGGAGGAGAGAGAGGCGCTTTGGCTTGGGAAGTGAGAAGCGGACGCGGCGTGTGTGGTTGGGTTGGGATAAAGCGGTCGTGGCGGGTACTTGGCTGGGATGCGTTTGTCCTCTGCGCCAGAAGTGGTTTTCCTGGTGGTGGTGAGGATTGAGATCGAGGGCTCGACGAGAGTTCTACCCATTCTGGTCGCTTGCTTGATTGGTCCCTTGTCTTGTCCGTCTTTTATTTATTTTTTTACAACTTGAGCAATGGGCTCGCCTGTATTTATTTCTCCGCACAATGCATTTGTCACCCCTATGAATTATTGGGGAAACACTAGGCAGAATCATGTCAATTAGCGACTCTAAATAACGTACGAACGTATGCAATGTTTTTTTTTTTTGAGTGGAGAACGTAGGCAATGTTTTTTTTTTGAGTGGAGAACGTAGGCAATGTTGAACGTGAACAACTAAGAAACACTCGCGGCATCGTAGATGTACAATCCCCTCACTCAAAAAAAGAGGAAAAAGAAGAAATATATCCTCTAGAAAGAAAGGCAAACTTGGAATACAGTTCAAGCCCATAGGTTTCCATAGCTCCCACGGCCCATACACCTAGTTATTGCTTGCTGGGCCATTGCTGCTTCGCCTCCGTCTTCCCTTTGCTGAAGCTGCTGCTGTGCTGCCGCAGGGCAGCCGCGACCTGCGTCCTGACTCCGGCGCGGCGACGACTCGTTCAGAGACTCCAAGCTCCCGCCGCCGGTGAGAGGCCGCGGGGAAGTCCAATTCGGTTAGCTCCCGCTCTCTCCCGTTCATACCTCAGTCATATTCATATGCGGGCCTCAGCGGAATTGGGGTAGCGTTTCTCTTCAGTATCCTGGATCTGATCAATTTGTAGGGTTTGGGTGAGTGTGGAAGGCTTTGCCTATGTTTCGAAATGATTTCTGTATTCCGCGCGTTTGATTCTGCGGAGATTTGCAAGGGTCGTCCACGCAGGCACGCAGGCGCAGGAAAGCGTGTAATGAACCTCGATAATGGCAAGGGTTCGATTTAATCAAATGGACAGTTAAGGATTTGCTCGAGTTAAAACTGTTTTTGGATTGTAGAGAAAAAGATTTTTTAGCTAAGCTGAAGATCTGGCTTAAGGAATCAATATTATAGGTGATTCTGTGAATTGTCTTTCGGCCGACCCGGCTAAAAAGATTCTGTGAATTGTGGATTCCTCACACACCATCAATGGTGTAGATTTGTGTGGTCAGTATACAAACCGGGTAGTTTGTTGTTATGGTCTGTTGTTATGGCGATTATGATGCTATCATCCTTGTATTTTGTCAGTCAGTCAGAGCGAAGTTTGTTCTCAATTATGCTCGCTGTAGTTAAGCTCATATCATATCTTTGGTAGTCCCTTTAGTGTTTTCCTAGTCTTAGCAAAGGATTTTGACAGCAATGATCGTTTAGATTGTGCCTTACGATATCAATTTTAGTTTGATGTAAAAGAACAGCTATCTATGTTTCTTTTTACAAATATCCATGCACTGTTGTTCCTGTGATACATGACAACTTTTGCTAGGTGTACCTCAGAAGTCAGAATAAGTGTAACCTGTGTGCTAGTGTGGCCACAGAAATACATTTACAGAACGCTTGGAAATCTATGTTCCATTTATAACTAATAAGTGGCAAGGAGTGCACATAAATAATTAAATAAATGAACCTAGAGTTGTGACCTTGAAACTCAGTTGATTGATTATCATAAAACACTTTGTGATGTTAACTCATCATTGATTTCTATAGAGGATTAGATATTTTTTTGAACATATGTCCTATTGTTGTGCAAATAGTCTCTGTGCTATAACTCTTTCTTATATGTATATTCATCACATGGAACTTGGTTTAGAGCTATCTGTCAAATTGCTGAGTTATATGGGATAAACAATAACTAAACCAATTATTACATCTATATGCTGTCTATTATTTTCTTGTTGTCAACTTGATATCATACTGGATTACATTTCATTGTTTATTTGTCTGTTTTGTTTAGTATTATAGAAGAGGAACTCGATAAGACTATAACTAACTTGTTGTTTCCTTTGCAGTGTTGAAGACAGATGTCATCTTGTACCATGGCCTCTTTGATCTGTTCACAGATAAAATTGAGCAAAGCTTGTATTAGGAGCAGGAGGCAGGCTCATGAGAATGGTCAAATGAGATTGTCTAAATCTGTTTATTGGAAACCTCTTCAATCAAACCATTTTGAAAATATTGTGTCGCGATGCACTAAAAATTTGTCTTGGGAGGCCTCCCTTCCATATGCATCTGCAGAGGATGGTGCCACCATTATTAAGGGGGCAGACGTTGTTGAACCTATTGATACAGAAGAAGCACCACAAATTCCATTCCTCCAGAGTGATCAGGATTTCGTGGAGGTGACAAAAGAACCTTCCATGCAGCTAACACCTTTAAAAGTTCCAATGTGGCTTTTAGGGCCTTCGATTCTGTTGGTTACAGGTATAGTTCCTACTTTATGGTTACCGTTGTCTTCAGTGTTTCTTGGTCCCAACATTGCCGGCCTCCTATCCCTAGTGGGACTCGACTTCATTTTCAACATGGGAGCAATGCTGTTTTTCCTTATGGCTGACGCATGTGGCCGTCCAGAGGCCAATTCATCCGACCTGGTAAAGCAGATTCCAACTTCTTACAGGTTCTGGAATCTGGCTGCTAGCATAGTAGGCTTTCTTGTTCCTTTTGCCCTGTTTTTCGCATCACATAAGGGTACTCTGCAGCCACATATACCATTCATTCCATTTGCAGTGCTGCTTGGACCGTATCTTTTGCTCCTTTCAGTACAGGTGCTGACTGAGATGCTTACATGGCACTGGAAATCGCCAGTTTGGTTGGTGGCACCTGTGGTTTATGAATGTTACCGAGTTCTACAACTGATGAGGGGTCTTCAGTTGGCTGACGAGATCACTGCGCCTGGATGGATGGTGCAAAGTCTTCGTGGTTTGGTGTCCTGGTGGGTTCTGGTTCTAGGCATCCAGCTGATGCGCGTGGCTTGGTTCGCTGGTCTCAATTTTGCAAGCAATTCAAAGTATGGAGCAAGTGATGATAACCAGTAAATCGTACGGAAAGGATGTTGAGGTGTACATGTTTTGCTCACGCTGCTGCCATCTGCACAAAATGTTTTTCATGTTGTTCTTATGAGGCGTCTTCTTCATCAACTATCACAGTTCAGTACATCGTATACAGGAACAATTCTAGGACCTTGTGTCACTCTTGTACATGCAAAGTTTTTTACAGTGATAGTGTACTCTGGATCCGTGTACAGTTCAGCAAAGCGTTTGCTTTGAACGTAGAGACACAAACAATACAGAAATATACGTGCCTTTACATAATTACATATTATTATGACCTCTCATTTTCTCTTCAAGGTCTGAATGGCCAATATGCTCATTGCCGTTTCAAAAGAACGTGCTGTTGTTGGATATCCTATCGTTTGTTTGCAATGTGCTTATGGTATTCATGTGCATGATATAAACGAAGCAAACATTTGGCAAGCGATGTGTTTTTCTGTCAGTCAATCCGTCCTGACACGGATGTAACACCAAAACACCGAAAATTTGTCACGCTAGACCTAACGTGTCTCTTCACTCTTTTGATGAGAAGTTGAAATCCTCATCCTGAATGGTGACCCTCTGCCTACAATCATCAAATCTGGATGAAGAACACCCCAACTGTCAGAAAGGAAAAGGAGTAAACACACTTGCACACAGTTACGGATGGATGTTACTGCAATTTAGTAGTAAGACGTCACACTCACAGGAGCACTATCCTTTGTTTTTTTTTTAAAACTTAGCACTATCCTTTGTTTAGGACGCACCGCAAATCTGTAACTCCTTTGTCTTTCTTTTTTTTCAAATCCACCATGACCCTCGATGCCTGACCTAACAAACCTGTGGCCTTTTCCAGAAAAAGGAATGTAATTATACAACTCGCCACTTGTTCTTTCTCTCATAATAATCCGATCCGCCTCGCGCAGCCGTGCTCGTCGTGGTCGTGCTCGTCTCCCCCATCAAAGACCACGGGGACACCACCCCGACATTCCCTCGTGCTCCTCCCATCCGCCACTCCAAAATTCCCACCCGCTCCTCCGGCCTCCGCCCCGAGGCAGGCAAGCAAACCCCCCTCACTCCCTCCCCCCAAACCCTAGCTAGCTCCTCCCCGCTCTCGCGCGCAGGTGCCCGCTGATCCGGATCAAGCGCGTCTCCAGTTCGAGCGAGCATTCTCCTCTTCGGTTCGATTTGGCGGTTGTGTGCAGATGGGCTCCGACTCCAAGGAGTTGCTCGGGATCGAGCCGCTCGAGCTCCGGTTCCCCTGTACGGTTTTGACATTTCTCTATTCCGCGGCCGCTGGTTTTGTTTGTTTTTTTGCTGATTTTTGCTGGTTGGATTGAGCAGTCGAGACGAAGAAGCAGATCTCGTGCTCCATGCAGCTTACGAATCGAACAGATGACTACATCGCCTTTAAGGTAACTGGAATTTTTTTAACTCAGGAAGCAATTGTGTTCCTTAGATTGTAGAGCTTGGGAATTCTGCAGAAGATATAGAGAGATGTGACGCGCTAAGGCCAAATTTGGTGAATTGTGTTGTGCTTCTTAGGTTAAGACAACTAGCCCGAAGAAATATTGTGTCAGGCCGAACAGTGGCATTGTTCCACCACGGTCCACCAGCGATGTAATTGGTAATGTTCAATTCTCATCTCCTCCGTGCAAAATTGGGATATTTTCCCCATATTATTGTCATTGTGCAAAAGATTGACAGCTCGCGCTTTCTTAGTAACAATGCAAGCGCAACGGGAGGCACCGGCAGACATGCAGTGCAAGGACAAGTTTCTAGTGCAGAGCGTTGTGGTGACCGAGGGCACAACAGCCAAGGATGTCACTGGAGAGATGGTAGTTCATGTTCTATTGTCTTTCAGTTGGTTGATCTCTTCATTGTGTTGCTGGCTGTTTGTTCTTATGGTGCCAACATGTATACCTTTTCCAGTTTGACAAAGGATCAGGTAATGTGGTGGATGAGAGGAAGTTGAAGGTTGTATATGTCCAACCACCACAACCGCCATCCCCTGTGCGTGAGGGATCTGAAGAAGGCTCATCTCCTCGACCTTCATTATCAGAAGGGGGCAGCTTGAATTATCAAGATGTGAGATCTCTGACTGTACGTTGTTTCATTTCCTTGTTTTTTTATGGATATGACTGATTATTTGTACATGCAGACAACTAGGGAATCTGATGAGCCACCATTGCTCTCTGTAAGTATCTTAACTTTTATATGCATTTACCCCTTTCTGCTCTTTTTTGAAACCAAATTAAACTGAGCATTTGTTAGTTCCAGGCTACAAGTGCACATAAGGATCCAAAAGATGTGACATCTGATTCTGAGGTGAGCTCCTCGAAAGAAGTTTTCTTGTGTTGATTGATGTTTGTACATGCAGTATGTACTTACTATTGTAATGTTGGATATAAATTTGTATAGTGATTTGTTATGTGTACTCATCTTAGGGATCATTGGCCAAGCCCAATTATGTATAAGGATTAAAAATTCACTTCAGTTGTCTTTTTTCTTTATTTTTTGTAATTTCTTCATATTTATTTGAAATGGGAATAATTGCTCTAGGTGCAAATGCATATAGAGTGGATCATTGTTCTGTTGCTACAGGCTGGAACATTTCTTCAACATTGATGGGTTTCTTTTATTGCACTAGGCTTTCATTACAAAGGAACTAATGTGTTGTCATTTTCAACATTTAACACTGTCCAGCTTTTAAGCCAAAATTTGCCCATAAAGTGCCTTTTGCTTGCCCTGTACTGATAAAGTGATAATACCTTAATTTCCTTTATCCTATGTGCAGACATCTGCTTTGATTTCAAGATTGACAGAAGAAAGAAACTCTGCTATTCAGCAGAACAATAAGCTTCTCGAGGAGATGGTTAGTAGATTCTGCCCTTATGGAAACATTTTGTTACTTTGTTTTGCTATTTGATTGTATCAGTACTTATCTTGTAATTAAACATTTGTTTTGAATCTTAACAGGACCTTGTGAGGAGGGAAATCAGCAAGCAGAATGGTGGTTTCCCGTTTGTGTTCGTGGTGGTCATTGCTCTTCTGGGAATTATACTGGGGTATATCATGAAGAGATAGATGGGCTTGTGTAGTTCTGTGTCTCGTTAGGCCTTTTCCTTTTCTCTTTTAAGAATTGAGCTGTCGTCTGCATTTTCTGATGCATTTGCTTATATGTTCTACAGTACTACCGCATAGCAAATTCATCCTAGGATCGGATATATTCTGTAATTGTGTGCTTTAGATTGGCTGGTTACCATGCACAGTCAGTAACTCATCTCCTTAACATCAAGTTAGTTTCAAGTTTGTCACGAGCTTGGAACGTTAGCTTGTGCAATTAAAAGTTTGTGCACTGGTATCTTTGGTACATTTGTAAACTCTTTTTCAACTAATAGTGTGCTGATTGCCTGGTTCTGGCATATATGTATTGTGAAGACGTGGTTACTTTCCGTTGTGTTTCGGAGCAAATTGGTTCAGCTAACTTTGAAAGTCAGATTCAAATATGGGTTGGTACAATAGATCAAGAACTCATGTCAGAATGACTTGCTTATAGGGCATTATAATTTGTAAAGATACTATTAAAATGTTTTCGTCTTTTATCAATACAATAATTGGGATTCTTTTACACAAGTGAACGAGATTACTCGCTTTTCGATGGAACGACATGCATGTTTTCATCGTCTTGCAACTTCATGAGCTTACAATGTCTTATATGAGACTAGAACACAACATTAACATAACTAAGTTATCATCTTTTCACTAGTGGACATTCTTAAGAATATTTTCTTTTTATTGGGGAAAGAAAATCTCCATAATTTTGTTGTGTGCACTTCTCTATGATAATGAATGAGGATGCAATGAAATTGACAATCCCCGCTTAAACATAAACTGTAGTAAGTTTTATTTTATATTAAAACTGTTCTTCGAATAGTCCTTAAAGTGGGTTTTTAAACATTTACTTGGTCTCTATTAGGTTTATAGCCAGAAATTCATTTATTTTGGGACCGAGGAAGTAGCACATTATTTTCACGATAAAGTTGAACAGTATTCTTGTATGCAATTTAAATACTGGTATAGAAATATCAATTCCAAATATTTAGAAGGCATGTTCCAAAACATGTCAATGCCAAAAACAGTAGTAATGTAGTTACATGTAGTTACTTGCAAAGCTCATGCATTTATGTCCCTCTGTGAACAAAGGATCTATTCAGTCTTGGGCCTTTGATTGTCTCACTTCCTTTGCACAATCAGCATTTTATACCACCCAATTCATGCAGTCTTCAATTAGACTTCGAGAAAAGCACTGTCGGCCAAAAAACAGAAGAGCTTGAATCTTTGAAACACGATTGACCGTTTGTGTCTCAATATCTCATCCTCACTTCCCAGGTTCCTGTAACATGTTGCATCGGGATACAATAGTGCGGAAATCCTCAAGGTTAATCTGTGGGGGAAGTAAAACAAAAATATAAGAAAACGGAGAATATATAAATCGTGGAATGGGAGCTCTGCCTTTTCGAACAAGAGAGAGCTCAACCCAAGTATATGCAAAGCCCCGCAAAAGGGTGGTTACCACCTAGTATAATAATAAGATACGCTAGAGCCTTACGGTCCCATTTAAATTAGAATAACATTTAATCATTTGTGGACAGGGCAAGACCACACTGCATTTATCACTGGTAGAACAGCAGGAAGTTCAAGAGATATAGGAGTATGTAAGTACTGTTTGTTTTTTTAGGGTGGGTGGGGGTATGTAGGTACACCTATAAGCCATCGGTAGGAGTATTATGAACACAAACTTTTGCAGTGCTAGACGAACTGGCAACCATCAGAATGTGAAAAAATAAAATAAAAAACACCAATTGCAAAATGATCACTATATTGCAACAATGAGAAGACAGACAGGCATCCTGACAGTCACTAGTCATTCAAGTAAAGCTGGCTGATACCAGGAGGTGTATTCATATATGGATGAAATGATGATCCGGCAAATTCAAAAGATCCAAAATGATTCTTGTATTTTTTAATAAAAAAGACAGATAGCCGTGAGAAAAAGTGAAATATGCCAGTTTTGGTTTGGCTAAAATAGGCACCAACTAACGTTTGTCTGCACGGTTGTATGTTTTTAAATGTAAAATTCTCTAGATTGGGTCCAACTTCCACTGTTGATTGCTTGGGAAATGCTCCCGTGAATGGATAAGAATGAATTCTCTTCTCGTTTTCGCATGTGTTCCAAAGAAATGTCGATGCCTTAATTCAAGAAAAGAAAGCAAACCTTTCCATCTCTGTCATTTTCAAAGCAATGAATCATCTTTGATATCTCAAAATCTGTCCAGATGAAATCATGCACTGTTGCCATACGTTCAAGATCCCACGGTGTGATATATCCTTTTCCAACTTCTACAGATCAAATTTGTAAGTAGTAATCAATTTAGAATGTTTACCGAAGAAAAAAAATAAAGGAACAAAAATAAGGTTATGGAAGCAAATGCCACAACTGAGAAAAATAATAATGTTTCGGACTATCCGGCAAGTATTGCATGATACATCGTAAAGGAAATGTGCATAAAATTGCAACAGACGATGAAGAACAACCCATCAGTCTATGCACATCTAAGGTACATACAGAGGCATGTTTGTATCATATGGTCATAAGCTTACATAATATAGTGCTGCATGTTAATAAGTCTGCTTGAAATTGGATGATATGTCTAAAAAAGAATTCTGAAAGTGTTTGTGGTGCAGATGGACCGTGCAAAGAAATTCTATGGACAGAAAATTGTGCATAAACTGCACAAGGGTCAGGTATAAAATTAACAACAATAGCAATATGTCATGTGTGCACCATAGCATATCCACCAATCCTACAAATTTAAATTGATAAAAACAACTACGTATCACAATACTTCTTGCAAAGCCTTCTCTCTGAACTATTCCTGGACAAAACTGTGATCCAAACTTCAAATGTTCTCGGAGGTAAACTCAAGTTTCAAATAGGACGAAAAAGAAACTACCAAGTCAGGTAAGATACCATCAAATGAGAAGAAGAATGCAATCACATCATCCTCTGTCAGCCGTATCCTGCTCTTTCCCTAAAAAGTGAATTGTAATTCTGTAAGACATATAGTTAAGATAGGATAGGAAATTTACACAAGCCTAGCTTGGTGCAATATACCTGCATTTTTATCTTCACGGTTTTAGTTGAGTCTTGAATGGGTACACTATAACTTTTTTCTCTTGGAGTGCTATCACTTCCTTTCACTCCTGCACTTGAAGTTTCTGCACTCATTGCTGGTACAGGATTTTCTGAAGACTCTGCCAAGGACAGTGCAATTGCCTGCACAATTATCACTGTTAAAGAATCAAGAGCGGATAAATTAAGGTGAAAAAAGACACTAGCATGTTAAGGGTTTTCAAATACCATTATAGGATAGAACAGTTTAGTGGCTGCATTTATGATCACATTATAGGATAGCAATGTTAAGGGTTTTCAAATACCATTATAGGATAGCATGTTAAGAGTTTTCAAATACCATTACCTGCTGTAAGGCCGCATCATCATCCACAAAATCAACAATGGGAGCATCCTCTTTTCTCGACGAAACTTTAGACGACTTTCTGGAGTTCAACATCTTTTTCTTTCCCTGAAAACAAATAGGAGAATAATAAATGTGCTAATGCTACCAAAACAGCATAATCCATTTTAAAATGCAATGCCATATTATGATGCACGTTTCATTGGTGGATCTACAATGCATTGCGAAGTAAAATTTACTTAGTTATCACTTGCGAGGGTTGAACTTGGCAAATACAAATGTGTAATTGGTTGGATGAAAGGAACCATAATTTAACCTATAAGGATTACATGAACCAGGATTTGCTTGTCATTCTGCGCAATAAGAATCTCAAGGGAGATTAATAGTAGAATAAGAATAAAAGGTCACTACAGGCAATTACACTACATCTGACACAAAATGAGACGTCTTCTTTCAGAAAGTCAGTACAAGGACCTTAAATCATTCAACCAGCTAAAGCTACAGAAAATGAAGCTAGAATTGGGGGACGGGGGGTTACCTTTTTACGAGACCTAGAAGAAGAAGACTTGTTGATATCCTCCTCTTCCTCGCCATCCCGGTCGCCGCTCGACGAGCTCTCCTTGTCATCATCCTCCCCGCCGTCGGATGGGATGTACTCCTCGTCCGCGTCGGCGGCTCGGCTCTTCCGCTTCCCCTTCTCCGCCGCAGACGGAGCCGGGCTGTGGAGGAGAGGGGACGCGGCGAGGCGGCGGATGCCGAGGGCCTGGATGCGCGCCTCGTTCTCCCGTATCCGCGCCAGCCGCTGCTTCTCGTAGTCGTTCATGGGCTCGCCTCCCGCGGCGCACTCCTGCTCCACCTTCCCGCCGGTTTCTCCTCTCGCCATGGCGTGGCGGCGTGCCCACCTTCTGTTCTCAGCGAGCGAGAGAGAGAGAGAGAGGGGCTTCCATTGATGTCGGGCACGCTCATGGCCTCATGGGCCGTGGCTCAGCGGCCCATCAGAATATTTGGGTAGAATTGGGCTGAGCTTAGGCAAGACAATGGATTTTTTTTATTTTTAATAAATGTTTACATAAGTATATTTTTTATTTGAAATTTAAACGCTTGCCGCCCAACAAGTGGGCGGAAGGGGTACATTTCTGTAAATTTCAAATCTAAAAATATACTTCTATAATTATTTAATAAAAATAAAAAATAAAAAAATTCCAAGACAATGGTCCATGGGCCCATGGCTAAGCAGACCATACGGATGGATGTTTATAGGCTTTCACAGGATATAGGAAAAACATAGTATAGAAAAAAGATAGAAAAAACTTAGAAATATAGTGGTAAAACAGAGGATTGAAAAACATAGAAATATAGAGATCGGAGGCATTCGGATTACAGGAAAAAAATAAACAGTAAACTTCGCTGTTATCCACTAATCGCCATCCTCCTCCCCAAGTCGGCATCCTCGCCGTCCTCCTCCCTACTCGGCCGCTGTCGTCCACGGCCTCGGCCCCGTCCATCTCCGCACCGGCCGCGGCCGCGGCCCCAGGCTCGACCCCGTTGAGCTCCGCACCGCTGCGCGGCCCCCGACCCCATCGAGCTCCGCTCTGGCCACCGGCGTCGGCCCCCGACCCCGTCGAGCTTCGTGCTCCTCTCCAGTCAACGCCGTTGGCCTTTCCGCGCCTCGATCCGCCGCCGTTGACCTTCGTGCAACCGCTCCGGCCTCGATCCGCCGCCATAGGCGTCGATGCCGGCGTTTGTCCTTGTCGATTGATTGGTTAGTGGTTTGTTCCTCTTCCTTCTTCCTCCTCCTCCTCTTCCTCAATTCTTCGTTGATGGCATGGTTAGTGGCTGATTGCCTCGTTTGACTCAAAGGAAACAAAAAAAATAAGGTTGGAGTGGATGGATTTTTTCATGCGTTTTCATAAAGGAATCAACAGTAAAGAAAATCTTCCTGGGTTTTTCCTTTGATTCATTTTTGCTAGCTGAATGCAAGAAAAAGGAAAAAATCCTATCACAAGTGTTCCTCTAAAATTCCTGTGAAAATCCTCCGAAACGAATAGGGCCAGAGTTAGGCCGCACCGAGTGCGAGGAGGAACACATTTGATGCTTCTGGTTTTTCTTTAGAGAAACTCAGACTCATATAATCCGGGTTTTACCTTGTAAAATATTCTTTTTTTTTACCAAAAACAAGTTTTAAAGCATACTTTAGAGTCTTGCAAACTAAGATTTTTGGATCACATAACAAATCTGTTCACAAACTATCCACTGTTTTTTCATGTGATCTGGGTGAAAGGAAGAGGCAAAAAAGGCATCAAGGAAATGGAAGGCAATACCACGGATTAAAGAACACAAAAGTTAAAAGGCCCTCTGTGCAAAACCACTGTGAGTCTCTGTGTAATTACAGTACGAGATGCAGCAAAGTGCACGTCTGTCTAAACTACGAAATTGCAATCTCTGCCTCCGCCCATGCCAACGAGGAGGCCCTGAGGACGGTCGCCGGCGACGTGTCGATGCCTTCCTCCAGAATGGCCGTGATCATGTTCATGGAGGGCCTCCGGCACGGCTCGGGGTCGATGCAGAGGTTCACCACGTTGCAGATGATGCCCAGGTTATCATGGTTCGTGTTCCTCAGCTTCGGGTCAACCAGCTTGACGAACTCTTCGGTCTGGTCTAAGTGCTTCCTTGCCTGTGACACGAACACATTTCAAAGTTGGATCAACATTTTCAGAAGAGTGTCACGGGCGGTTTCATCTCTGATAATTCCATATCTCAAATTACTGGTCCTATGATTTAAGATATTAAGATACTTACCCAGTCCACCAGGTCTACTGTATCTTTGGAAAGCGAGGCTCTTCCACTTATCAGCTCTAGGAGAATTACCCCGAAAGCAAAGGTGTTGGCCTGGACGTCCATGAAACGCATGTGCCGCGAATCCATAATGTTGTTGAATGACCCATTCACTATACTACCGGAGCTGAGTCCTGGTTTTGTTAGGAGAGCTCTCCATCTCTCAAAATCAATTATCTGAAAATGTGCAGTTCAAATTAGTTACTATCTGAACAGAGCAATTCGCGACTGCACCATGTGCTTGTCGTGAGAAGTGTCTAGGAGTAACAGATGGGACGGACCTTCGGGGAGAAATCTTCAGTTAGATAAACTGAACTTGATGTCAAAGCAGCAACTGCAAATGGAGGCTGCATCTCAGTGTGCAAGTATCTGAGGGCACGAGCGATGCTGAGCGCTATTTTCATCCGCCTGGGCCAAGATAGCTGGCACCCTTCTCCATCTGCAAGAAAATAGCATAATCAAGTTTAAGTTCTAGCCATGTGGTATCCACCTTATGAACAGAAAGGCAGCAAGATCATAGAGCTCATTGGCTTACCGCGGAGATGCTCATAGAGCGTCCCATTTGGAGGGTACTGAAAGACTAGCATTCTTAAAAACGGATCAGACTCCTTGCTATATCCAACCATCTTCGCGACATTTTCATGATTCAATCTGGACATTTCTACCACCTGAGGAATCCAAAAGTACCATGAGATACAACGGAAGAGCTGTGATTTTTAAAATTTCGGGTCACAAGATGCATGAATCTTCTTGCCTCCTTCTGGAAGTACAGCTCAACATAACTCGTCCAGTAATGTACTGAAGCAGATAGTGACACAACAGCAATTTCATTGCCATCCTTCATAGTTCCTTTGTACACTACTGTGTCATGAGAAGATCCGATGATATTGCTAAAGTCTTCACAGGCTTCTGCAAGCTCTTGCCGACTTATTTTTGGCACGTTACCCAGCAAGTCATCATCTACACAAACAACAGTCTGTAACCTAGGAAGTGCAATCATTACTTTGCGAGTAACTCACACAAATAAGTGAACACTGACCAATTGAAATTACAGTATTTTCCTTCCAGCTTGTAGCTCTTGTCCATGTAGCACTGTTTCCTGAGGATCTAGCTTTGCATCTTCTGAAACCAGCTATAGTACATAGTGTTAACACAGTAAGCAATGAAATTGCTGTAATGACTTCTAGAATGAGAAGCCAAAGTGGTTGTTGAAAGCTTTTCTGCTTGTCCCCACCAAAACGGCTGTTTTCGTTCCCTTTCAGACTGTTTTCACCTGTAATTACAGCACATGTACTTGCTCATTGATCAGTAGACTAAACCAGTATAGAGAAATAACTATAAACGTTCTGTTCGATTGTTTCATAAATTACTTAAGAAGGCTCATGCGATCTCATATATCAAGAATAAAAGTATGTGCATGCTGTATTTGATAATGCACTGAAATAAGTTGTGGTCACATCCTGATTCATGGCAGTTCAGTGCTGAATTATAAAAATCCAACAGAACAGCTGAATATTTAGAAATAAAATACCAGAGATACAGACAACATACAAAAAGGTGAGGACTAGAGGTCAAAGCATGGAGGACAAAAGGAAGAAGGTGAGAAACAACGTCCAAGAAGATCGCCAATGAAGCGCAAAAATCTAGTTTTTTATGTTAGCAGGCATAGGCGCATAGCTAAGGTTCCACTATGCCTAGGTCACTATGAGCAGTCTTAGTTATTGGAAATAATTATGTCATTTGCAACGTAGGGCCTACTTTTCTATATACAATAAATTGAAAAACTTACCCACTTAACATTGAATAATGAAGAAATAGATGTGTATTAGTTTTCGTATAGACCTAAGAGATAATGGCAAGTAGACAGTAGTTCCTTAGTTATCAAGATTGCAGTGGATATAACCTATTAAGAAGTAATACGTACAATAATTTCGTTTCTATAACATTTTGACAGCCAAAATGAACTGTTGTGTGCATCCTGTAATGTTTATATGCTCTTGCAAAATGACATTGAAGACCTAACACCATGGTAAACAGTAACAAAACTTTGCCTGAATTTAGTGCTGAAAGTAACACCTACAAAACTGTGCTAATAATATTAACATGTTAAGATGAATATAGACATACATTGATTGTCAGGACGATTCGTTGTGCCATTGTTGTCGAAACAATTTCCTACCAAGCTTAATCTGTTCAAATACTGTAAAGCAGGTAAGTTCAGACAAACTAAACTGAGACATCCAAGCTACAAAAAGTAAGGTGTACCTTTGGATTTGCTTGAAGCATTTAGGAACATCTCCAACGAAATAGTTATAAGAGAGGTCCATATCAGTTAGCTGAGTTAATAGACACAATCCAGTTTGACCGTCGCTGTTAGTAGATAACCTGGAAGAAGCGTGACATTGCTTATTCAAATGTCATGTTAATTAAAAAGTGTCATGATTGCTTATTTAGATGTCATGTCAATTGGTGTCTTCTATCTGACTATCTGTTGATCATTTGGCATCAGTATTATAATTGGTTCTGCTCTCATAAAACTTGTTTCCATAAAGTAAATTATAACTACCAATACAGGCTTTCACTGTAAATATTTCAGGATGGAGTTCTTAACTAAATCAGCTTAATTCCTTTCTATAGCAGAGGCATTATTGGTTCTTCCATGCAGTTCCAGTTTATGAATGCTGAAAACAGTTAGTTTAAAGTTTGGAGAACTCTCAAAATTATTACTTACATGCTTGAATCATTACTTCCAGGAATAGTCCCTGTAAGGCTATTATTGCTCAATCGTAACTCAGTGAGGCTTGTCAATTTGCCAAGCTCAGGAGGGACAGCACCATCCAACCGATTTGCATGAAGGTCTCTAGGGCATAAGGCAATAGATGGGTTATGAATTTGAACATATGCTGGCAGAAATAGAAGTTGATGATAATAACTTATTGGTCAGTACATTTTTGAGATTTTTGGCATGTCACCGATCTCACTTGGAATGGACCCCACAAGTTGATTGGTGCTGAGGTTCAGCACAATCAGATCTCTTAGCTTCCCTATTCCTTTCGGTATTGAACCCATGAGTGTATTCTGATCCAATATTCTGCAAGAAGTTCACCAAGATTGCTAACCACAGTTCAGTAACGTTTTACAACAGGTCAGGTTGATTATTGGATTAAATGGAGACTAAGTACATACAGTTTTTGTAAGGAACTCAGGGATTCAATCTCTAGTGCCAGGAATCCTTTGAGCGATGAATTTGCCAATTCCCTGGACAATAACACATACTTAATAATATACTTTAAAATAGAGAACGGAAATTTTATCAACAAAATGTTTACACCAACTGAAATTTCTGCAATGCTGAACATTTATTAATTTTTTACTCAGCCAGAAAACATTCCTAAATAAAACTATATGCTCCTTTTATCTGACTTTGGAGTTCGGATAAACACCACCTGGATTTGGTTTAATAGAAAACGAAAATCTGTTGGCCTGATATTTTTTGTTTGGGTCCTGAGGGACCACGAATCCATAATCACTTGTTTTCTTATAGGGGCTTCTTGAGTCAACTGAACAGAAGAGAAAACAAATAAAAGAAGGTAAAATTCTATGATAGCTTCCAGCTGGATGTCTTATCGTGCAGTCAGAAACTTTAGGCCCACTGTCCTCTGAAAGAACATGCATCATTCTGACCTGCTGATGTTGCAGAGAGGCTTCTACCCTTCTTCTACTACTACCTCCAGCCAGTTTAATTTCCATAGGAGATAGTGATATTCAAGAAGCTCTGAAAGAGCCGGAACTTTTTTAAAAAAGAACTACAGGATAGGCAATGGCTGCACAACATTTTTCATGTGGGCAAGACTTGAAGCAAAACAGGGCACAAATAAGCCGTAAGAAATGGTGGATTGATTAAACAAAAATCTTAAAATCTATCTCAACCACGTGATCTTCTTAAGTGATGCCACAAAATGAGGAAACAAAAATCAACAGGAGAACAAGCGGAACCAGTTCTTACAGAGTCACCACGCGGCTGTCGAAGGGTGAGCACCCCACTCCAGTCCATGCGCAAGGATCCTCGTCCTTGGAGTTCCAGTCCGACAGCTTGGCGAGAGGGTCCTCGAATATGGCTTTCTTGAAAGCAAGAAGCGCAGCCACTGCGCAACATCACGACGCAGCCGCAAGCAACTTCTCAAGAACCGAACAGAACAAGAAGAAAACAGATAAACACATGGCAAGGGCAATCAATACCGTCATCTGCAGCTGATTCCGACGGCGCCACGAGCAGCACGCAGCCGAGCCCGGCGACGAGGAGAGAGACTCCGAGCAGCCCCGCCATCGTCATCGTCGTGCCACCTGACCTGAAGCAGAGGCCAGAGGAGGCTTGTTCACATATTAGACCTTAGTTTATGGCAACGAACTAGTAGAAGAAGAACCAAGCGGCAGAGCAGCACTGCAGCAGCAGTTGCCCTTAACGGCCACGGCAAGCAGTGATGATGGCCTACACCAATATGGCAAATATTCCATGCAAGACCAGCCAGACAACCAAACCACCGCATATGTATTAATTTAACCATCCACTCTTTCTCTCTCTCCCTCTTAATCTCCGTCACTCTCTCTGTATTAATTTAACTATCATCCGTGTATGTTCTGCACCCTCGCCTGATGGCTCGCACGTGCGACTGTACAAGACAACGCTTCTTCTACATACCCGTATCCGTGCGTAGAGATAGTAATGCTCTGCCATCTTTAGTAGAGTACCCATCAGTTAAACAAAGACTAAACTTGGAGTAGAAACTGAGCTATATGGTTTGTATACGTACTAAACTGCAGACGCACCATGGTCACACGAAAGAACGGAAAATCCTAGCAAGGTGAGATCAAGACACATGCCCAACTGTCAACGGTCGACCCAGTGTACAATCAAATAAGGTGCGAAGTCATTACCTGAAACTGGCACTTGATCTAATATGCTCATTAGTGTTTTGTGATTATCGTCCCTCTACTGAACTTTGAAACCGTCCAAACACTATTTCAAGTTTCAGGTAGCAGGCATAGCACGCTCCCTTGCGCATACGCCCTGAAAACGACTTGCTGGAAGACGAGTTAGAAAAAAAAAAAAAGGAGTTCCGGATTGACATATTATATAGTTTTGTGCTATGTCATAGCCGACTATGGTGTTTCTTTATGCCATGGGATGTTTCCTTGCTGCTAGCTAGCTCTTTGAATCTTTGATTTGTACCACCCTAGATATTTTTAAGAATATAATTAGGCAATAACCTTAGAAGAGTAGTTGCAACCACTATTGCAGAAAGATAGACTGATGCTAGAGTATTCAAAGAGTGAACATCACCATGCCATAATTTGACAGGGAAAAAAGTCAATAACAGGGCGGCGACATCATATCGTAACAAACCAAAATTGTTAGCTTGATAAAGAAAAGCATTAGCAATTATTGATCAACTGAGAAGCATCCCCATGGCTGCAAATTGATTAGGAGGCATCCTTGCTATTCTTTCTTTTCATGAAAAAAGTCTTTTCAACCTTTGCAGTGCTCATGTTAATTTGAGATCTGTTATTTCCTTGCAGTCCAACGTAAGTCAAGTTTGAGAGATGTGCACATGGTATAACACCAGAAGAAGAAAAAATCTATCTCAACCACGTAAGTCAGGTTTTTTTTTTTGAATGAAGATTATTTAGCTTAAAGATGACCTGAAAGTGAGATAGTGATGCTTCCAAGCAAATCAAGAGGTGATTAATAATGATGATGCCTATGGATGGAAAATGGAATGGTAGTAGATGAATAGCCTTAAAACACAAGCTTCCCTGGGACACTTCTGAGAGGTTTTTTTTTTTCCTGTCCTTTCCCTTTCTCCTTTCTATATTAGCCTTTCATGGAGTAGGTGTTGTTTTTTAGTAACAGTTTTCATTGTCTATATAAAACATACGGCACAGATTTTCCCACATGTTTATATAAAATATAGAAAGATAGGAACTTCCAAAAGCACAAGCTCTGCAAAGAAACAGTATTCGTCTTCAAGCCCTGTCTTATGAATTTAAGAAATACTCCCGAGAAAGGCCTGGCAAGCAGCAGCTAGCAGGTCCTGGTCCGAGCCTCACCTCTATCTTAATACCATTGATATGAAAGTCTTTCCTTTCATACCCAACCTTTTTTAAGAAATACTAGTGATCTTCACAACCCTCATTGCTTCACGGTATCGGATTACACCAAATGAAAATGAGCACCGTGACTTGTTATTTGGCATGTCGACATAGCTGGAGAATCATATTTTAGCTTTTCAGAAAACAGTTTCTAACTACCAGGAGAAGAATACAACGGACTGAATAAAATTTTTGAAAGAAAAGGCTTGAGACTGTAGAGAGGTGTCAATGAAGAATGCTCGAAGAAAGTGCCCTTCTAAAGTGTTCACATACCAAACCTTTCTCTCTGTCGATTTCTTACTTAATTGTTGTTATTGATGCTAAATATACCATAAATATTGACAGTAGTATGTAAAGGTTCCTAAAATAACTCTTATCTATTATGACGTCCACAACTCTCACAGCCGTTCTACCCTATGAATTGTAGGTGCTAATTGTTCAAACTGACAGAAGTAAAAGAAAGGAAGGGTTTCACTACAGCAACCAAACCAATAATCAATGCAAAGTTCAGTACTCGACCAGTGGCAAAAGGCATGGACAAATGGTAGTAGCTCAGTAACTAGGAAGGTTTTACCTGGTATCAGTGACAACGAAGCCGTGGAGAATTGCACCGTGCAATACTGGATTCATGTCCTACCCAACAGATAAAAAAGCATAATGCCATCGACTCCGAATATGGCAGAGGTCTTGTACCTCAAAATGACGAAAGCATGCATGGAGGAGAAACAGCACCTCCCCAGATAATGACACTTCATTGGCATTAATTGCATGGATTATGAGACCATCAGCACACTGTTGAACCATTGATGTATTTATAAACTTCACAGCAAAAAATTCTGGTGAAATGATTGTTAGTTTTGAGCCGTCTGCAGCAACTGCAACCTTCCTGCCAGTGGATAGAAAACATTCAAGCAATACCTGAACTCCTGAAGCAAATAGCTTATGATGCCATAAAAACGATCAAACAGACTCCGCACACCATTTAGTAACAGCCGACAGTTTGTAGTAAGCGTAATGAACATACCTGACTTTATTTAGCAGCTTCTTGTGCACAATATTCTTACCATACTAATGCTGAATAGATGATATCCTTCTCATTTACAAAATACCTGACTTTATTTAAGCATAGAGAACATACCTGACTCAGAGTGAGGAAGCAACAACATTTGCAAAAAATGCTATGAATAAAACAAAATTTTAACATAATGATGGCCCTGAAATGGGTTAGGTTTGTCTTTTGAATAGTTCAGACTATTATTTGTGTCTGTCACAATGTATTTACAAAGCAAAACACTAAATCTAGCAAAAAAAGGATAGAAAAGGAGTAACACCATAATTCAAGTTCTCTAGATGTTTACACAATTGAATATGTCAACCAATGCTTAGTTTGTTAGCACTGTGATGAACCAAAATAAATCAGAAATCCTAAAAAACAGCCAACTATGTATGCATGTATTTGGGGAAAAGGATGCAGAAGCTTAAAAGCTTAGGCCCCGTTTGGTACAGCTCCAACTCTGGGATTCTTGTCTTGGCCTGGGAAGCTATAGCTGTACCAAACGCTTTAGAAATCCGGTTAAATATAGAGTGGAGCTGTAGCTCCGCTCCTAAAAAATTACACTGAGGCTGGACTACGTTTCTCTAGCTCCTCAACTCCACTCCACCTTTGGTGTCGGAGTTGTACCAATGGGCCCTTATTATCTAAGCCCTCCTGGATCTTCTCTCCCACGTTTCAACTTGCTTAATCGAATTTTCCTTCCTTCGCTTAAGCAATGTGAGCTCTTGAGGGTTGAAAGGAGGTGGCAGATCACATGGACCTGCATCATGGGCAGACTTCACCATGGATTCCATAAAAAACTTCTTCTCAAGGCCTTCAGCTTGGCAGGCCAAAGACTCCAGACAGATCTCTACAGCTTCAGGTGGCTTGATTGGCTTGAACCTTAGGAGTTTGGCATATTCAGTTAGAAGGTGAAGCATGTAGTCATAAACATGGGCCATATTGACCTCTTCTTGGATGAAATCACTGGCTTGCTTTCCTATGCGCTGTGCCTGCCAGATTTAGAATATTAAGCCAAAAATTAGATGCAGTGTACTGTAACATAAAGACATAGCAAAAAGCTCATTATTCTGCTCAGTGAAATTTGTCATTTAAGAAATTTATAAATTCCAGTTCAAGAGCATGCTCACTGGTAAAAAAAAAAAAGAGAGTCGTAACACAGTTCTTCTAGCACCATGAATTTTTTCAGACTCGACAATTTGAAGTGAAGATGAAGCACATATTAGATAAACATTTCTAGCTAACAATGCTTAACCCAACAAATCATGGTACACTCCCATTTAAGCTATGGCCATGATTGATGGTCCACAGTATATATCATGGCAAATGTCAAAATATGAAAAATATACTATGACATGTAATTTATCAGTGCACTGTTAGGGGGCAATATTGTTTGCAGCGCATATTTAATAGCGTCATACAACCTCATCATCTAAACCAGTTTTAATTATTTTGCCTTAGTGAAACATTGATGCTCTAGAAGCCTAGAAAGATCTGGCAGCTTGCATTCACACATATTGCAGTTGTGTGTATTTATTTTACTAGTATTGAACTGAGTTTGTTATGAAAAGTTCCATATAAACTATTGAGCATTGCAGAATTTGATTGCCAACATATGTAGATTAGATAGATGGACGATAAGTACCAATTGCTTGTGAGAGTTTCCCCAATCAACAGCATATTTTATGGAGCCACATTTATCGTCATTCTGAACAGGCCAGTAATGCTGAATCGGCATAAGTGACCTTGAAAAGAAGTCATAGTATTTTGGTGTAACCAATAGTGTCATTGAATCACATGCTAGAATATATTTCTGACTGACTGACCATGCTGATCCTTCTATATAGATCTTGTACCTGTTACATACGAACCAGGTGCTAGCTTAGATCTGAAAACAAAATTGCACATATCCTTACTTATGACCCAAAAGAAAGACAAGAGACCTGTGTATGCATTGACTACCCAAATTCGAGTCCTTGTATCCTGCCTTGCTCTCTCTGAACCAATCCTACACAACAACATAAAACAATTTTAATGTAAAAGGTATGATAAATTCAATCATGTACCCATGCAGCGGAAGAGTCACCTGTTTGTAGATCCTTGCATTCCAATCTTTTGTATTGGAGACATTACACTTAATCAATTCCTGCCGTGTCACAGCAACTGCTGGATTTCCTTTCCAATATGCATAAGGTTCTCTATTCAACCATCTCACCCTAGAATTCCCATCCTTCAGGTCTTTCCGCAGGGCATCCCACGGTTTTATGTTGATCTCTGGCCTACCAACCACGATACTTGTTAAAGTGATTAAAGCTCCATATGCACACAGCAGACCCAAACATAAAGGTCCAAATTTGTACGATTGCAATCCCCTAAGTATTTGAATAATCCTATCAACAATAGTGAAAGCAATAGCTGCTGGTAACTTTCTAGCGTGTGGATTGAGTGAACAATGCACCATACAGTGAAATTTTGATGCTACAAAATTCTTGTACTTAATCATTTTCTGCATCGACCCAAAATTTCTCATACAATTTTCAGAAGGCGAGCAAAGCATATTACCAGCCCCAGAATGACCAATCCGGGAAGACGATATCCAGAGTCCTGTCATCCCCGCAGTAGCCGAACAGTGGAGGCATGAAGGCGGCGTGCTTCCCGCGGTAGAGGTGCGTGCGGACGACGGGCCAATCGGCGCAGTCGAACATGAGATCGAGGTCGGGGACGCGCCCGGGGTAGCGGCGCAGCAGCTGGAGGACGCCCCAGATGGTGAAGAGGTCGCGGGTCTGGAAGGCCGGGCGGAACCGCTCCACGAAGGCGCGGCCGCCCAGCACGACGAGGCGGAAGCTGGCGGTGGCGCGGGCGCGCCCCAGCATGGCGCGGGTGACTCCCCCCGCGTCCCGCCATGGGCGGAGGTCCTCGTGGATGAAGCGGAAGTAGGATGGGCACGAGGAGGAGTTGGTAGAGGCGGTGGCGTTCGGTGGTGGGCCGGGTGAGGAGCGGCGGCAGGAGGAAGAGGAGGAGAGCGCGAGCGCGAGGGTTTGGGAGGATTCGGGCGTTCCGCCGCCGCCGCCGCCGGAGAGGTTAAGGGTGGGGAGTGGAGGAGCGGAGCAGGAGATGGAGTAGGTGGGACGCGGCGCCGCCGGTGGTATTCTCCGGCGGGTAGCGGTGGCGGCGACGGCGGCGGGAATGGCCGTGGCGCCGGGGAGGCTCGCCTGCAACTGCAAAAGGAGGAAACTGTCACGCTAAGGTAGCTGTCACGGCGGCGAGCGATGAAGAAAATAAATTGATGAGCCCAAAACAATTGGAAGTGTGAGTGAGCCTCCAGTACCAATGGGCCTTATGATCTGCTCGTGCGCAGCACGAATGTGGCCTGTAAATATGTGAAAAGCATGAATGATTGCATGTATGGGCCTTGATATTGATCGGCCTTTACCATGCGCAGCAGCTGAGCGGCGAGGTTCAAGTTCCAACTTTTAGCATCCAATCTGACCGACTCTCTCTGATCTCTCACTCTCCCCGTGAGGCTGCCTCCTTTTGTTCTCGTTGTCTTTTCTGTTACACGAGCCCTCGTGAAGCTTATCGTGATCACAAATGGAGTATATCACACGCCATCCTCACTCCCCTCTTTCAGGGCTCATTCCAGTTTTCTGCAAGGAATTTGGAGGCAGGGGAGGCGATAAAAACACGCAGTTCTATATTCCTATGGTGTTCGCACTGAATGGGGGTGCTAGGCAGCTAGCGGGTACTATAAAATAAGGCTCATAGTGTGGGCATGAACGAGCGCCGTGACGTGGGGGGCACAATACTGAAGTTTAATTGCAGAATGAAAAAGAAGAAGCCTACCTACCAACTGCCTTTCTGCAACCGGTGGGCGGTGGTCCTAGCCGGCGACGGCGAAATGGCAGAAACACTGGGAAACCTAAACTTATTCACGAAGACGCCGTGCAGTTTCGGCTGCCTTGCGTTTTCAGTGCTCAGTACAGGAGCAACGGCTGGTGCTTTCCTCGAGTCAGTCGTAATCGTTAAAACATTTTGTTAGAGAAATGGGAAAAAACTTGCTTGTGGTGCTGCAGCCTGCAGGGACCGAACTCGAGAATCAACATGTTTATGTCATGGCCATGATTAGCGCCGGGGCACTACAATTGATCAGCAAGAAACCAGTTGCAGAATGGTCTCATAAGCTCTGAATATGAATTCTAGTATTTGCATCGTCCGATGAGAAGACCAGAGATGGCGCTATCGATCATCTAGCACGAACGAAACACAAAAGCAACGGAATTTGAAGGTTTCAAACTCACAGTGGTCCTGGTGATCCAACGAGCAGACGAGACCAACCCGACGACGACGACGGAGACGAAGAGGAACGCGGCACTCGTCCGCGACAACACGGCGACGAGCTTGGGCATGGACTGCCGGACGTCCGCCACCGCAATCGCCATCTCCGGCGGCCTCTGTCGCCTGTCGTCCTGAGTGCACACAGCAATTAATACACTATCTTTTCCTCCCCCTCTGGGCTCTGGCTTCAGGAAAGAGCTTGTGAATTAGTAGTACGGAGTACTAAGCTGACTAAAGCTGGAGCTCGATCGCTAGCTCTTCCGTGCTATGACGTTCTCAGCGGCGCAGAAGGCGACCGCAATATGTATGAGGTCTCTCTGGACACGTGAAGCCAAGCGCTGCACCGGCACCGCGAGGCGAGACATGGGGATTCTGGGGGCGATCAGAGGACAATGCTCTGGTCCACAACAAGTCAACAACGTTCGCGCCTCTGATTCAGATTGCGGTTATTAATCCAGTATCCCACTGGGCACTGGATACATAATAAAGTTGATTTCTTTCCCTGGTAAAATGGATCGGTGCTGGCTATAACGATCGTTAGTTACCGTAAAGTGCAACACCATACAGAAAAAAGATTGTCAAGTTATTAATGGTTGTTCAAATTGATTTAATTCTTGATGTTTTATATGGCCCGAAGGAACCTCAAAGTTTATCGTACGGCTCAACGAAGTTTCTGGACCAAACAAAAATCAGGTCTACATGATGACATTTTAGATTTGCCCGAACGGACCTCAAAGTTTATCGCATGGCTCAATGCAGTTTTTTGACCAAACAAAAAAACAGGTCGACATGGCGTAAGATGTAAATTGGGTTGTTTATTCTACCATTAAATATAGAATTAAAAAGAAAAATAAAGGAAAATGAAAAAAATATAACATTACAATAAGGCATGTGATGTGATAATTAATTACTTTTTCTTTTCTTTTTTCTGTCTTTTACTATGGTATTGTAAGGGTAGAATGGATATCTCAATTTTAAGCATCATGGACTACATATCCTAGCCTCCCTATCATCCTTAATTTCCCACACTTAATACCGATGTGGACTATACGATCCTATGAAGATGTTATCGCTTGCAACAATAAAGATGTTATCGCTGTTTAAAGATCTCTCCCAAGGCTTTGCTAGCAAAAATCAAAGAAGAAGCCCGAACATGGGTTAAAGCAGGTGCCGTCAAGATCCACGCCTTGGAAGAGATAACTTAACTTCTTTTCTCTTTTTTTGCGGGTGTCGGTTTTCAGACGCCCTGTAAATAACTGTTTTTCTCCTGCTCTATCAATAAAAAAAGACAAAGCTTTTGCCTCGCTTCAAAAAAAAAAGATGTTATCGCTGTCAAGTTATCATTGTAGCCTCCCTATAAGCCGGAAACATGTCGTTGAACCCTAATTCTCGAGCCGTTAACAACCTACCACCATCTACCGTAGTATGAATCACAAAGTAGAACTATGAGGAGCATTTTGCATATAGAATGTCTATATTTCAAGTAACTTTTTTTATATGAATTTCAGACGATTTTCTCATCCCTTTGATAACATTCCAATGAGAACATTCTCGTTGTTCCCCCTTTCTTTTTCATCTTGTATAAATGGCTGGGCAACATATTTGAACATACAAAAAGTGCATAAATAATCTTACCGTTTATAAAAATAAAAAATCATACAAAAATGTATTGAAACTTACATAAGAATATAAAAATAAAGTAAAATCATATATAACAATAAAATGTAGTCAAAAATTAAAAATAACACTTTGCATACCACTACAATTTTAGGATTTGGAATGCCTTATTTTAGGTGACTGAAATTCAGGGGCTTGAAAACTAGTGATACTCTTTTAGCATAGCACAAGAAAATTGATGGACATAAAAACTATAAACCTACGAAGATTTTGTGTTACAAGCAAAAATGCTGACAGATTTACATTTTGAACTACAATTACGAAAGGTTCCTTTTATTTTAAATTGCATTTTAAAAGTATTTTCCTTTCAAAATTCTGTATTTTGCTATCTGAACAAAACCCAACCTATGGATCTGATGTATTGATGTGCTCTACGTGACAAAGGCTTCATAACATTTCCCTTCCATTTCGTCAGAAGGATCACCTGTCATGTTTCTCCCACATCTCAACCTGTCTCGACGCATCCAACTGTCTTCTCCATAGCGTTTGCAGTTCGTCAGAACTGAAAGGCGGCGGCAGCTCGCAGGGTTCTCCAGTGCCTGAACCATCCACCATCGTGTCCACCATGAACTGCCTTTCCCGTCCTCGCCTTCGGTGCAAAATGGACTCCACGGTGACCTCGACGGCACTGTCAGGCACCGTGGGTCTATACTTCAGCAGCTTAGCATACTCTGTTAGAAGGTGAAACATGTAGTCGTAGACACGGGCCGTCGTCAGATCCTCCTGGATGAACTTGGTCGCGTTCCCAGCTATTTCCTGTGCCTGCAGATCAACCAGCGAAAATGTCCGGTCCACTTCAACGTCCCTGCTGGTGTGGCTTTCAGGACGAAGTGTGCAAGATTAATACCTTGTCGGTGTGAGCGTTGCCCCAGTCAACGGCGAACTTGATCGACCGACACATGCCACGGCCGCCGGGGATGGGCCAGTAGTGTTGCAATGGCATCAGCCCCCTCGAGAAGAAGTCATGGTACCTCGGCCGAACTATCAGTGCCACCGATTCGCAGGCCAGGATGTACTTCTCGCTCACTGACCAGCCCCTTCCTTCGATATATATCTTGTACCTGCACAGACGCACAGCACAGACACACAGCACAGACACACAGACTGTAAATTCATAATTCAGATCTCGGTGAGAAGGGGATGACATGATCTCGGTGATTTTACCTGTGCGTGCATTGTTTGGCCAGGTCTGATTCCCTGAACCCTTCTCGCACCTCCTTCCTCCAGTCCTGAAAAATGGTGCAGTCTTGTGTGTCAATGTGGCATAGTACTCGGCAATCTACTCCCTTGTCAACCGATGTGCGTGTGCCTGCACGACGTAAAGTGAGAACCTGGGCGTATATCCGTGCGTTCCAGTCACGCTTGCCGGACGCGTTGCACCTGACGAGATTCCAGCGATCGGCTCCCACCGTCGGGTTCCCCTTCCAGTACGCATACGGCGCCCTGCCCGTCCACTTCACCGCCGCGTTCCCTTCGGCTATCTCACCGCGCAGCGCTTCCCATGGCTTTATGTTAAGCTCCGGCCTTCCAAAATCGCAAGAGAAGTGCAGAACACAACCGGTTAATCATCTGATAGATGGATCGAGTACGTATGCAGATTATGCAAGCAATGTGTGTATTTACCAACCCCAGAACGACCAGTCAGGGAAGGCGATGTCCACCGTGCGCTCGCTGCCGCAGTATCCGAACATCGGCGAAGGCGTGTGGCCGCCGCCGGCGTCGACGACCGGCAGGTCCTGGCAATCGAACACGAGGTCGAGGTCGGGGACGCGGCCCGGGTAGCGGCGGAGCAGCTGCAGGATGCCCCACTGAGTGAACACGTCTCGCGTCTGGAAGCACCGGCCGCCGTGGAGCGCGACGTGGAGGCGGCCCGCGACCACGGTGACGCGGAACTTGGGCCCGTGTCGGCGGGCGGCGCCGTCCACCGCCTCCCGCGTGATCCCCGTGGCCCGCCACGGCCTCAAGTCCTCGTGGATCCACCGGAAGTAGGCCGGGCAGGATGGCGGCGGCGGCGGTGTCGGCGTCGCTGCTGCTTCCGGCGCCGAGGCAGGTGGTGGCGATTGCCGTGGCGGGGACGCGAGATTGGCAGGCGCGGACGGTGTTCGGTTCGTGTCCGGGGAGGTGAGTCGTGGCAGAGTCGGCTCCGGTTCCGGGCTCGGTGCAGATTTCTGTGCTACGTTCCGAGTGGCGAGCGTAGAGATTGAAGTGACCTGAAACTGGTACGAACGAGTGAATTTTGGCGGCGTCGCTATATGCCATGGCACGCGTCAAAATTTCCCCTTCTCTAAGTTTCTAACGATCAGAGTGTGCGGCTGAAGAAATGTCACATATGCAAGAGCGATAAACGCACCGTGAGATTAAACCCAGCTACTACTAGCAGTGAGCCTTGTCTTACCCTGGCACCTGAAGACATCCAGCTAGCGGAGACGAGAGCTCCGGCGACAACCGCGGCGAAGAAGACGACCACGCCGCCGTTCACAGCCGGGCAGGATGCCGTCAGGCTGCTCCGTGTGAGCCGACCAACCTTAGCCGTTGTTTCCATGGGAACACCTCAATCAGATGGTAAACCTTCCATCCTCGGACGGGTGAGCCGACGCCGGAAGTGATGAAGATGAACTCGTCATGACATAACTCCTTTCATTTCCGTATTTTCTTCCCAGCCTTACTAATTCCTGACTTGTTTGGGCGTGTACTCTAGGGAACGGAGCAAATCAAGAACGCGATGTGGATTGTGGGGGTAGCGCATATTTTGCCCGTTGATGTGGACTTGCTAACCATTTTTCTCCTTTCATCCTCGTTTGCTTTGTTTTCGGCCGTGATACCAGATGTGTATGATAGACGAAAGGCGGTCAGCCACCTGTTGTTGTTTTCGCCTTACGCGTGCTAAAGAATGGTCTCGTGGAGCTCCCACTAATCTAAACTGTTTGCTAGTGATTTTTATCAGATCACGTCACTGCGATCCCCTTTATTCTTCTTTCAAGAAACATATATAGCGGACAAAAACTTGAACATGGTCTTGCCAAAGAACTTGCAAACATAATCTGCATGGCGGCTGCTTTTGAAACTGCTTGTCCGGTTTGGATTTTTTGCACGCAAAACAAGATAAGTCATTAGTGCATGATTAATTAAATATTGAGTATTAGAAACTTAAAAAATGGATTAATTCGATTTTTTTAAAACAACTTTCGTATATGATTTTTTTTTTCAAAACACACACCGTTTAGGAGTTTGAAAAGCGTGCTCACGGAAAACGAGAAAAATTTTTCCCCAATACCCTGAATCGAACGAGGCCAGACGTGTGCAAGCAAACAATTTCAATCTTACCTTAAATTAATGAATCCGTGAATTCGACTGTGTGGCCTGGGCCTTATCTAGAGCCGAATTAAAAACTCTTGGGCTCCAAAATAAGGCCCGGCACAGGTTTTACGAGCCCAATCTTAGAAAAATCATTTTAGAACTTAGAGGTATATACACCTATGTTTTGCATGCAGCCCAAATAATTATATAAAAATTTTAAAAAAATTGGTTAGATGTGTTATGATAATATAAGTTAGCTCACAAACATGTAACTTCAAATTTGACCTCTATTTGGAGAAACTAAAATAACAAATTATATCTATACTGTGCAGTGTCAAATTTTGTTATTTTTATATGTCCAAATGTAGGTCAAATTTAAAGTTGCATGTTTGTGAGCTAACTTATATTACCATTACACATCTAACCAAATTTTTTCAAATTTTTATATAACTATTTAGGCCGCATACAAAACATAGGTGTATATATCCCTAAGTTCTAAAAATCCTTGTCCCCCAATCTTGGTATTATTCATGTGATGTGATTAGGCCACCAAAATTTACCCAAAGCCCTCGCTTTCTTTGCGTGCCGAGGAATACAAATCACTACGATCGCTAGGGAGAAATCAAATGACGCACCATGAGTTGTTCAGCCAAGCAGAAAAAATAACAATGCATGATGCATAAGTTTATTATTTCTGCTGGGCAACATGATGCAAAAATGTATCGCAGAAGAGAGGAAACGACGGAATAATAGGTAAACAACTCAGCTGAGGACCTGAGCCGCCAACATTGACATGGGAACCTTCTGGCAGCATGGTATAGTGCATGGACACGGAGCTTTTGACTGATTAATAATGGTGATTAGCAGTAGGCCACTGGTTTTCTTCTTTCCGGTCATCCGTTCACTTATTTCTGAACTACTTTTCAAGTTATACTTTCTATACAAAAATGGATGGTCAATCATTCGGTCCAAATGTCTTTTGGACCCCGTCACCCAGCCAACACGAATTCAAACGTGTCCGAAGAAAGAAGTCTGTACCGGTTGGTGACCGTCTACAAATTTGGCTCCATATATCTCCCCTTTGGCTCAATTCTAGTATTCTACACGCTGAATCCAAGCATCCCTCTCTCGCTCGCTCTCTCTCGTCTTCAATCTTCGAATTTAGTCTCTCATTTTACAGGTGGTGATGGCGCCGCAGGTATGATTCCAGTTAATTTCAAACATCTTCGAAATAAAAATTCTCTCCTTCGATTAGCCTCTATTGGCTTTGCCTGGTTTGTGTTCTGATTGCTGGGTTACTTCTTGACATGGTAGCAGAAGGTGATCTTGAAGGTTTCTACTATGAGTGATGCGAAAGTGAAGCAGAAGGCAATGGAAACTGTTGCGGATATCTATGGTGCGCTACTACTACCTTCATACCTCTTGTCAGATTCTGCCGATATGTTTGGTTTGCATGACTGATAGCTCGTTGCTACTTTAGAAGTAACCAGTAATCTCGGTTTCTCAGTTCTAATATTGAGCAGACGTTCTGAATTTATATCAAGGTTGAGTCAATTTTTAACTTGAGTTTGCACTAATTTGAAACAGGTATCGACTCCATAGCCGCCGATCATAAAGATCAGAAGATGACCGTAATAGGTGAAGTTGACACCGTCAAGATCGCCAAGAAGTTGAAGAAGTTCGGTAAGGTCGACATCATCTCGGTTGGGCCCGCCAAAGAAGAGAAGAAGGATGATAAGAAAGGGGACAAGAAGTGATCAGACTTTGGTAGTTTCAGGATGAATATACTGTGCCTTTCCGATAGCGTGTACCCTTCCAGATAGCTATAGTGGGTGCACCGTGCACAAATCGAACCTTCTGTACTGTACTTATCTGCAGGTGTATTACTGCAGTTTGAAGTTGAGTGTATTTATTTGTTGTAGGAAGTAGAACAGTAAAAATCATAGGAAATATATATTTTTGCCATTAAACAAATGAGCTTCATGATTAATTCTTCACTGCTACCTACTGGAAATTTAAGTGCAACAAAATTCAAATCACCAAAATAATCGACAAGATGAGAATAACCGAACGGGTTTAACAGTGCAATGCAGCTCAAGGTTTAAAGGTTTATTCGAGGTAGCACTAGCAGAGCAGGCCCCAACACAACGACCATTCATGTACTCATGAGAGTCATGCGATCTGCTTAATTGGAAGGGTCCATGACGTGCCCGAGGAACAAGACCTTGGCGTTCCCATACTCCAATGTGGGGTTACTCCAATTTTGCTGATACTCCACGATGGCGAACATGAACGGGTGCTCCGCCTGGAAGTTCAACGGCTTTGGAGGTCGAAATCTGGGGCTATATCCCGGGCTGGAATTAAGCCGTGTACATCCCCTCCACCGCCATCGTGCCCTCCTCGTCGACCTCCACCTCGCACTTCTGCATCATGGCCGACACGTAGAGCCTCTCTGGCAGCGTGTTCTCTGTTCACGGCCATCCTGGACAGATCGGTGGTGAGAGGGTCGAAGAGCGCGCCGAACCCAAGCTGCGCCAGCGCGGCCCCGGCGTCGAATCGGTAGGAGAACTTGAACTTGGGGACCATGCACCGGGACACGGTCTGCGTGGTCCGGGGCATGCACCGCGTCACGAAGCCCGGCTCGGTGACGGCCATGCGGAGGATGTCGCGGAGCCCTTTTTGGTCGCGCTTGATCGTGATCGAGGAACACGAGCATGCAGAACCGTGGCGCCCCGGAGTCGACTTGGTCGTCGTCGCTTTTGTAGAAGAGCTGGAGCACCTTGAACGCCACGCCGTCGATGTCGAAGCTGGCTACGAAGTGCCTCCCGGGGTCCGACAGGAACGGCACCAGCGCCGTCGTGCTGTCGAGGAGGTGGAACGTGCGGTGCACCGTGTTTGACGACTTGAACGCCCGAGCCACGTCGCCTTGAAGTGTGTGGCGTTGGCGAGGAGGCACTTGATGTCGCTGTTCAACATGCCAGGGAAGATTACGTTGGTTAAGCGGCCCTTCGTCGCCTGCGCGATGAAGCCGTTCACCTCCGCCGCTTCAGCGCCAACCTGATATGATCCATGTAACACTATTCGATTTAGCTTTCTATCAAGTTATTCTCTATTTCACACTATAATTATTAACTTTGAGTGTTAATTAATAAGTATGTACCAGGTTCTGAAAATCCACGGATCGTGAGAATGCCCCGTGAGATGCGTCAATCGGTGGACTGGAACTCCGGCCTGAGGTGGAGAAAGCGGTCAATGAAGATGCCTGCTGCGAAGGAGAGCGGCGGCCACTCCCGCATCTTGGCAAGTAACGCCGCACTCGCTGCTACAAGATAAGTTGTAGGCGGACATTAAAGAAGAAGCAAGAGTTTGGAAGAGTTTGGGGATTATCTTAGAGCCATATTATGAGATGTAAAGGGTCAGGGTAGGAGCCCAGAGAAATTCTACCTTCGACTGTATAAGGTCGATTTATAACTGTAATTTTTCCCTAAGCTTAGGCCGTATTTAGTTCCTAAAAAATTTCACCCAAAAACATCACATCAAACTTTTGGACACATGCATGAAGCATTAAATATAGATAAAAAATAAAACTAATTACACCGTTAAGCTGTAAATGACGAGACGAATTTATTGAGCCTAGTTAGGCCATGATTAGCCATAAGTTCTACAGTACCCCACATGTGCTAATGACGGCTTAATTAGGCTTTAGATTGGTCTTGCGGTTAATAAGCTAGCCGTGAAATTAGTTTTTCCATTCGTGTCCGAAAACCCTCCCGACATCCGGTCAAACGATTGATGTTTTTTTTTCTAAAAATTTTTGGCAATTAAACAAGGCCTTAATAAGAGCTTGTTTATTTTGTTGCCACAAAAAATCTTTTTAAATTTTGGTAATGCCAAAATTCGGTAAGTAGACAGTGGTAGTGTTAAGTTTATCACCTTACCAAATTTGGGTAGAGATTTTGTGAGGAGAAGGTTCTAGATTTACCAATATTTGACAACTTGCCAAAAATTTGACAATTCCAAAATTTAGAATGGTCAAGAATGACGACAATCTGAACATGTCCTAAAATTCAGACTGGCAACTCTTGGTCGGCCTGGCCAAAAAAGATGTGCTCGGAGCCAAGGAAGGCCAACAGCTGGCGCAGCGTCTTGCCATCAGCGCCCGTGGCAATCAGCGCTAGCCCTGCGTGGAGGCACAGGGGAGAGAAGCTAAAGTTGGAATGCTCCGAGATCGCCTTCTCGCCGGCGATCCAGACGACTTGCAAGCAAGCAGTTGTCCATGCCGTCGACGGTCAGGCAATCCGAAAAACCAAAGCGCTTCGGAGCAGAGAGCCAGAGACGCAAATGATTCTGAGAGGCTTTCGAATGAAGGGACCCCTTTCCCCAATGTTTATAGACGGAAGGCATGGAAGCACCAGGCTTAACCCAATTGGAGTACAATACAAGTCCCGAAATTTGGCCCATATAACATTGATGGAAAACGCTTAACATTGTTGTCCAGCCCAAAAATGGGTGTTGTGATTCTTGTGAGGGCCTGGGCAAGAACGTACGGACGGTTGGTTTTGTTAAAAAAACTAGGTTAATTCACTGCTACATCAGTATAAAAGTATAAGTATTTAGGTTAAATGTGATGTATTCAATGAATTTGGATAGATGTTTAACTGACCTAAAAAAAAATACCTTTACAACCATCCACCATTTAATTTCTTCACCGATCTTTTACTCTCCATCAATCACAACTATTAATCACCCAAACCTTAATAGCCTAAAATAAAGTCATACTAAGTAGTTATATATTGACATAGGAAGTACTCCCTCCCCTCCGGTACACAAAAGAATGACGTTTTGGACATGATTTAAGAAAGAGAAAGACTACAGACAGGACGTCCGTCGGGACGGACCGACGAGGCGACGCGACCTGCACCCGGCCCACGCGCCACCGTGCCTCCCCGCGCCACGACCTGCGCCCCGCTGCC
>CM002482.1:15908095-15932526 GCA_000325765.3 Leersia perrieri | reverse complement strand
ACGGCGCTCGGCGATGACGGCACGACAGGGCGGCCGGATCCAGCAGCGCGACCCCAGGAGCGATGGCGGACGGCCAGATCTAGCGGCACCGCCACCGGAGGCGGCTGGATCTGGCCGTCCGCTGTGGCGGTGGGCCAAAGCGACGACGCGGCGAGCTCGGTAGATGGCGGACCGGTGACAGCAGCGGCCTACGACGACGGCCGGAGAGGTAGGAAAAGGGGTACCAGATCTGGTACTGGTACCCCTGGGTTCTAGTCTGGTACCCGGGGTACCAAAAATCTAGTACCTAGGTACCAGACTAATACCCAGGGGTACCAAAAAATTTTGGTACCTGGGGTACCGGTTCTGTTACCCAGGTACCAGGTCTGGTACCGGGGGTACAAAAAAATTTGGTCCCGGGTACCTTGTACCTCTTCGTATTCCTCGCCGGGGGAAGAAGTGTGGTACCTCTTCGTCAGCTCGTCTTCCTCGCCGACGGCGACGGCGCCGAAACCGGCGGCGCTGGCTCGATCCGGCCTCCCCGAGACTGGATCTAGACCACCGTCGCCGTCGAAGCCACCGCCGTCGTCGCGGAGAGGTCGGGGATGAAGAGGGCAGGGGTGGCGACGCGGGGTGCAAAGGCGCCGGAGCGGGGTAGGCGCGGCGGCATGCGAGCGCGAAGCGCGGAGTTGGGGCGTCGCTTGAAAGGGGACGACGTCCGTTCCCTAGCAGTGCTCCTTAAGAAACCAATGAATGATTAATTGGGGTACTTATTTCCTATTTTGCCCATATTAACTACACTGGCGTCTCTCTTTTTTTCCCATCTACCGCAGCTGTCCAGATGGTCATGACCATAAATTACTAAGCTAGGTCATGGGTTCTTTATCCCAGCAACCTCATTTTTTGCATGCAAACGCTTCGAATACAATGCCAACGGCGGCTGCCTTAATGAGATTTAGGGGTAACTTAGAGGTTGTTTGGATCAGGAACTTTTTTTTGTTCGTGTCACATCGCATGTTTGCACGTCAATTAGGAGTATTAAATATAGACTGATAATAAAACTAGTTGCATAAATAAAGGCTAATTCGCGAGACGATTTTTTTAAGCTTAATTAATCCACGATTAGTAAATGTTTACTGTAGCATCACATTCGCTAATCATGGACTATTAGGCTCAATAGATTCATCTCGCGAAATAGTCTAAAGTATAGAGTAGGTTTTATTAATAATTTATATTTAATACTTCTAATTAGTGTCCAAACATCCGATGTGACAGGACTTTAAAAAAAAGTCCCTGTATCCAAACAGGGTGTTAGTCCACAATGACCACAGGAGGCCAAAACGTCTTTTTTTTTATCCACTAGCTCTAAGGCCAAAACGCCATTCTTTTGTGAACCGAAGGGAGTAGTATTTAAGGTATTAAATTTACACCAAAAAAAATAGTACTCTCTAATAGCTTCTCAATGACCCTAAAATTGCTCATATATCTAACAACAACTTAATCGCATTGTCCAAGTCATTTCTCTTTTGAAGGGTCCATAACGTGGCCGAGGAACAAGACCTGGGCCTTCTCATACTCCACGATGGCGAACATGAACGGTTAATCCGCCACGAAGCTCATCGGCAGCGTAGGTACATCTCCTGGGCTATAGGTCGGGCTGCTAGCCTCGTACGTCGCCGCCACCGCCGTCGTGCCCTCCTCATCGACCTCCACGGCGCACTTCTGCTAGCTCATCGCAGACACGTAGAGCCCCTCTGGCGGCGGGTTCACGGCCATCTTGGACAGGTCGGCGGCGACAGGGTCGAACGGCGCGGCCAGCCCGAGCTGCCGCAGCGCGCCCGCCGCGTCGAGCTCGGCGGAGAACTTGAACTTGGGCACCATGCACGGGGCCACCTGCTGCTCGGTCCGTGGCACGCACCGCATCACGAAGTCCGGCTCGGTGACGGCCATCCGCAGGAGGTCGCGGAGCCCGTCGCGCCTGGTCGGGAGGAACACGAGCATGCAGAAGCACGGCGCGTTGAAGTGGAATTTGTTGTCGTGCCCCACCATCTTGTAGAAGAGCTGGAGCACCTTGAACCCGAGGCGGTCGAAGCTGGTGGCGTAGTGGATCCCCGGGTCCGACAGGAACGGCACCCGCACACTCGTGCCGTCGGCGCGGTGGAACATGCGGCGAACCGTGTCCGACGGATCGAACTTCCGTGCCCACGTCGCCTTGAAGTGCATGGCGTTAGCAAGGACGCACTTCGTGGTGCTCTTGAAGGTGCCGGAGGGGATGACGTTTGTTAAGCGCCCCTTTGTGGCCTGCGCGAAGAAACGGTTCACCTGTACCGTTGCAGCCTCAGCCTGATACAGTATGCAACACTAATTGTTAGTTAAACTCGATCTGTCACGCTATTTTTTTTCATAACATTGTTATCTACTTAGCTTTAAGTGTTAATTAATTAATCAAGTGTTTGGTACCTGTGTCTGAAAGTCCACGGGTCGTACGAATGCGCGGTGATCGGCGGCAGCGGTGTACTGGAAGTCCGGCCCGAGGCGGAGCAATCTGTCCACGAAGATGGCCGATGCGAAGGAAAGCTGCGGCCACGCCCGCATCTCGGCGATGAGCTTGGCGCTCGCCGCATTGAGCTGGTGGATGTGTTGGGAGCAAGGAAGGACAGCAGCTGGCGCAGCGTCTCGCCGTCCGTGCCCGTGGCGAGCAGCGCGAGCCCGGCACGGACGCACAGGGGTGAGAACATGAAGTTCGATTGCTCCGTGATAGCCTTGTCGCCGGCGATCCAGGCGACTTGCAAGCAGCGATCCATTGCAGCCGCCGGTGGCCGGTCAAATACGTCAAGCAGTTGCAAAACAAACTGTCAACAAACCGGAGCGATTTCTTAGCGTAGGGCGAACGAAGCTGGGGCTGCCCGAGAGGGCGCATCCCTCTTGTATTTATAGACGGAGGGCACATGTGGACGACCGCATTAGGAAACCGAGTCGGAGTACAACTTAACGGCCCATATGTTATGGGCTGAAAAAGGCCGAAGTATATATGCGGTTCGCTTGTTCAGGTTCATAAGAGTCCGGCCCAAAATCGGTAGCTATCAGGGCATGTGGTTGGTCGATTTTCCGTAGTGTGGATGTGTGATTGTCTGCCTGTCGTTCCAATCCACAAAGCCTTAGGGCATGTCAGACAACGCTATATGTAATTTTCTTTCATGTCATTTAGAGACAGCATATGAGATACTATATGTAATGGGTTGTCAATTGTACTATATGTATATGTTTAAAAATATGATTAAGTGGACTAATAAAAACCATTCACTAAGAGACAGCTAGTCTACAATGATAAAAATTATGTACATAACATACAACTATTGTCTTTTATACCGTAAGCAAATTAACATATAACCTCTTTCTCTCTCTTCTTTCTCTTTCTTCCACATATACAAAAATCTTGTATGATACTTCTTACTTACAACACTAATTTACTATTGGACATGCCCTTAGCCTGTGCCGCTGTGCGTGATGCGTGGATCACGTCTCAGGTCACCGGCCCGTGTGCTCGCCGTCTCACGGTAATCTGCGTCGGCATCAGCATTGTGCGGCCCGCGGAGGCCACGGCCCACGAATCGCGATCACTGCGTGTCTGCGTCGCCCAAGGCGCAGCTACCCCTCTCCCCGTCTCCCTGTCATGGTCCACGGAGAACTATGCCCTATTCATATCGCCAGATTTGCATCCGGTGCCTCCATAAGGACCATAACAACTCGCAGGAAAGACGATTAGGACAAATAACTTGAAATTGATCAATTTAAAGAAATTGATCAATTTGTTCTTTTTTAATCTTTCAAAGGAGGCAATCAGCCAAGGATCAGACAAAGCTCCAACTAAAGGATTCCGTTTGTTGGGGAGTTCACGGAAAAGATGACGTTACACGTGAGTATGCATGTTAACCTTCCAGTCAAACCCCCATCCACCTCCTCGCCTCTCCAGATTTGTCGATCGATGCCATCGATGAACAGAGACACCTTCCCGGCCTTATCAGCACTTAGCTCCGCACCAACCAAACCAACAACGAAACAGAGGAGTAAACTCTGTCTCCTGCCTCTCTTTCCCTCCGTCTCCCATATAGGGTCAATTCACAGGAGGCCGTAGCACGCGTACGCGACGCCACACGCTTCTCGCTCTCCCTCCACTCGTACCTCGACCTGCCTGTAGCAGATAGCGCGAGCTGAGTGTGCCCGCGCACGGAAGGGAGGAAGAGATCGATCATACTCGTTACTAGAGCGATCGAGATGGCTGCGGGGCTGGGCGTCAAGGCGGCGCCGTTCACGTACGTGGCGCACGCGCTGGCCGTGGTGGCGGCGGTCATGGTGCTCGTCTGGTGCATCAGCTTCCGGGGCGGCCTCGCGTTCGAGGCGGACAACAAGAACCTCATCTTCAACGTAAGGCATCGATCGCTCGATTTTTCTCCTTTGCCGTCTTTATTCTTTTCACCTGTTGCTAATTGCTACCGAGTAGGAGAGTAATCGCGCGGATTGATTCGATTGCGTCCGCTTTCGTTGCGCTTTGTGCTTTGTTTGTTGCGAGTCACATCAGCGTGGCTGCTTTTGTGAGCAAAGGCAGTTGTTGGACATTTCTGTGTGTATGTTTCATGCCTAACCTAGGGATGTAGAGGGACTAGCGGTAGTGTTGGTCTTACTGTCCAAGAAAACAGGGGAATTGTAAAAAGAGTCAGCTTGGAGATTTCTATTGAATTTTTTGGCCGATCGATTTCAGAGTTGCAGGATTATCATGGTGTGTAGTACATACGCCTATCATTCTTGTCTTCTTGTCCAACATGAACTCTGCAAATAAGTTTAGTAATTCAGGTGCTTCTTAATTAGATGCTGTTACTATCACGCTCTATTGATTCCATGTTAGTTCAATACACAATTTGGATTCAGTAGCAAGTTAGACGATAAGTCGAAGATTCGGCCTGCATACTTTTTTCTTTGTTAATTGGTGCATCTGGTTTGCCCCTGCAATTCAATTCTGGAAGGATAACGCATAGAAGTACTAAGAGAAATACCTTAACCATTCGTGAGGCCAAATCTCCAGTCATGAATCAGACAGAGAAAAAAAATGAAATTTGACTAGACTATGGCCTTTCGCAGGAACAAAAAAAACTGCAGTTTGACGTTGTTTTAACTTTTCTTCTGCCGTTGTGTACTGCAGGTTCACCCTGTTCTTATGCTGATTGGGTTCATTATCCTCGGCAGTGAAGGTAAGGGTGACAAATTGTTGATCGAAATCTATCTATAATTATATACGAGGAATAAAAATCAGTTAAAACACTCATCAAATTATTCTGGCAGCTATAATGATCTACAAGATATTCCCAAAATTGAACCACGACACAACCAAGCTAATCCACCTTATTCTCCACGCGATCGCGATTGTTCTTGGCGCCGTCGGCATCTACTGCGCCTTCAAGTTCCACAACGAGAGTGGGATCGCCAACCTCTACAGTCTGCATTCCTGGCTTGGCATCGGAACAATCTCCCTCTACGGCATTCAGGTGACAAAATTGCACCGAGACACACTGGATTTTGCGATCATTTCCTCTCGAGCTTTAGCTGACGCCTGGACATCCATACTGCAAATTACAGTGGATATTTGGGTTCGTGGCATTCTTCTACCCGGGCGCTGCGCCGCACGTGAGGCGCGGGGCGCTGCCGTGGCACGTGCTGTTCGGATTGTTCGTGTACGTGCTGACGCTGGCGACGGCGGAGCTCGGGCTGCTGGAGAAGCTGACATTCCTCCAGAGCGCCGGCCTCGACAAGTACGGCGCGGAGGCGTTCCTGGTGAACTTCACTGGGCTGGTGGTCGCGCTGTTCGGCGCCGCCGTCGTCGTGGCCGCCGTTGCGCCGGCTCACGTTGAAGAGCCCGAGGGCTATGCTCCGATTCCGGTCAATTAGTTAGCGTGGTCGTGCAGAAGTGATCATTAATTCTACCACGAAATCACAGGTGTAACGGCAGAATTTACATGGTTTGTGTGTATCAGATGGACGATACTGTTTGATGATTAAATACTGCCTCGTACGTTGGAAGTGTATGTACATAGCTACCGTGTCTCTGGCCCAATAATGATTCATCTGCATGTCATGACTCATGAGTCTCAAATAATTTCTTTTAAGGGAGGATAAAAGCTTTGTCTCGTATATTGATATAGAAGGAGAAAATGACAAAGTATCTAAGGGGCTAGACTTAAAACCACCAACCCCGCAAAAGGGAGTCTAAGTGATATTTCCCAAAAAAAGATAAACTCCTCTAAGTGCACTGCTCTTGCCGCTTTCTAGCCTCTGTATTCCTCTTTTACTTTGGCGATGATAGTTTCCGGTGTCGAAGTTATTCCTCGAAAGATTCTTGCGTTAAGATCGCACCAAAATTCTCAAAACACCAGGATGATTAGCAAACGTAGTGGGATCTTAGGTGCTCCGAGAGTCGCCAACACAAAGGAGCACCAAGAGGCTACCGAGTTGTGGATTCCCCACTAATCAATTCTGAGGTTGAGATTGGCCCAACAATAGATCTGCGTCTAAATTCTTTTAGTGGAGGAATGCTCCAGTGCTCCCTACTGGCAGTATTATACTGCCAGTAGAAATTATATAAATCGATCGTTTGAAATGACATATTAGTCATTTACTAATAAGTGAATAGGGGTTTTCGATCTCCTTCATGAAATAGTAGAAAACACCGGATCCAATCGACTTCATTCCATCGAAATGAACGATGGATATCGTTCGGCCGTGATTCAGCGTTAGTTTCGACGGTGGAGGCGCATTGGCCGCGATTCCGATGGGGGCATCACTCGGATGGAGTTGCAAAATTACAGTTTTACTTCTCCACGGCTTTTTTTTTCCTTAGATGGTCGAACTCTCTAAATTTCTACTGAAAAAAGTTTATGGATCTACTAGGTCCATATTGTTTTATACTGCCACTAGGGAGCACCGGAGCGAAGCTCTCTTTTAGTGACATTGCAGTTTGCTAGCAGGTGGGATGTTGTCTCGTCAACGATTTGACATAGAGGGTACACTTTTTGGTTCTCCCATCCTCTTCTTTCTAACCAGTCGGCGGTCCAAACACGGTTTTTTATGACCAACCAGAAGAAGAATTTGCACTTTGATGGTGCCTACCACTTCCAGATAGACTGATTGAAGGCGGACTGCGCAACTCCAAGGAATTGGAGTCTATAAGGTAATTTAGCTGAGTATTGTCCATTGGCGGTTAGGTTCCATACGATTGTGTCTTGGTATTCTGTTAGTGGATTCATCCTTCGCATCATTCTCCAGAGCTGGACGAACTGCTGGAGATGCTCTTTGTGGTTATCTTTGCTATGTTAGTGTCTGATCCAACTATCATTTGATAGGGCATCATGGACCGTTATCTTTTTCCTTTTGGATGCCTTGAAGATGTTGGGCGCCACCCTAAATGGTATATGATTGTCAAGCCATTTGGATTGCCAGAAAGTAACCTTGTGGCCATTTCCTATGGTTAATGTCGCAGTTGTGGCGAAAAGATCTCTGTCTAACTGGTCACAAGACACTTCCATTCCTGTCCAAGGCTTGTCTAGTGCAATCCACTCAAAACAAAGCCACCAGAGGCGAAGAGCTCTAGAGAAGCATTGCAGATCTAGCACACCCACTAAGTCTCATTGTTGCATGATTCTCCCTAAGGCCCTTTGAATTGTGGGATTGCTAAAAACGCATAAATAGAAATGACACATGAATCGATGATAGAGATTTGTAGGACATTTTCCAAGTGATTGAAACTCTTGCTAATTTTCCTCCAAAGGTTACATGTAAAGTGGCGTTCCATAAAAAGTTTAAAGGATTTCGGAATCTCCAACACTGTATTTCAAAAGTTTGATAATTTTGGAGCTTTGGTGTGAAAAAAGGCAAGGATCATCAGAAATGTTGCTACCAACTCTCAATCCCTAATGGTCAAGATCAAAGAAGAAGGAAGAGCTTAGTTGATGGCGGGCGCGATTCGTTTACAAGAGTTCTTCGAATTGGAAGAGATCCCCTAGCTTTTTCTTTTTTTTGTGGGCACGTGCTTCTTTTCACGAGCCCAATACATATGTAGCCTCGTTTTTTTTCTCGTGCTCTATTAATATAAAAAGACAAAGCTTTTGCCCTTCTTAAAAAAGTCTATTTCAATGGGCTACAAGGACCATTTTTTATAAGATTTTAATCAAACGAAATTCTTCCGCAAATCTTTTAAATCAAAGGGGCTAAATAAAACCTTTCGAAGTAAAATGAGCCTGGACTGGGCTCCAGATTTGGAAAGCTGGCCAGCTCGGCCAACAGCCCAAAACGTCATATTCTCATATGGGCCTCGATTGGGTTGGTACAAAACGTCATATTCTCACATAGGTCTGGATTGGGTTGTCATATTCTCATATGAGTCACAAAGAAGTAAAACATCCGCGGTATCTTTTTCTTCATGGTTACTCTTCTCTCACATAGCTGCTACAGTTCTTTGTCTAAAACACACAATCAAATTTCCGTACTAGGGATTCTGAGATAAACACAACTTCGTCATCGCAGCATGTTGAGCATGCAATTCCCAAACCCAGGTACACTGTACTAGAGTCTAGAAATTAGAAATAAAATCATAACGAAAGATAACTAGAAAAGAACTAGCATGTCGGTGGTAGAAAGAAAAGAGATGCTTCTTTAGTGGCGATTCTTGCAAAAAAAAACATATTAAAAAAAGCGTGGTTTTATTCAGTTCAGCAGCTCTAGCCTGTCAAGTCAAGCATTGGATAAAATGGTAAGGAGGCTTTTGTATAAGTACAATTGCTTCAGCTTGTTCAGCTTCTGACACAAGTATTTACAAAATGAAAGCAAATGTTTGTGGGACGCAATTAGCCCCCGATGTTCGATGGGAAGCAAAACATCGGATACACGTGATTATGTTTCAGTGTGTAGATAAATATTTTATCGTGCAACGGATAAATGTTTCAATAAAGATATTTCAGTGAGGTACGATTAAATTATTTTTTTCACTGCACGATGAAATATTTCTCTGTATGTATTGAAACAAAAGTCTGGGCATTCAATGTTTGGACTACACTGGACACCCCGACTCTAGCATTTTCGATGTTTGTGAGCTCAGGAAATTGAACATGCACTTAATTATGCCCTATCGGTCATTTGACTCGATGGATTAGCAAAATTAGTGCTAATTACGTGGTGTATATTTCTATCAGAGATAACCCATGCATACAAAGGAGGTGGCCTGGTGATTTTCTCGGCTGGATCCGCTCCTGCCAAACTCGCTTTGGGATCACTCAGCATCGTTCACACCAATCCTTGGACATTTTATAATTATTAAACGCTTACAGTAAGTGTGCTCATCGCTAAGCCATTCCGAAAAGGACACGAAGCATTTCATGTAGGGACGCGATTTAGTATTTCGTTAACTGTATAAAGCACATAGCACTTGTCTGTTTTTTTTTTTGTGATAAACTCGAATCTACAATAGTGGTGTTGGGATCATTTGTTTGATTTCTTAGTTGAAGCAACAGAGTTAAGAAAAGGAAGCTTTGGGGCCTCCAAATGAGACATGAAAACACTTGCCACCTAGCAGTGACGGACAATATTGGTGGTCCAGATGGTACTTATATTTGCTCCCAAAGCGAAAGGAAGGCTGTTAGATAACCAACTAAGCAGAACATGGAACAGCATAACGTTGATGCAGGTCATGTTCCCCCTCAAAATATGGCCAGTTACATTTCAATATCCCGTCTCAAATTTTAGGGTTATTAGTATTCTAGGTGCAACCAGTAGATATGAACCAACAAATAAAGCATCCTATAATGCACTTGTGCTTTGGTTTTGCACTCATGAAAGAATTCCCATGGAGTATCTTTTCCTCTTCTGCTTTTATGCTTTAGAATACTGGGACACATAATATCCTTCTTTTATTTGTGTGAACCGGTATGTGTTGTGATTTGTGGGGTTCCACCAATGGGTGATGCAAGCTCGGGTACTTTGCTGAAGAAAATTCATGCACGACTGCATTGTAAATCTCATGTAAAATCACTAACAATAACACTACACTTTTGAGGCACCTTTCGTTTACTGAACACCAACATCTACTTCAGATCACTGTGAAAATGTTACCCACATGGAGAACTTCTGCGATTACGACCGGACATGAAAACCGTGAACATGGTCCTGATACTTTTTTGACTGCAACAACCTTATCCTAATCTTGTGAAGGAAAAATAAAGCAGGGAAGAGACCCTGCACCTAATTAAATTAACTGATTAACCAGTCCCAGAAACGTTTTTCAGCTGCATACTAAGCCCCGTTTGAATCAGCATGGGGATAGATTTTTTTTCCCTCGTTTTTCGTTAACACGCTTCTCAAAATGTTTATCCGTGTGTTTTTTAAACGAAGTTTATATACAAGTTTTTATAAAAAATCATATGAATTCATTTTTCAAGTTTTTAATAGTCAATACTTAATTAATCTTGTACTAATGGATTGTCTCGTTTTGCGTGCGACAAAAATCCAAAACATCTATCCAGTTTCAAACGAGGCCTAAGGCTTTGTTTAGTTGGTGAAAACTTTTTGGCGAAAACATCACATCAAACGTTTGACCGGACGTCGAGAGGGGTTTTCGGACATGAATGAAAAAACTAATTTCATGCCTAGCCTATAAACCGCGATAGGAAATTTTTAAGCCTAATTAAGACATCATTAGCACATGTGGGATACTTTAGCACTTAAGACTAATTATGACCTAATTAGACTTAAAAGATCTGTATCGTAGTTTACAGCCTAACAGTGTAATTAGTTTTATTTTTATCTATATTTAATTTTTATATATGTGTCTAAAATTCGATGTAATGCTTTTAAGTAAAAAATTAAACAGGCCTAAGCTCTGATCACATGGCAAAGCGAGTCTGAATGTCCTAGCCGACTGGTGACCGACAGTAATGTTAGGCTGGGATAGTTTCACCTTATGTTTAGGCTGATCAGCCTTATTACGCTGTTTATTTTCAGTTCAATAGTAAATCCTCCACTCATAAAGTGAGCCAACGTTGCCTATGTGTCTTATGACATGTAAACCATTTTATATTATCTTAAAAAAATATAGTGAGTCAGTGGACTTAAGCTGATCAGCTGCATCCTAAACACCAAACCAATGGGACTCTAGACCTGAAAGCACTGTGCTGCTAACAAGACAAAGTAGTTATCTGATCATATGTTTTCCTTGTGTGAGAAGTTATTCTAGTTTATGAATAGGTTCTCGGCACCAACAACATTACTATTTTTTTTTCGGAGGAACAACATTACTATTGAGAACACATTTATAAATAATTTATTTACAAATAGGTCAACGATTTTATCAGTGATGCCAGCGTTAGACACCGTAACATTTTCGATTTCCGCAACCACGGTGACATGTGGACGGCGCCAACGTCTTCGATGCCATGCTATAGGACCACAGTGCCAACCGCATTGGCGTCGTAAAAGATATATTTCTAGAATGATTTTTTAAAGGTATTTATTTGTAAAATAAGTTTTTAGAAAATCCAGCCCTGTTGCATTCCTGTCAAGGTTGCTTGTGGAGATGTCGCGGATCCTGAATCATTGTACACACATACGAACGAACGAGGGAAACACCGCTTCGTTTTACATTAAGAAACCAAATAAGCATGCCTTATTTACATATCTGTTTCATGACTCGTACATTCCATCATGCCTATATAAGGCTCTGCTCATAATGCGTAGTCCCCGTTGGCAGAATCTCCAGCAATGCGCAAATTCAAAGAGCCGGAACCAAGAATACCGCAAATCCAGTTGATGATGCTCATAAGTCTCATTATACATTACTGTCCAGATCATAGTTCCATTTTATACAGTTGTCTGAAGATAAAGAATACAAACATCTTTATCAAGGAAAAGGAAGGCGCAAATACAGCTCAGTTAGCCCCCACATTGGAATAATACACAAACCTTCCAAACATTGGCGAGTCACAAAAACGATGGCACAATTGATTAACAAGGAGAAAAATCTCCAGAAGGTACCAGAGCAGGTTGGTCCATGTGGTACGAAGATGAAAACAACCCTCCCTTGGTTCCAAAAGGGATTTTAAAGGCCAAAGCCAAATATAGGTGAGAGACTGACAGGGATTTGGATGCATGAACTAGAGCCTTAATCCAAATGTTATGCTTGTGGCTACAACGTTTACAACGTATCAGCATGAGTCTTAAGCTGATGCGATAAAAAGAAAATCACCATATGCTTTTGTGATTTGTGCAATGAAATTTGCAGTCGAAATGGATGGAACTTGGTGTCTTACCGGCATGCGTCGCTTTCGAGCTCGATATCTCGCAAGGCCGGATGCATCCAACACGTCGCGGGACCCGCGATGATGTGGGTAGGCGATTTTTAAAACCTGCCTTGCACACAAGTTGCTTGGCTTGTCTGTTCAAGGGTTCACCGGTTCAGAACTTCAGACGATAGTAGTAGAGTGTAAGTACGATTTAGGCTGAAGAAAAAATGTTTGCGTATACATCAGCCTTCTTTTCCTCTCTCACTTTTGTGGTAACTTGACAGGTTAATTCACAAGATTTGGTTATTCTTAGCTGAAACAAGATAGGACGAGCCGGAGAGAGGCAATGATATGAAGAATTGAGGATGCTGTGATGGGTAGATTAGACCTGACTGGTTCTAGTTGTACGTGCCGATGACATAACAAAGAGATACTGATTATTTAAGCAAGATTCACCCGTATGTCACGCATTGCTCTCGGCTCTGGCCGTTGCCAATAATTGACAGGCATAGCTGTGGGTGTACTCACCAGCAAAGCATCTTGTGTTCTTGTCCATTTGTCCGTTAAATGATTGTCCAAAGACCGCTTGGACAGTAGCACAAGGCTCTAGTTTTATAATGAGAAGAATTAGTTCCTGGCCTATTTTAATGGACCATATGGTTGCTCGATATATGTTCTGCTCCGATTCTGCTAAGTGTTTGGCAAACCAACTTTCGTCCCACTTGAGATAAAATCCTATTTTCTATAGGACCGGCTAGAAAACGAGCAAGTAGTAGATGTTGTATAATATGATATGATCAAATGTAAACAAACCAAACACTAGTCTCAAACCGTCAACTTACCGCCTACTCTTTCCAACTGCTGCAATGGTAGCTGGACTCTTTCACTCAGAACCTTCTGAAATTTTATCCACAAACTACCGACAAAAATAGGCACGGAATCTGTATCCTGGCAAACTCTGTACTTCGCTGGCATCTCAGAATACAAAGATCCCCCTAAACTCCAGTTAAACAAAGCTAACTCCCCGGGGATTTGCACGCGGACCGACCGCGGATTGACCTGATCCACCAGTTACCGCCCAAAACCCGTGCGTTTTTCCGTGCAAAAAGCGACCGCCCGGTACACTTGTCAGCCGCAGCGTCCGGCCAGATGCCTGCGTCCCCCCGGGCCGGCTTGTTAGCAGTCGTTTGGATGGACGGCTGCAGGACGAGCGTGCGACCTGGTCGGTGCCCGCGCTTCATCAATGTTATCAACCCATGCGGCTTCGCCGTCCGGAGAAATCAACGATCTCACCGACGTCGCCGTCCGCAGTTGATTCCGGCCGGGGCCACGTGTGCTGACACGATCCCGCGACGCGTCCTAGTAGCTAGAGAGCCGGCCGGGCGGGCGGCTGCCGACCCAAAGAACTGTAAATAATGGGAAACGTTTGGCCATGACGACGGCGTGGCCGTGCACGGTAGGCGCGCCTGTAGACACAAGGTTCGCCGGCTCACGGGATCCGAATCCTCCTTCCCCGACGCCGCGGGGGCCACCTCACAGCTCGGTTCCGCTGGCCAGGATCCGATGCGGCCGCGTCCGGGCCCTGGGCCCTCATGTCAATAGGCTGCTGAAGCGTTGGCACAGTTTGCACCGCGCCGTGTCGCCGTCGCGTATGGCTGACATGGTTCCTTGCCGGATGTTTTTTACTAGTCTCGCTTGCAGCAACCACTGTCTGATCTCAGCCGCACGATCTGGATATGGACGTTGCTTGTTTAGTTTACCTGCCCTTAAAGTCTGGAGTATTTGCACTATATCTTATACAACTAACTTCATTTGCAAATATTCTCAAAAAAAAAAACTTCATTTGCAAATCTCAGCCGTCACGTTGCTTGATTAGAACGGGGCCTTAGTCGTACAACTATATCTTATGTATAGTAACTTCATTTACACGGAGCTATATAGATATACAATTAATTTGATATACAACGCTTATCTTATCTATAAATATAATCATGATTTCTACTTAGTATACAAAACTAAAAATAGAATTGTATCTTATATGCAAATCTTACTTTTTTGGTTCTGCACCTATAATCGTAAAGTCGTACTCCCTCCGTCCTTAAATGTTTGATGTCGTTGACTTTTTACACATGTTTAACCATTTGTCTTATTCAAAAAATTCACCTAATTACTAATTCTTTCCCTAATTCATTGTTAAATAAACTTTTATACATAAATATAATTTTATATATCTTATAAAAGTTTTTGAATAAAATGAACGGTTCAAATGTGTGTCAAAAAGTCATCGGCGTCAAACATTTAAGGACGGAGGAGAGTATATAGTACATATTAAAAAGGTAGAATTTGACTTTTACATAATTAATTAATATTGTTATAGTTTGGATCCACTATTATTCAAATTAAATCTTTCCTTTTTATCGGTCAATGTGATAAATTTACCTCAGGAGTAAGTGTGATGATTTTTTTAGCTATTACCAGGCATAATATAATGTAATATACAATTTTAATATGAATTCATCATGATCAACAATATAATTATACAGACTGGCATTGCGCTTAAAATAGTGTTTCTATTCGAATTAACAACATTCCTTTTCCAAGTACCAATGGAGGATCTGCTTGATTTGTCCCCCAGTCCATCTCTCAACCTGTTGCCCCAACATGGAAGGTACTCTCTCTTCCAGTAGTAGGAGTATCACAACATTCCTTTTCCTGTCATCCTGGCTATAAAACCACCCCCATAACCGTGGGAGCCTGAGCCCAATTCCCCAATTCGGCAGAATACGAGGCCTTCTTTCAGAAACACGCTGTCCTCTCCTGATCTCCTCTCCCCTTCGTCCCGCGGCAGCGGAAGCAGAGCCGAGCCCACCACCACTACTCACCCACCACACCACCTCCAGCTTTGTCCTGACACCAAGCTAACAGTTAAACCGGTTGCTGTTATTAGTACGCGCCACGACGCCCAAAAGCCTATCAAGTATCAACAGCTAAGCCGAACCAGGTAAGGAAGGAAGGAGCCGGCCGCGAGAGGGAAGTAAACACACCACCACATCATCCTTCACCATGGCCGAGGAGGAAGCCAAGAGGGTGGAGGTGGAGGTCACCGAGGCGCCGCCCGCCGCCGAGCCGGAGCCCGCGGCCAAGGACGTTACCGAGGAGAAGGCCGTCATCCCCGCTTCCGCGCCGCCGGCCGAGGAGGAGAAGCCGCCCGTCGACGACTCCAAGGCTCTGGCCATCGTCGAGAGTGAGTACCTTTTGCTCTTGTTTTCCTTTTGATTTTGTTCTTGATTGGTTAGTCAAGGCTACTTGTGAGTTGTGATGGAAAGGTGGTGAACATGTGCTGCTAGGATCTAGGAGCTAGTAACTTCTTCTCTGTACCTTTTGCTAGTAGCTTGGACAGTGGTAGTACGAGCCTACGAGGTACTGATGATCCTCGCCGTGCTTTCTTTGGCCTTTCTGGTCAGTTGTTGACATGATTTTTGTTCTCTTCGTTTTGTGAAAAACCTTGAGCATAAATCGACAATTTTTGTCGGAGAAACCTGCTTCTTCTGCTCCTGGTAGGAATTCTGTGTGCTGGTTTGCACAATTGCACATACCAATTGCTTTGGAGTTCTCCTGTACCTATCATGATCTCTGTGTGCGCCTTTATGCCTGTGGAATTCTATTATCCAAACTTATATTTGCAAGTTGCAACCTGCTGAGCTCCGTCTTGCATCCCGATACAAAAAAAAAAAACAAACAAACAAACAAAAACAACTTTTAAAAAAAAAATAAAAAAAAGGATAGCTGGATAGGCTGCTATTTGGGGATGTAAAATAGTAAAATTGATGCTAGGCATGTATAGCTTCACCGGAATTTACCTTTGTAATCGATTGGCGCTGAAATTTGAAAAGGATAGTATTTGGAACTTTCATGAATTCCTCACTTCACCCACCTTTTGCCTTTTTTATTCCTAGCTCTCTTTATCCATCCCCAGTTTCCCACTTTTCTCAGAAGAATCTCGAATTCCTTTAAACACCTTAGAAAGTGTCCAAAGGTTTATGCTCCAAGAAAATGAAATTAAACAGAAACAAAGGCAAATAAAGAACAGCCTTTGAGGGGAGCCTTGGGCTCCCTTTTGCTGGCTTATCTAAAAGTTCTTACATATTCTCCAACCATGTCGGTGTATTACCATTTTTCTTTTCTTTTCGATGACCATTTTCGTTAGACCTTTTTTAAGAAGCATTTGAGTTAGAGTATGAAACGGTTATCTTAACTTATGCAATTAGAAACTTTAAACTGAGATTAGTACATGTTCGATTACTATTTACTAGTGAAGAAATCATCTTATACAGAGAAATCATGATACTGTCATATTCTTCTTTTGAAAGAAATAGGGCTGTCATATTAAAATGACGTATACCGGTTTAGGACAGCCAGGCAATTGCTTTCAGTTGCCCCGCAAGTCATCAGTTGTACGATGCTCATACTGTAAGCGTTTAGTACTTCAGTTCCTTGCATAGCTGGGCAAATCATTTATATGGGTGTTTAATTTTCCTATTATCTGGAGATATACTAATGCCATTCAACATATCATATAAATTCCTTCTGTGGATAAAGACGAAGCAAATAACTAAAAGGAAGCATTTTTCCTGGGGTGAGTGGCCAAATATGAGCTGGCAAAAGCCAGGCAGCTTTCACTGTCCTCTGGTTTGACATTGAACAACTTAGTGCTTCCCTTGTCCTACAAGATAAAAAGACCCAATTATTCTATAAAAATAGGAATGTTTATGGGGGCGCTCTTTCTTTTTTATCTCTAAAAAATACCTGCAGGTTAACTCTCCTAACCCTGTGCTGCAAATAAACTGTTAATGGCTATAAACGACCAGTACCAATCTGAACATTGCGAAAATGTTTATTACAACATACGTACATTAAAGAAAATTCAATTTATTAGAAAACAATTGTATTTTTATGAGTTATGTTGCAACTACTTCAAGGATTTTCGGAAGAATGTGTGCAATAAATGCTCAAAGTTTAGCGCATTATGTCATCAGTTAGTCTGGTCATTCCTTTACCAAAAAAGCTGGGCAGGTTTCCCTTTGTTGCTTCGTTGCATTTTTTGTTACAAAAGGATAGGCCCTACACAATTATGGTTTAAAGATGGCAAGGTGATGCTGGAAACTCTTTCGGTCTTATTGCCAGAAGGCTTAAGCTAACCCCACAAAAAACAACACTTGCAGAGAGAACCTCTAAAAAAAAGTATATCACACTTGGTAATATCCTGGAATGGAAGTCTTGCAATATAGAGACAATTGCTAGCTTGTTGATAATGGAATTACTGCAGTGTACAGACAGTTGCTAGCTTATTGATGCTTATAAGAAGTAATGTTTGCTCACTAAAAAATTATGCACTTTCTGCTTACAGAGGTTGCAGATGAACCTCCTGCTGAGAAACCTGCACAAGGGGGCTCTAATGACAGAGGTGATTATTAAATAATTTGAGTTATCTTGTTTTGGTCTGGGTATAGCTATACAGATAACAAGCAAATTGCTATTCAGATGTCGCTCTTGCAAGGGTAGAAACTGAGAAGAGGAATTCATTGATCAAAGCATGGGAGGAAAATGAGAAGACAAAAGCTGAAAACAAGTATGATGCTGACTTATATACACTAGTATGATTTTTTTTTTCATGTGATCAACCTCCTGAAAATTGACATCAATGCCACAGGGCTTCGAAGAAGCTATCTGCTATTCTTTCATGGGAAAACACAAAGAAAGCTAACATAGAAGCTCAACTGAAGAAGATTGAGGTATAACATTATTTTTGTCATTTTTGTTTCCTATGAAGGGTGCAGTTCCAATTAGTTCTAGACTGGGTATGTTCACTTCTTTAAGTTTATCAGCATTTCTCATCAATGATAAATACACTGTCATATTATAAGTCTTTTTGATTTTAGTCAAAGTCAAGCTAGTTCAACTTTGACCAAATTTGTAGGCAAATATATCCAACATTTACAATACAAATTAGTTTAATAAATCTAGGATTAAATGTATTTGTATAGTATATTTTTCTTGTGTTAAAAATGTTGGTACTTTTCTCTACAAATTTGGTTAAAGTTGAACTAGTTTGACTTTGATCGAAATCAAAACACTTATATATGGTACAGGGAAAGCTGGATCTTAACTATAGGACTACATATGTCATAACTGCATGGCATCCTTTGAACTAAATATTATGGATTTCACACGTTCAGGAGCAACTGGAAAAGAAGAAAGCTGAATATGCAGAGAAGATGAAGAACAAAGTCGCCGTTATCCACAAGGAAGCCGAGGAGAAGAGAGCAATGGTCGAGGCAAAGCGCGGTGAGGAAGTCCTGAAGGCCGAGGAGATGGCAGCCAAGTATCGTGCCACTGGCCATGCTCCCAAGAAACTCATTGGGTGTTTTGGGGCCTAAAGAAATTTTCGATTTACAACGAGCAAACGTGAAGTGTTCATCAGTGGTTGCTTGCTTCTCTCACCCTCCCAAGTGCGTAGTGTGTTTGTTGGTGCAAGATAAGTCGTTCCTGGTGTGTAAAGTTTGGTGTTGCTGTATATACATATTACTCCCAAGACAGCTGATATGTTTGGTTGCTGTACATGTTTGATGCTTGACAGGCAACATTCTTATGTGTAGTTAAGAAGCCACATTGCTATTGTTATTGACATTAAGCTGTCTGTTCTTTTACTGGCGTCAGGTTTGAGTTTGGTCTCATTGTCTTCACTGAACTCACTAGTAACTGACTGTGTCTTTGTGCACGTTAAGTTGTTTTCATCTTTTTTATATTTTTTTGAAACAAGTTGGTTTCATCTGAATTTCAAAAGCACCTGAAGAGTCACCATCTCTCTGAATTTCATAAGCACCTGAATAAAGGGCCTCCTTACCCAGGTCAGGATTTCAACCTGGTTTATTTTTACCTTTTTCTTTTATGCGAGGGAACCTGAACTGTTCTAGTTAAATGTGAATAATCCAAGATGTTAACCCTGAACTTTAACCTTTGGAAAAGAAAACAACTAATGAATTGCAAGGTTTCCCCTCAATTATATTGTGCGTACCATGTCATTCTCCAGTTGGCGCACGCAGAAGGCCACAGATCTGCAGAACCAGATGTCGCGTCCTTGCGCCGCGAAATTAGACTTGAGAGACATCAGACTATCAGAGGACGGAGACCTGGAGGTTTCGAGAATTTTGGATTGGATTTCGGGGCGGATAGTTGGTCGTGTGGTCGCGTGGAGAGGATTGTTTCAGCGGCGTTTTTGTAGGGAGATTTGAGGGGATTGAAGCGGCTTGGAAGGAATTGGGCCGAATATATTGGGCCTATATTGTTAGGCGGTCCGATTCATCACTGGGCCTCTCGACTCGTTCTGTGTGTTAGCCTGTTACACTCTGGGCTTCTCTGGTTATGGTGTTCCGCGTTACTTCCGTGTTCTTCGCCATCACCATTCACCACACACACACAAATGGCAAAAAAATTGGAAACATGCACAGCTGAATGTTGTTTTTTTACACATCTAAATATGTGGCAGTACGTAGTGAACAGTTAACATTGCTGTGAACTCGAGGAATAGTATACTCCCTGGCAAGTTCAACTGCTGACCCTGTCACGGCATTTAAAGTGGCGGTTGTGTGAGAATCATTGGACGGAGGGTGGTCGGATGGAGCAGACTAGCAGAGGGGATGCAGTGATCAGTGATGTCCCTTTTTGCGTTCTTTTTCCTGACGACGAAAACACAAGGCAGAGACTGGCAAAACGGCAAAGAAGTTTTGTTTTACCCCTTATCGGAAGCGGGCAATTAAATGTTCTCGGAGTAGTAGGCCCCGCGATCCGGAGCATTCGTGGTCCTCCTTTGCTCGGTAAATACGTGCCAATTTGAGCGCATTTTACTCTGTGCTCGTTCGCGAAGGCTTCGACCAAATTTACTTTCATTTTCTACACTCACTGACTAACGAGTACTCCCTCCTTCCCTAAATATTTGACACCGTTGACATTTTGACACAAGTTTGACCTCTCGTCTTATTCAAAAAAATTTGTGAAATATGTAAAATTACATATGTGTTTAAAAGTATATTTAACGATGAATCAAGTGATAGAAAAAGAATTAATAATTACGTAAATTTTTTGAATAAGACGAGCAATTAAACGTTTATAAAAAAGTCAATAGCGTCAAACATTTAGGGAAGGAGGGAGTATATCAACTTTTGACTATAAATCTATAATGTAAATAACATATATAAGAGTATGTTTAATTCCACAAGTTTGCCTGGATAGGGTGTGGCCCGTCCTATATATTTTGTAGGTTGCTTGGTTCGTGGGGTATATTCCCCTAATATCTTGTACCGGAAACTATGGGGAAAAATTCCGGTGATGACGGCAACAACGAGGGCGTGACGACTGGTGCAGGGTAGGTGACCATGACGGCGACCGACGCATGGTAGGCGACGATGATGACGTGGGATCTGGCTACCGACGCGGAGGAAGGTGACAGTGAGTGTGGCAGCAACAACGGCGAGATCTTGCGGTGGCAAGGGAGGGAGGTGGCGACGAACGAGTGAGGAGGTGAGGCAGCGGCTAGAGTCCCGAAGGAGGTGGCGGCTGGCGAGGGAGGAGGAAAGCGAGGAAGGAGGCGGCGGTCGGCAAGCGAGGAGACGAGGTGACGGATGGATAGCAAGAAAGAAGGCGGCGATTGTATGATTTTTTTTGTTTCCTTTTTTAATTGCATCAATTCATGCTATTTGTAATAGAAACACTATTGTATTTTGTCGATGCGTGTGCTCGACACGCAGGGATCCCGGGGACCTTTTTTTGTTCGGAACAGGGGTGCGGAATGCCAAGGCCTGAGTTAAAAGGGAGGAGAAGGTGGACAGGAAGGAAAAATCCTGCTAAGCACGCAAGACGCCGAGATTTATACAGGTTCGGGCCGCAAGGAGCGTAATACCCTACTTCCTGTTCTTGTTGTTGATATAGTGGATGAAGAATTACAAGGATGAGTTCTCTCCCGGGTGGTGCTAGAGCTGATGGCTGAGGCGTGCGAAGTGTTGTGGAGTAGCCTTATAGTTATCGTGGTCAGAGTCCAACTTTCAAATCATCATCCTTTTTATTAAGGACCAGGGCCTCCTTTTATAGTTCAAGAGGACACCACAGTAGTCCTGGGTTTGCCAACCCCACTGCTAACGCCGTGGAGTAGCTCGTGCTTTGTCTTGTCAGGGGTCATGCCCCTCTTCTGTTCATGTCGCCACGTTGCGATAACTAGTGAAGAAAAACGGGCAGCGTGGCCTCCATGCTGCTGATGAAGTGTATGGTCATCCTACCTAACCTCCCATGGGGCCTATCTGTCAGCGGGCCACTAATGGTGCCAGGGGTGCCATCATATACTCAACCCTCTCTGCCCCTCTCCCACGCAGCCATCCGTCGCATTAAATGCGACGGCGACTGGGCGTGATGAGGGGTGCGCACCTCTGACTGCGCAGTCAGTTCACGGTCACAGGCTGGAGACTTTTTCCCTCCTCTCCTGTGCAAAAAGATGATGATGACGCTCTGACAGACACGCCTCACTTCGCATTAAATGCGACGGGGCAGCTCTTGAGCACTATTCCCGCGTTGAATAAGACGGCTGGCAGCCGGGCTAGCCCCTCCGACGGGAGAGGTGCGGGGTGGCATGGCCAGGGTTCGGGTGTTCCCGAACCTCTCCCTTAGAGGGATAACGGCCTCCAAGCAGCCCCCGGCTTGACCCCCTCGGGATGGCCACGTGGCCGCCCGTGGCCTGAACCTTCCAGGGTGATTCAGATATTTCGTCATCGGGTGGCGTTTACGCAAATGCGCCCCTTCAACCACGTGTCGCATACATAGCATACCCCCGGGCCCATATCGCCGACATATTTGCATTGAATATTTATAAGGAAGACATCGATTTTAATTTTTGGGTATGAATTATTTGATAATTGGTGAGCTGTATAGAAATTTGTAGGACTATACTCACCACCCCTTAAAAAAAGGTGAACACATCTACATATCTATTCTAATTTCTCTAACCAAATAAAAAAACTTGACAATCCACCTTCGTCCCTTTAACCAAAAAAATGGCTCGCAATTTCCATCCTACCAAAATAAAAATAGGACAATTGTATCAGTATAATATAGTATAATATGGGCGGCTACGTCCCATCCATCATTGACCAAGAATCAAATTGTCATGCGCGGGTTACATTTACAATACTACTCCACCAGTGCATTTCTGAATTTTTACTCCGAGAAATTCGCGTCCAGTGATTCCAGTCTTGCCATGAACTTACAGTACGAGTGCTTTGCTCCATCCTGCGCGCCTTATCTTGCAATTGCACCAATCGTAATCATGCATGGCCGTACGACGAAGACGTGCAAGGACTTGCTAGACTAATGTAACCGTTTTTTACATTCGATTAGACCATTCGCCATTACTCTGACTTCCTTGTCAAATCGAAACATAAAGAAACGATTATAAAACTTTCCTCAGAAAAAGTGGCGATCTAAGAAATTAAGGTTTAGATTATGCATTTAGACTGGTACAATGGTCGGAAGAAAACTCTAAGGAGACATCCAGGCATGGTCCGTGCCACGGACGTACCGGCCCTATATATGTAACGGCGTTGTTGCGACCGACGTACGTACGATACGTACGGGACGACAGGCGAAGGGTCGGTTTCCAACCTGCGGAATCACCGGATGGTCCAAACTTAATGAGCACCGGCCGCGTCGACGCACGTATCGTGGTGTGTTTTCTAGCTCCGTCCTCTTTCACGGAGCAAAACCGAACCGACCATGCATGCACCGCGACGTGAATTGGACCGACCTTGCGCAGCTGCGCGTCTGTGCCTGCCTCTGGTGCAACACGCTGCAGTAGATTGGTCCCGTATGCTGGGCCGGCTACGGAGTAACTTGGTTTTTCACCCGTGGCCAGCAGGTGAAAAGAAAGGGGGCTCACACGATGGCCTAAACAGCTAAAATATGGAAAATCCGTATTTATAATTTTAAAAAATAAATGTAAAATTTTTATAGATATATTATTTATGGTTCAAAAGACATATATAAAAAAACTACGATAAAAAAATCTCAAAATAACAATCTTAAAATTGAGTTTAAAATTTTAAATTTTGGTTTCGAATAATTCGACGGCAAAGCGATGAGAGCCGTATAATGGGATTTGTGAATGTTCTCCTCTACCGCCGTCATCATCACTGCGTGGCAATTAATGAAGCCATATGATGAGGTGATTGCCCTTTCTGCACTTTTTGCAGGCGATGTATCACGTACAATCTTGCTGCAGCCATAGCGAAACATGACGATATGCATGGTACACTGTACACTAGCTATACGCTGTACATACGCATACAGAAAATACACCGAAAGGTAAGACACGTCAGAACGCGCCGATTACTTGTCTAATCAACAAAACACAGAAATACCGATCTGTTTGCACAAACTGAAAAAAAAAAAACAAAAGAGTTTGACAAGTCTACATCATCGTCACCATCACTGGTATACTCGCTCTAGAGCAGTCGCAAAAAACTCCAACCGCCCTTATAGCTACGAGGCGTACGGCCATCCACGCATCATGCCGGTACACGTACGTACATACGCCACGGTGACACAAGACACCACGCAAGGCAAAAGCGCTTGTATGTATGTCTTGTGTACGTATGTACGTACACGTACGCCTGCATCAGCGCGACAAACGCACGCACGCCCGTACATTAAATTAGCCACTGAAACGAACTGATCTGATCATGATGTGAGATTAGTCGAACGGGGAGTAGAGTGATGTGTCGCCGAGCATCTCGGCGGCGGGGAGCAGCGAGAAGCGTCCATGGAACATATCGAGCTCCTCGGCGGCGAGGTCCAGGAACACCTGGTACTCGTCCGCCGCCGCTGCCGCCTCCGCCGTCGTCACGTTCGACGCCGCCGACGAATCATCCCCGCCGGGCGCCGCCGCGAACGCCGGCACAGCCTCCTCCTCGTCGCGCGCCGCTGAGCGCGCGGCGGACTTGCGGAAGGATTCCCCGACGGCGGAGTTCCAGAGGCGGAGGTAGATGTCCGGCGGCGCGGCGTCCGCGGCGCCGCCGGCCGCGACGGTCGACGACG
>CM002482.1:15885192-15907995 GCA_000325765.3 Leersia perrieri | reverse complement strand
GCCGGCGGCCGTCGCCTGGCCCTGCCGGAGCTGCTTCTTCACGTTGGTGTTCCAGTAGTTCTTGATCTCGTTGTCCGTCCGTCCAGGAAGCTGCGCCGCGATCATGGACCACCTGACATCGATCGATCGATATATCCATCACACGTCATTAATCATTAGCTCCGTCGTTTGTCACATGCTCTACTAATTGCGTAAGCAAGGCTAGCAATTTTGGAAGTTCTCCCCTGAATGCAGATGATAACGTAAAGACTAAAGAGGCCTCATTGACCTTCAGAGACACAGGCAGAAATATAGCAGCATGCAGTAACTGAAGAATTGAATAGAGTAGTACTCGTAGCACTTTAGTGGCCGCGGGTACAATGTATGTGTCGCGTTCTACGGAGTATGTGCTGGATGGAGAATGAGACAGTTCATTAATGAGCAGGACTGCGGTAAAAGTGGGGGTATACTGGACTCACTTGTTGCCGACGATTGCGTGGAGCTGGAGGATGGACTTGTGCTCCTCCGGTGTAAAAGGCCCGCGCTTGATGTCCGGCCGCAGGTAGTTCGTCCACCGCAGACGGCAGCTCTTGCCGCACCGGTTCAGCCCTGCACGCACACATAAATCGATTGATCGATTGCCTCATCGAAACCACTCAAAAAAACGCAGCGCCACGCACGCACGCGCCGTCTACAGATCGATCGAAAGAGAAAAGCGAGCGGCGGAAGAACATGAACACGACGCAGTACATACCGGCGAGCTTGGGGAGCATGCGCCAATTGCCGGAGCCGTTGGCCTGGACATACTCGACGAGGAGTTTGTCCTCGTCGGGCGTCCACGGCCCCTTCTTCAGCGCCTTGCTGTCGCAGCACGGAGTCCTCCCCATGGCGCGATCCTCCTGCCTCTCTTCGTTCCCCTCGATCGGAAATTTCACGCACCTGGGGCGTTGGTGACACGGACGAACAAGCGATCGATTAAGCGAGAGACGGGACGGGATTTATATAAAGCTGACGAGGAGGATCCAGGGGAAGCCATAAATGCACCGGATTTTCACCTGCTGCAACACCGAGTGGGGAAGGAAGGCAGTGCAGAGGGAAAGGCAATAATAGCAAGTGGTCGACGGGGCGGAGGGATGCATTTAAGAGGGGGGTGAGGAGCTTTCTTGCAAGTACGCCGGACGGGGCCAGGGACTTGAATGCGTAGGGGACTACCGGTTGTCTGTTGTTGCACATGTGCAAGTGCCTGCGCTACTAGTATGGAGTAGTGCATTGCATTTTTGACGCATTTTGACTGGGGGTTGGCGCTCGACCACGATGATTATCGCTGATCTCTGTCTGCGACAAATTGTTTTCCCAACCCTATGGTCCAAAGGAGCCCTTACCTTAATTTCAAATCATCAGCTTGTACGTTGTTGTTTAAAATCAAATTAGTATATGCGATTAGCAAAGTTGTAGCTATCACCGTACGGTAGGGTAATATCCAAAATATTGTTACATTCTTGGTATCGATAGTTGATGATTTTTTATCTTATTTTGAATGGTGTAGTTCATATAAACCAACAATTCTTTTACTTCACATGGTTCTTGTTTAGAGAGAGATGTGGTTTTGTCTCAAAATAACCCCCTACTATCCTTTATATCCAAAACTGATAATTTCATTGCCAAAATTCATTGATAGTGTGCCTAAAGACCAAAGGTCAAATATGCAAACCATTTTTTATCAGTTTTTTAAAGGCTACGGCAACTAAGTAGCATCTGTAGACACATCAACAGTGGACCAAGGCCCCGGATAACCTAGGCCATTTGTGTTTGGGAGTACTTAAGCCAAATATCCAATAGGCATCTACATTTTTTTTACCATGCTAGGTTGAACGTAATAGTATACGTATGGACCAGTCCTTAGCCCATGGCTGAGGTTGTCGAGGAACGGCATGGTTACAACGGTATCATGTGCGCGTGTAACTTTCTTTTAAAGTGTAGATCTTTTATTTGTAGAGTGGTAATATTTTTTTTAATCTCTTGTATGTATCTCTATTTCAAATAAGCCGTTGGTACTTTGACTAATATTGTTGTATGAGTTGTATGTGTTGTACTCCTATATTATAACAACACATATATAATCTAAGTTAAGCCGAGCGGTGGATATCCAGAAAGTGAACAATGATTTATTAATAGAAGTCCCAGTAAAAAATAACACTATACTCCTGTCCTCAAATATTATGGATTTTCGCTATGTATTTACATAAGGAAAATCCATAATACTTGAGGACGAAGAGAGTAACATGCAATCAATGTTGGCCTGCAACACATGCTTCAAGCATTTCTAGCTAGCCACTGTACTCACAAAAGTAACTTGGCTCGTCTTATAGTATCATGGTCACCTATCACCATGTTATTAATCATCCATTGCCACATAAAAAACCGGACTTGTATTGTTTGTCCTTAGAAGAAAGATCCGCACCACTAAATTATGGGTGCATGTTATAACGATGTTGATTTGCTGATATAATTGTATGCAAAATACAATTATATCGATGTAAAATGTGTCAAAAGTTGTGCTCCATCCGTTCCAAGGTTTAGTAACCTAGGATGTGATGAGACACGAGACACATTCTAGAATAATGTATTTAGACAAATACATACATACATATTATATATATATATATATATATATAAGGTGTGTCTAATTTTAATATAGATTGCTACTTCTAGTAATGTCAAAGCCGTACTCCAAAATAATCTTCGTATATCTTTTGGACTGAGGGAGTATTACAAATGTAAACGTACTGTAAATAACTTCCAATATTAATAGTTTCTTGCTTATCCTATACCCCAGTAATGTCAAAGCCGTACTCCAAAATAAATCATATGGTTTGGTAGTCCCGTTAACCTCGGAGGCTAGCTAGATAGGACTTGATGTATCAACCCGAACCCCTCGAAGACTGGGATCCGACCACGACGAAGACACACAGATCGGTATTTTTAGACACGGTAAAACTCGTTGAGAAACAGGATAATAACCGATCGAACAACCGAGCAGGTCAAACGCAAAACATTCGCGCCAGTGCAGCCACGAAAAAAGGTGAACAGTGGGTAGAGCTTCAGGAGGAGGCCGACTGGTTTCGTGGCCGCGCCGCTGCGCTCCTGTTCGGTCTCTAGCGCACATAGCGCTGGCGACCATGCACAACAGCTCCACGCCACCAACGCACAGAATCAGTGATGGGCAGGACTGCAGTTAATAAGCTTGGCCGGAGAGAAGGCCGATGATGATATGATGAGATGGAGACGTGAAGCGGAGGTTGTAGCCATAAATGAGTGGTGGCCTGGCTGCTCGTCCTGCCTGCCACACGGGCATGGCTCGGATTTTAGCGCGGGCGGACGTACGGGAAGTAAACTGGCGAGACAGCAGCAGCAGCCGCCCCCGCCCCAGCGTGTGGGGGCGATGCGTAGTAAATGCGGTGGAGCGGCGAGGCGAGCCGGACGGAGCATCTGGCTCGCCGTGGATGCCGCGCTGTCCCCGCGCGCGTGCAGTGGCGGTGGCCATCCCAGTGGTGGTGGTGGTGGGGTGCTCCGCTGCTCGTCGTGGTGAGACGATGGGTAAGAGGGCAGCAGCACGGCAATGGTGATTGAACGGGACAGCGAGTCGTGGGCGCTCTGGGTGGGAGAGCACTGGGACCCGATCGACGACGAGACCTCCCGTCCCGCGTTTACCTTTTGTCTTGTCTGCGGGATCGCTCGGTCAGGTCGCGATGCCCTTGCGACGTCCCGGTCTCGTGATCCGGCGAGATTTTGGACGCAATTTTACGCGTGTGCTCGCGCTCGTGCCGTGACAGCTGACAGGACGATGCCCTGTCCTTAGCAGCCGTGCATACTGCGGTTTACACGAAGAACGGCGTGTCTGGAGTATGGACGACGACACGGAGAGGATGGCATCTTTGGCTTAGTTGGCTTGGGGTGTGGGTACGTGGGGGCGAATGTTATTTGAAGAGGATATAGGTAGAAAAAAATATTTATTTCAGTTTTGAGTATAAAGGTAATACACATGATTATCTGTTTTACCCGTGCAAATTAAGATGATGCAAGTCAGATTGGTAGAGGCGCCAGGCGCCGAGCAATGGATGTCTTTACCGTCAGGAAGGGGCGGAAAGCTTAATAAAATCCTAGACTGCCACGCGTTACCTGCTTGGGAGTGGCTATCCCGCATCTGGGAGCAAGAAAGTGAATTGGCGCTCGGATTTTTCATCCGCCGTTGTTACACGCCGTTACTCATGCTTTCTTCTCCAAAAATATTCAAATCGGAAAAAACAGAAAAGTTTTAAATAGAAAGAAAATAGGAAGTTTCAACTAAAAGAAAAATTAAAAACTAAATAAGGGAAAAGCTTAAAAAAGAGTGAATTGCACTTTGGACTACATTTGATTACCCAAGTTGCATATTGAACTAGGCATTAACAAGTGTTTTCACTTTGGACCAGATTTTGCTATTAGTCCTTTCATTTTGGGCTACTGGCCCACATGTCAGTCACCGTAGTCTTCTTCTTCATCAGTCATCTTGTCTACTCCCTTCACACGACGTCGTGTGTCCTCAGTGCAGCCGCGGAAGCAGATGCATGCTTGCATAGCTCGTGACTGCTCACTGCTGTGTTGGAGCATGTCTCACCAAAGTCTTCAATGGCTGCAACACAGTCACAATCGCCAAAGCCCTTCTCTCTCCCTCCCTAAACCATTATCGAGATGTGAATCATGGTCATGGTTAGTGTCGTCTATCCTTCTTCCTTGAAAAAAAATCAGTAATAAGACATTTGTCAAAGTCATGCATCGTGGTTGTGTAGGTGGCCCGTGCTCAACATGCTGCCTTCACTGGCTAGTGCCTCCGTGTTCGGCTTCGAGCAGGCACCACCAGTGATGCTAAAGCTTGAGCAGGAGCAAGCGGGTGGAGAAAGCGGCTAGCTGTTGGCACTGATAAGAGCATTGACGGTGGCGGTGGTGGGGATCAAGAGGCAGAGAAGAAAGAGGAGAGATAGGGTGAACCGGTAAATAGCTGGTCCAAATTGCAAGAGAGGTAATATCACCTTGTCCAAAATGAAAACACTAGCTAGAGGACGGTACAATTTGAAACTAAGGTAAATTTATGTAGCTCAAGTTGCAATTCACTCTTTAAAAAAAAGAGAGAGAAAAAAGTTTCAAATTAAAAAAGAAAAAGTTTAAAATTGAAAAAAAAAGGAAAAAGGTTCAAGTAGAAGGGAAAAAGTTTCAAACATAAAAAAATAGAAAAAAAATAAAATGAAAGAAATCAGAAATTTCAAATTGAAAGTAATACAAAATTTTCAATTAAAAAAATGAAAAAAAAATCGGCCTCCGAGGGGTCGTTGTCACAGTCGCCCTCGCGCGGGTACGACCACCGGGGAGTCACCGCGAGGTCGTGGTCGCCGACCAGTGGAATCGCTTGCCTTCACGCAAACACGCAGCCGGGGATCGTCGTCGCAGCCGCCAGCATCTAGTGGAGGCGTCGTGGCTGTCGCACGGGATGGGCCGTCGGGGAGTTGTCATCGCAGTCACCGGTGGAGCCGCCGTTGCTGTCGCAGGCGCGATCGCCGGTGAGTCGCCGTTTCCTTCGTTTCGGGGTCGAACCAAGCACCCGCAGTCTATTAGGATTAGTGTACCTGCTTTGCGGCGCCGCGTCAGAGGCAGAGGGAAGGCAGGCGCGGCGCACGGTGTGAAGTACCAGCCGACAGGGGAGGGGAAAGATGCTTCATCCGTTGGGCTTTACAAGACGTATTAGTATGGCCTTGAAGATTTTACTTGACCATTGTGAAGTACTTCTTTAGTACAAGATATCACTAATAGCTATGAACTTAACATCATTTCACAAAGAGGATACGAAAATCAAGTTCCAGGTATTCCTAGCGCAACAACCCAGTGAAGAGTCAAGACATAATGCATTACAAAATGATCATTCATAACAGAACGCATGAAAATACAAAAAGGGAAACGCTGATAGTATCAAAGATACTAATTCACACTACAACATAGGGTGACGGCATCGCCCAGGTGGAGTAAATCCATCCATGTGCAGCGAGACCACAACATACAGAAGGTACCAGGGTTAAAAAGTCCTGTAGAACAAGCTAGTTTGATAGTGTCGAATGACAACAGGTCAGGCGAGTTTTTGGGCAAACAACCTGGGGACAGACACAGACCTTTTCAGAAAAATTCAATAATGTCTGTTTGTTCACAGTTAAGACAGAACATGGTCCACTGGAATTTAGATGAGCTAGCTACAAAGTCACTTGTTTGAGTGCCCCCACACAACTTTGATTAAGATACACCATATGCAATCATGAGATGACACCTGCATCATAAATAAAACTAAGTGAAGCACATTACTTAAATTATTAAATAAAATAGTTAATATATGTAACATAAAGAATACAATGACAATTCTAGCATGATGCATATATGAATATGCACACTAATACGGACATACGGTCATGGTAAAATGAACACCAGCCACCATCCCGCTCAGCTACCTATACTAAGAATTACTTGATAAAATAAGAAATTAGGATGTCACAAAACAACTTCAGAAGTACCATGAGCTCTAACTAAACAGAAGAAACCTGGACCATTTTTCTGGCAGGTCACAGGCTTTTTAGTTTGGAAAATAGTAAAGAGATGTTTGGTTGAATACCAACATAAGTCACATTTTTGTAATGGCGCTACTGGCTGTCCGGCTTTACTCTAAAGATTGCAGGATATTGAGCTTTGTATGACAGACCCAGAGATCCTCAATCGTAATGTCTGTATGTGAAGACACCTTTCCACTTACATTACTAGTATCAAGTCCTGCTCTCCCCCAAACTTTCTGATGACATGAATCATTTGCATGACATTCAACAGCGATGAAAAGTTAAACTTCTAAAGAGGAAAATAATGAAGTACTCCGTAGCATGCGACAGACTGAACAGATGATAAGAGATCTACTACATGCAGAATAATCAGAATTTGTACCTGATGAGCTGATATTTACACAGGTTATCTTATTGCTTCCAGAGTGTGTCATACAAGATCACCCTGTCAGATAATTACTGGCAATATATTGCTCGGTCTATCTGAGGTGGTATTGGTTTTATCTCAGTTCCAAGCTCTTGTTCGATCCGATACCTGTGCATCACCAAAAATTATATAAATAAGTAAACAGGGCATAAAATGCAGACATAGCATTGATGATTAATATTGCATACAAGTTAAATCGGTCCTCATAGGTGATCAAATTCACAGCCAAACCGAGGTGACCAAATCTGCCAGATCTACCAACCTACACAGGGAAGTGTCGACGACTGTAAGCAACATAAAAAATTCAGAATATACATTATGCCAATTCGCTGTAGGCATTTACCAGGGTCAAACAAAGAAGTATAAATAGCAACAATGTTAAGAATGCAATTTTTTTTTAAAAAAAAAACCTTTGTACCAGGAAAAGATTATTCAACAAGATATGCATCACTGTACATATTCATTTATTAAAAAACTAAATTCTTCCAATGCATACCCTATGGAGATATGTTTCAGCATTCTTAGGGAAATCAAAATTGATAACGACATTAACAGCTTGGATATCTATTCCTCTTGTAAAAAGATCTGCAAAGGGGAAAGCACGAGATCAGAACCCAAATGATTCATCCAGCTTTATGAAACCAAATCAATAAAATGATAATAACAAATTTGGTTGGCACTTAGCAGAAATGGCATCAATCAACAAATTGTAATGCTAATTTGTAGCAGCCAACTAAGATAACAAATACACCATAATCATAACTTTAAAATGAATGAAATATCAATACAAAGAACATGAAACAAGAGATGACCTAGAAATGTAGTAATCCATAAATACCATGCTCTTTGATTTAAGCACAAGGTTCAAATTAATTTCATTTACAACACTGAGGTCTCCTCCATATAAAAATCAAATGCCGAACTAACATACTGTGCAATAAGTGCTTCATTGCCATGAAACAAAATTAGCAATTTCCAGAAGAAAGAAAAATGTGGTCAAGCTCTAACATAACCGGTTAATCAATAGTTAAGTAGCTATGGAATAATGTTCTTTGGTAGGGAAAGAAGATAAAGATAAAAGGGAAGATCTATACCTGTACAAACTAAGTTCCTGCATGCGCCATTACGAAAATCATGGAAAACCCTGTTCCGATGGTCTTGCAGCATTTTAGCATGTATATAGAAGCAAGAATAACCAAGCTCTGTGATCTTCTTTGCCAGTAGTTCAACACGATTTACAGAGTTACAGAATATTATTGATTGATTAATTTGTAGCTGCATTAAAATAAAATTAGATGTATTAGATAAAGATTATGATGAGGTAAAAAATAATGGTTAAAAACTCAAGTATAGAGTAAAAGTAAACGGGAGAAAACCTTGGAAAAAAGAGTATTAAGACAATGGACTTTCTGCCTCTCTTCAACAAAAGCATAAAACTGTGTAATTCCCTTCAATGTAAGTTCATCCATAAGGTTAATGACATAGGGTTTTGGCAGATATTTGTCCTTGAAATCCTTGACAGTCACAGGGAATGTTGCAGAGAACATTAAAATCTGCCGATTCGATGGAAGATACCGAATCAATTGCTCCACAGAAGGTTGAAACTCAGGAGAGAGAAGCTTGTCTGCCTGCAGGAAAAGCAAAATTACTCATAAGCACACATGCCTATTTATGAACAAATCAATGCGCTACTAATTCAATATCTTTTAAAATATTCCTTTTCTAAGATAAACACTATTAGCATTTGGTCAAACAATCAAACATCCCAGTCAGCTGTGTCAAATTTTATACAAAACACACAATCTAAGTACTGAAAGGCTTAACTATTGTCAAGGTAAAAGGATTTCACTATTTTCTGTTAAAATGTCATTTAGAAATATCATAGGCTTCTTACCAAAAAAAGGAGCAAGGACACATTACAAAACAAGGCTGACAATGAAATACCTCATCCATAACAAGCATTGAACAGTTCTTCAGGATGCATACACCTTTCTTTGTAAGGTCTAAAATACGACCAGGAGTTCCAACAAGTAAATGAACAGGTTGATACAGACGGACAATATCATCCTTTAGACTGGTTCCTCCAGTAGTGACCATAACTTGAATATTCAAGTGCTTCCCAAGCTCCTTGCAAACTTGTGATGTTTGTAGAGCCAGTTCCCTTGTGGGAACCAATATAACAACTGTATACAAGAAGAGACAAGTTAATCCCTTCAATAGAAGGTCAGATATGACAGAACTTTCTTCTATTGATCACCGAAAAATTTAAGAACTCAATGTAGTACAGAACATGTGCTAGTATAGAAAAAAGAACCTTGAATAGCATTTTTGTCTTGATCAATCTTTTCTAGAGCAGGTATACAAAATGCTGCAGTTTTGCCAGTTCCATTTTTTGCTCTTGCAAGAATGTCACTACCAGTTAATGCAATAGGAATACTTTCTTCCTGTATAGGAGAAGGTCTTTCAAATCCTTTCTCATATATCCCCATAAGAAGTTCTCGCTTCAGAAAGTAGTCTTCAAATTCATTTCCCTTGGTTGCAGTAACATCCTGCACATTGTTTTAATTAGATTAGCTTTATAGGAGACTGATAACATGAACAGAACAAACAAATGCAACAGCAACAACATAAACTAACTATATCACATTATCACTTATGAAGCAACTCATTTTATATTCATTGACGAGGATAGTAGGGGAGTAGCTAGTTTAGCATTCTTAGTATGAATTCGCAAAATCAATGTGTAACCTACAGTGTGATGTGCACTGACAGTCATATGTTGAGTGCAAAACCAGCATAACATATTATTCTCTGGGAGCAACATAGAATATCTGTGAATACAGAAAACTGGCTATTTGTAATTAACGTGAGGTACAACTGATGTATGTCAAGAAATATTATCAAAGCCTCGGCCTCCAAGCTTCTAAATGGCAATTCTATTAACACGTCTATAGCTTATGTAAGGAAAACAGCTTATGTAGGGAAAACAAACACCCACGCTGATGAAATTATAGTGGTGGCAATAATGTCAACTTGTTAAAACTTAAAATATATGCCAGTCATAACAATCAATAGTGCCCAGCATTAACATGACAAGCAAAATTATGTTCTTCCGTACCTCTGTCCTGTATCGTGTATCTTGAGGTGGGAGTTTCAATTGGGCTTTCCAGTCTTGTGAACTGCACAAGTTTAAACTCAAACTTTATCACTTTATTCATATGTAATCATTTGCATCTGAAGAGGAACTGAAGCATCCATACTGTGTTCTATTGACTTTTTTTGACCAATACACCAGGTCTGGATGCGGAAGCATGATACAAGCATGCTGACCAGAAAACTAGAAACTACACCCTGTAATTCCCCTATATAAAACAACTTGCGTACGCTAAAAACAACGAAATACTCGCACCCAACCCATCTCTTGAGGAGCAGAGACTTTTTTCTCCAAATTTTTGCAGCTTCGCCTATCTATCTGCCTAACGAGACCCTCCCCAGAGCGGAATGATTCATCCCGAACCTTAATGTAACAAAACCAAACGGCAATCCTTCCAATCATCTCCCTCACCTCGAATCTACGGCGTCCGTGACAGGCGGTGCCTTCTGCTCGCTGGCGCCCGCGGCCTCGGCGGCGATCTGGTTCCGCCGAAGCCACTGCTGATGCTGGTTGTTGTGCTGCTGCGATTGCTGCGGGTGCGGCTGCCGCTGCACGTACTGGTGGTGGTACGGCTGCTGCTGCGGCGGCTGCTGGTGCTGGTGCGGCTGCTGTTGCTGCGGCGGTGGGCCGCGGCCGTAGTAGTTAGGGTTCCCGCCGCGGCCGTTGCCGATGCCGGGAGGATACCTCGCCCGCGGATCCATCGCTACGAGGGCGCGCGGAGCGACGGAGATCGATGAGGTGGGTAGATCCGGCGGGAGGGTCGGGTTCGGAGGAAGGAATCGGAGGCGGTGGTCGCTCGAATTGGGGGATTTTTAGGGAAGCATTTCGCCTCTTCCTGGCGAGTTCGAGGGTGGGGGAGGGGAGGCTGGGGAGCGTCGCGGAAGAGAGCCGGGCTAGGGCAACGACGGGGGTGGGACGGGTGGAGCAGCAAATTACGGGAGTGCCCTTTTGCTCAATGTTTGGGGCAGTTAGGCCACCTTGTTCGGCCTTTCGCTAACCTTTTTGGCCCAAATTCTAGCAGAGCTGAAACAAGTTTAGAGGTTGCCATTGGCACACTCCTGGTTAAATTGCCTGTCTGTTTGAGCTGCAGCTTTTGGAGTTTTTCTAAAAAGCTGTTGTAGGTTTTTTATTTTGAAAAATCAATCATAGTTTTTAGAATATGTGTTTTGTTTTCTGGGTTCAAAAAGCCACGAAAAGCTCATAAAATTAAGTTTTTTAGCTTTCCGTATAAACTCAGCTTTTCTAAGCTTCTGGCTTTCCAGAAGCTGCATGAAAAGCCAGAAGTTTAAACAAACAGGCCCTAAAACGTGACACTCAAATGGATGGTCATATATTAGGTACTACCTTCGTCCTAAAATATAGTTATTTTTAGCTTTTTTTAGATGGATTGAAAAATATGCTAAATGACTTATAGTGCTCTTCACTATTACAAATATGTTTTTGGAGAGTACTGATGTAGGGTACTTTATAGGAGTATAGCGGACATAATAGATTAAAAAGAGCTAGAAATAGCTATATGTTACGATAATTTTGAATGCTAGAATTAACTTTATTTTGGGACAAAGGTAGTGAAGTTTAGTGCTATCTTCGTTTTAAAATAAAGTTATTTCTAGCTTGTTTGGTGGGATCAAAGAAAGGGCTATAAACCAAAATACGCTTCATTTATGTGTGTACGTATTGGGAAGAGAAAAAGTTAGTTGGTGATGGATAGAATAGTAGTATCTAGAAATAACTATATTTTTTTTACATATTTGAATAATAAAAAAAGTTTATTTTGTTATTTTGGAATGGTGGTAGTAGAAGGAAGAGTATATGACCCATTAGGCCAAGTATAACGAAACAATGGCATACCATAATTATTATTGCAACGAAATAAATATATAGTTGCCTAATAAAATGTGACGAGTTTTGTCAAAATGTGGTAGCCAGCGAAAACGGATCTAGCGTGAGTGCTGGGGGGCTCGATCTCCCCACCCATGTTGGATTCCCATGGAAGAGAGGAGAAATGAGGGGTGGGGGAGGGAGAGATAGACGAAGAAGAGTAGGGGGCTGGAGGAGAAAGAAGAAAATGAGTCACTCCTCTCTTCTATTCCTAAGTTCGTCCCTGGTAGCCAACCAAACGACCATTTAGAATATGATCGCTCAATTATTCTAATAAAGTATAGCCACTTAAATTAAGCAATAAAAATAATTTGTGGGTAAAACTTTCATATTCATATTATCCGCAGTTTGAAATTCAAAATCTTAATCAAGTTTAAAAGTCGTATTTTTCTATTGTTCATAAGCCAACTACGAAAAGATAGGAGTATTATTAGATGAACATTCGCCCCCTCCATAAAACTGGACTTTTTAGGACCAAAGAATGTATATTGCATTGATCTAGCTGAATATTTCTTTCTGGGATAAAAAAAACATTAGATACATTTATCTTAGCATGGAGTTAAAGGGTTAATTAGCAACCGGCCAAACAATTATTTCAAAACATGCATGTAGAATGGTCGATGCTCGCTTCTACTATTCCACGACAGCAGTAAACCTAAGCAAGGACAGATTTAGCGTGGGTGTTGGGGGTCGATACCCGTTACCCTGTTGGATCCCTATGAAGAAGGAGAGATGAGGAGGAAGGAAGAGAAAAATAAAGAAGAGTATGGGGGCTGAAAAGGAAAATACTATGCGCACAATCTTTACATAGGTCCTTATACGATTAGCCGTTCGTATTCTAGGTACAAAGAAAAGACAAGTTTTGTGTGGGGTCAAACTTGTACCAGTTAGTAAACGTTGGGATAGAAACGTTAGCTCGTAATATCGGTGTAACAAAACCATCGTATGTATAGTAGTACTCGGCTGGAAGGGGAAGAAGGAGATGGGCCTCCCTTCTCCTTAACTTCTAGGTCCGCCCCTGAACCCAAAGACAACCTCCCAAACATGATCTCAGATTTTACTGACACCAAGTCTATAGTTTTTTTCATTTGCAATTCAAGTGCCCACCTACTAGAAAGTCTGAAACCATGCAATTGTGACGCTCTTGTTTTCTGTTATTCTTTCTGCACCGTTTTCCGGAAATCTCGAGCGGACTACACAAGCCTTTTATGATGAAGAGAAAGCCTCTGTTTCAACGAAGAGCCCACGGCTTCGAACTCAACACTACAAGCCAGACAACCAGTAAGTTTAACTACTGCACTGCACATGCACTGACACGATTTACACCTCTGAAAAACATAAGAAAAAAACAGACGAATTTACATTTTGGCAACGAACTGTACGAAGGAGAAAGTTTCTCTAATTTCTGCAGTCACTCTGCACCCGTCCTAGTTGATGCCGAGGAACTCGCTCATTGAGAGCAGATCACTGAGCCCTCCTCCCTGCATGTGACCGGCCGCGTCGTCGAAATCCCAGAAGAATCCGCCGTCGCCGAGCCCGTGCAGGAAGTCCACGCCGCCGCCGCCGCACGGCCCGTCGACCTGCACCGACGAGCCCTGATGGCTCAGGCCTGCCGGCGCCGTCCCGGCGAGGCTGGTGCCGTAGTCCATGTCGAACCAGTCGGCGAACATCACCTTGGGGATCACGGGCGCGTGCGGTCGGCCGACGACGACTCGACCGGCCCTGACGAGTCGGAGCTCGCCGGCAGGTCAGCGGCGGCGCGTTGATCTTGGCCGGCCTCGCTGCGGTTCGGGCTGCCGGTGGTGACGTCGTCGGCCGGCTCGGCGGATTTTCTGGCCGTCGCCGCCTGCGCGGTCTCGACTCGCTTCTTGAGGTACGAGTTCCAGTAGTTCTTCACCTCGTTGTCCGTTCGACCAGGCAGAAGCCTAGCTATCTGTGACCATCTGCAACCACAAATTTCCATCACCATGTTACTAGATGTGACCTGTGAGTGATTAATACTCCTACTAGATGACATATTTTCATCGACAAGATATTCACCCTTTGCACAGTCAGTCTAATAAAGAGTCTTTTATTGTCATTGTAGCACTCTTAATTTCCTGGGTTTCGTCAAAGCACATCACTTGTCATAATTCTCGGTGGAATGTGATTAGTCCGAACAGGTGACTATAGCACAGTAATAGTACGTTCATGTTTATAAATGAGATTGTACATATTGTTGATATCAAAGGACGGTGTTACGATTTTTTGACGATGACACCGGACTAAAGAAGAGTGCAAAAATAGCTGCCTACTTGCCCTTGCACCTTTAAGCAACCACATCACCTTCAGAAATGCATTACTATTTTCTCAAAAGGAGGGTGGAGGAGAGAGTCGAGATCAGGCGCTGATTTTTCCGTTTCGTCGTTTGTTATCTTATATGCTAAGAAAAGGTTAACCATGACTAAGCGCACCTTTCAGTAGATTAATTAATGAAAGGAAGATGGTTGTTCACAATTATCAAATGTGCACTGGAAAAAAGAAGCAATTGATTGTCTCAATATGGAGCGTGTATGTCAGCATCAACTACACCCCTCAAAAGCGGTCTACACGGCCAACATCAGCATTTCCTTTTGTTCTTACTTAACTAAGCCTTTTTCTACTCTGGAACGGAATTTCCCAAGCTGACAAAAGCAAAGTAGCAGTAAAATAAACGAGGCAGAGCTAGTGTAACTAAGGTGCCCGAAATTACTCTGATGGAGTAATAACTTTTGCTATAATTAACGTTTCTTGCCATCAATCTCCAAAGTGAGGTGAAAAGCGTGACACTTACTTGTTGCCCATCGTGGCGTGGAGGTTCATGACGGTTTCCTCTTCCTCCCGGGAAAACATACCGTGCTTCAGCCCCGGCCTCAGGTAATTGATCCATCTAAGCCTGCAACTCTTGCCGTTACGCTGAAGCCCTGCATGTAAAGGCAAATTCAGATGAAAATTCAGCTCAGAGACAAGGTACATTCGAAAAAAAAAGCACCAAAAAAAAAATCAGACAAGCTCCATCAATCGTTCAAAAGCTGAGCAACACTCTCCAAATAGCAAACAAAATTCCCATCTCTATTTCCCCTTCCCTTAAACCAAGGTGCATTTTCAGAAACGCGAGCGCAGCAGCAAGCAGACGGGGCAAATTTGAAGCAGGAACTCGGTGCAATGCAAGGCATGTAACAGTTTTGCAAAATTCGCCGTGAATTCCCCGGGGAACTCCGCGGCGGCGCTCGGAATCGAGGTTTCTTACCGGCCTTGACGGGGACGGCGCTCCAGCAGCCGTGGCCGTAGCGGAGGATGTAGTCTCGGAGCTTCTGGTCCTCCTCCGGCGACCACAGGCCCTTCCGGTAGTGCACCTTGGGCTTCTGGCACGCCTTGCACCCCATCAACAGCAAGAGGACCGAGCAGCACGAGAGAGCAGAGCAAAAGTTGGCTTTGGGAGTTGGGAAGGAGAAGAGAAGGCTTGGACGGTCGTGATTGCTGCCTGCACTGTTGTGTACTTGTGTCGGTCTGCGTTGGCGTGAGAGATGGGCGCAAGGCTTTATAGGCCTTGCCCAATCATCATAAGCGTTGGTCCTGGCATTATCAGTTTATCACGAGAATAAACAAGTTGTTAGGTCGCCATTGTTTTTTTCCATCTTTTAGTTCCGAGGAAAAAAAATATCAAAGCCTTGTTTAGTTGCATCTAAATTTGAAAGTTTAGGTGTAAAATGGAATGATGTGATTGAAAGGTTGCGTGAGTATGATAGGTTGATGTAATGAAAAAGTTGAAAATTTAAAAAAATAGTTGAGAACTAAACATACCCAAGTGGGTTTTTTTTCCGACCAAAACGATACAGTACATGTCACTTGCACTAGTACATTGTAGACAGTACATCCCTTCGCTTTCTGTAATCCTGGCACTTCATAGTCTGAATGCAAACGTCATCTTGGCGAAATCAAATTATCCAGAGCTTGGCACTTGTGTACTGCAAGACAGAAGTTAACCCAGTAATGCCGGTGAAACTAGATGGGAAATCGAGGCTTGTTCGCCACAATGTGCCCACCACAGGTGTCCACACCACCGCCAGTCCGCATGAGTGCTCACGTAGTCTCTCTCACTCGGCTGCTGTTGCAACACAATGGCGCCTTGGCGTGCTGCCACCGCTGTACACGGCACACGTTCGTGTCACCAGTCGCCGCTGCATATTGACACATGTTGCCATTTGTTATTCGGTGCCATCGTTTTGTGCACATCCACGCCCAAAAGATGGAAAGGGAAGCTTACGTTCCCTAAAGTAGTGAAGTCAAACTGGGTGAGGTGCTGATGTGTATGTACTCTACTGCTACTTGATTTGATGCAGGTTATTTTACATTTTAGTTCATTCTAAAATAATATTTTATAAATAGATATATCAAAAAACTTAAATCAATAATGTACCTCTTCACGACATTGATGTCATCCCCTACACCATCTTAGTTCGCAATAATGTTATTGACACCATGGACCTATTTATAAAAAAATTATAAATAGGTCTTTGGCATAATGAAGATGGTACCAAAGACATACGGTGGTATAGAGATGATGCCAACGTCCCTAAAGCCATGCGGTAGGGTCACAACGTCAGTGACGTAAAAAAAATCCATTCCCAAAATAAATTTTTGAGAGACATATTTGTAAATAAGTTTTCAAAAGAATTACAATGTAAAAGAACCTGCCATTTGATCAAATAGAGGACCTCTTAGTTTCCCGCAACAAGTTCTTCTTTAGAGTGCACCAATGACATACGAACTTACCACATTGTGTCATGTAAATCCCCCTTTTTTAAAAAATAGGAAGCCATGTAAATCCCTTTACTTTAGAAATAGAAATGCAGACATCATAATTTTGTTAAAGTGTGCCATCTAGGTAAAAAAGACTAAGTCTCTTTGAAATTCTACGTGGCAGCCTCTGCTCCTCTCTCCTTGCTACTCCCTCTATCTCTAAATATAAGGGATTTTGTCTATATAAATGCATAAAAAAGATTTGTATATAAGTACAATACAATGTCTAGATGCCCTCCACCGTCTTTGTCGCTGCAAGAGCATTTGCATCACCATCGTCCTATCGCCAGAAGAATGGGAAAAAGGAGAGAGAGGAATATGCAAATATCAATTGTTAAACACTTTGTAGAGTTCAATAAATATATTTTATTTACTAAATTTGTAGAACCGGTCCTTTATCACTATTAATAATTTCAATTTCAAAATATGGCACATTGTTTACTTCCCACCGTATTAAAAAACTGAAAGTAAACACCCACCGGGCAAATTTCTCATTCTGTACGACGATACGCTATTTGGTTGGCTTGTTGCAAAGGTTGGTTTCAACTAGTACAATTTTTTGGCCGCTAACAACAATATTGAATTGTTCTTCTCAAAAGTCAAATTGCCAGTTTGTAGAGTTACGGACCAAATATTTTAATCCAACATGAAGAAATAATTTGCTTCTCACGGAAGCTACAGAAATTATACGTGCAGTTGTCCTCCCATTTACACGTACACATACACAATGCAGCAAGAAAAAGTAAGATAAATTAGTTTACACACCGGAGCGCCGTCGTTGAATCAGACTATGTGTACGTCTATTCCCATTTCAGCGCTAGTATATATTTTCCGTGTTTAGGTAGCAATACAAATATTCGGTTCATCGTTTACTTATTCCATTATACTACTAGCTTATGTGTTTCGGTAGCCATTATCAAATTCCTTTTTTTTTTTGGATATTTGGTGCGTCATGTCGGGAATGGCTCAAACCCATTGACCCCTCACAAATGCCTCACAAAAGTCAAGTCTCCTCTTTGAAACCTGCGTGCTCTGAACTTCTGAAGATGTACCGCTCTGAACTTCTGAAGATGTACCGGTACAAAATGGGATCTGAGCTTTTTGGAAGGATCGGCCAAAGTTTCTACTTCGGGTCTGAAAAAACTCCAGCTTTTCGCGATCTTATTAAACGCCCAACTAACAACATCAGATCAAGGCGTTTAACTTGCACGAGGAGCATGCTCTGATATTCGTCGTCGTCATTCTTTTCCTTCCTGAACTAACGACAAGTAGTAGTAGCTATCTAGCAACGCGGATTATGTATTTGCCCCGATCTTGAACTGGATCTGTATCATATCAACGCTGCCCCGCCGTTCGTTCGCTCGGCGTAATCTAATCGCCTACACACCGCACGCAGCGTATTTTTATACGAATCGAACGGCGTTTTGGGGCTGGATTGTGGCCTTGCCTTGCGTACAAGGGGACGGGAGAATTTGCCGGCGTCCTAACGTGCCGCGTTCTAAAATTTCGTCGGCTGCGTCGGAAAGGTTGTGCCAGAGTGGAGTCAATGGGAACAGTGCCGGGGGCGGATCGCGCTCGGCTACGTGGTCGTCGCGGACTCCCTGCACGCCCCATGCGTGCGCCTTCTTAAATCTCGCCGGTTTCGTGCAGGGTCGGGTGTCTTTCTCCACGAGCTCGCTTAAGAATCATATCTGTTCGTTGATCCACCAAGCGGCAATCGATGCTTGCGATGTAAGCACGCACGTGTCCCGTTATTGACCCTTGTGAGTTTTGTGAATCGGTGTGTAGGACCGGGACTTTTATGGCTCGTGTAGTACACAACACTAGAACAGTGGACGCGAGACGCGGAACAGAGTGTGAACTTTGCCGTCGGGAGAGCACGGAGAAAACGCGAGATGGTTTGTTCCCTGGGGAGGCAAAGTGTCCTGAAAAACAGCAAGGAACTGTGCAGCGCGATGCTGTAGCAGCAGTAGCAGTAATAGACGCTGTTGCGACGGCGGGGCGAGGAGGGGAAAAGAAGAGATGAAAGCTAGCTCGTGTGCATGCTGCATGGCAGCATGGCGAGCGTTTGTGCCGCTGCCGCCATGCTCTTGTTGTTTTCCGTATGGCCATATGCCCCTCGCCTCTCGCGCGTTTTGCACGACGTTTTATTTTTCTAAGATGCCACTGAAGATTCTGATGGAAGGGCATAGATCATCGAAAAAGTTTTACTACTCCTACCATGGATCTGATGAGTATCTGAGCAAGTGAGCATGACAGGCTTGTTTTCTTTTTCGTAGACTGACTAACTGAGAACACGCCATGCATACAAGGAGTTTGCAGAAAACAAATAGTACTGAGAACAAACCACTAGGCATGTAGCTTATTTAAGTGCTAGTATTAATACTTTCATTGCTTCTGAGATACGATTATTATACTCCAAGCAAATAGTGACAAACCTCACCGACAACGACAACACTGAAGAAATTCCTACAATAAAAACTTTTTAGAACAAGTTGGTGATAGCCAACTCCAATTTGCTTATGGTTAAAGCCGACAAATATTAGACTCGGTCTTCTTAATGCAATCACGAAGGGGGTTGGCAGAAGTGACAGCATGGATGTATTGTGTGGTTGACTAGCATGTCATGCATGATTTCAATCTGTTAGATTATAGTTAAAAGTATATAAACATACATAGAAGGAAAACACTTCGGGTTCACTCTTGAGCTGTAGTATAATTGTACACTAACTTTAATACTTTGACCATTAAAATCTTACATAAGATATTATCTAAAACTATAATTTTACGTCATATAGAAACATATTCAAATCGAATCTAATGATGTCACATGCATAATACTAAGCGTTCATATCTTCGGGATATAAGGGCCTATTCAGTTTATTATCATTTTTGGCCGTACCAAATTTTAGTGATGTCCAATTTGGTAGAATTTATGGCTACCAAATTTTGGTCGTGTTGGATGCAATTATTTAAGTGTGAAAGGTCCTAGAATTACAAAATTATGGTAACATGGCATTGGTCATATTGTGTTTGGATGAGGTCCGCTCCGGTGTTTTCTACTGGCAGTACAAAATAATATTGACCGTTGGATCCATGTACTTATGCTGCCAAATATTTTAAGACAGTAAAAATTTTGAGGATACAATCGTCCAAGAGAAAAAAATGTGAAGGGGTAAATGGCGTGGGAGTGATGGAATGGAGGACGACGGAGCGATGGTGTGGGAGCCGTTAGTGCGTAGGCATCGATTCGGATCTTGTGGCTTCCATCATTTGGGAAGGAGAAACATGAAATAGAGAAAAAAAAAGAAAAGATAGTCATTAGTAAACGACTAATATGTCCTATCAAACAAATGGTTGAGATTATTTCTATTGGAAGTATAATACTGTCAGTAGAGAGCGCTGGAGCGTTACTATGTTGGATTGTTACCCTATCAAATTTAGGGCAATTGTGTTTTTGCCCCTATTTTTAGATGGAATTGTGATTTTGTCCCTACTTTTTAGGGTTTGTGATTTTGCCCATTTTTTGTTAAAACGACATGTATGGCCGGCGACGTATTCTGTAAGGGCAAAATTATAAACCCTAAAAGCAGTAAGAGCTAAATCACAAACCCTAAATGGTACATGAAAAATCACAATTGCATTTAAAAGTAGGAGCAAGAACATAATTGTCCCCATCAAATTTTGGTACTATTGAACATGCCTAATTTTGTTGACAGGATTAAAAAATAGAGAGTCCTTTAGAAACTGTGATTGTATGGTTCTGCCTCCTCTTTTAAATCCTTATGTCGCAGCATAATTGTTTACAAGTACATATTTAAACTAGATCAGCCTAAATTACTTGGCCGGCCAGAACCAAGTCTTTTCAAATTTATGGTTAACGCTATGTTTTGTAATCCATATAAAATCCATTGTTCACTATTGTTAAGCATTTTAATTAATCTTTAGGAACATTAAAAAGGCTAAGCAGTTTAGCTTAGAACATTACAAGCTGTCAAAATGAAATCCATAATCGATTTCTTAGAAAGTACAGGAGCACGGGCGGCTGAAAATTCATTCCATGAGCTAATTATGAAGCCTTTATTATTTTCTTCGTTGGTAGAATGAACCACAGAAAATACCGTTTTTCGTCCAATGGTTCATTAACTAGTACAATTTTGTTCAGAAGTGGCAATTTTCAAATTTAATACCAGTGGAACCAAGGTCGTGGACTTCTATGATGCTCCAATAACGACAAGACAACATATATATCTCTAGGACTACTGAATCTAATGCGTTATTTTAAGGCACCTGCACAATAACTTTAGAAGAATGTGACTTGTTGTGACAGTGATAACTTTAAATCAAAACAAAACATTACTTGTCGAGGACAACGAAATCTGTATAAATTATATCGTCTCTCCTGGGAAATCTGGACAAAGAATTTGGTAGGAAAATTTAGAGAAGGCAACCTCAGTAAGCGCTCTTTTCGGAGCTGCATACTAGCTTGGTCTCTACTTCTGTAGTTCTGTTTCAAGTGAAGGTTAATGTTATTACTGTGTTTCTTGCATCTTCTCTTAAAAGCTGCCGATTTCTCAGTCAGAAATGCATTACTTATTGAGGCCCTCATGTGACACACGAGTCATTCATTAGCATGCAAAGCCTGGTTAATAAAGCATTTCAGGTTTCTATAGTGCCGTTACACCTTAGGGTCCCTTTTACTCAAAGGAAGTTTGGAGAAAAAAATAAGAGAATTTAAATCCTATAGGGTTTTTTTTTTTTCATACATTACCCTTTCCTTTGAAATAAAGGATTGGAGACTTCCAAATCCTATGAAATGGTTGATTGCAAGTATATTTTGGAGGAAATTTTCCAAGAGCTCCAATCTTTTGAAAAAATTTCCTATGAGTTTATCTCCCTCCTTTAATTTCTACGTTTTTCCTGCGGTCCTATCAAACGGTCATTTCCCGTTTTGCAATTCTTTGTTTTGTACATATATTCTTTATTTCTCTGTTTTTACAATCCTGCGAATCAAAGGATGCTTACATTGCGAATTGCAAATATGCTTCATTTGATTAGCTCCTAAGTTATTTGCAATCGATCGTTAGGCTACTGGATTCTCCTGGTTCCTGCTGCTCTCTCATCATACAGAAGCAAACAAGAAACAAGCAGAGATGGGTCTATTGACTTAAATTCTTTGGGACCTCAGTGTTAAGCTGCCAGATCAACTGCACATATTCCCTCGCAAAAAAAAAAAGAGATCAACTGCACATATACCTGTCTTGTAGTGAATGGTACAGTGATGGCTGGAATTGTTCCCGCAGCAGTTCCCCTTGTTGATATCAGCATCAATATATTATTTCTGAGTGCATGCGGATCCAGCCGGGCCCTAACTGCAGTGCAGGCCTCTGAACTGGAAATGTTTAACTTAACTGTATTATACACTAGCTGTCTAACCAATCATGCAGATCAATGTCCTTGAAAAAATTATCACGCGGAATAGTAGCAGCATAAAAATTATCAACCTTCCTGCTTTTCTCCTCTAGAAATGAATTAAAATGCGGTAGGCCGGTAGCTGCTCCTGACCTCCTGTTTCATTGGGTTTGTTCCCTAGTTTATGCCACCTTTAGGCGTCAACTAGCATGGTCAAGGATGACAAACAAAGCATAACAATTACCACCAATCTACTACAGAAAAGTTAATGACCTGAGGTGATGATGGGCTTGGCAATTCCCCCGCCGAGGGCGGGGATCCGTCCCTACGGGGGCGGGGGCGGGGCAACTTTTTCACCCGCGGGGGATCGGGGGCGGGGATGAAAATCAACCCGCGGGTACCCCACGGGGTCCCGAAAAATGTATACTCCCTGAAATTAAAGCCCATTAGACATTTATATAGGCCCAATAGCCCAATACATCTATCCATATATAAAGCTATAG
>CM002482.1:15748050-15873670 GCA_000325765.3 Leersia perrieri | reverse complement strand
TCATGCAAAAATATTATTTATTTTCTTACAATATAGTCTTATCTCTAACAAGGTAAGAGGAGCATCATTCATTGGTTTAATGGCCAATGAATTGTCCAAATAAACTTGGAGTACTATTAAAAAAGTTATACTTATAGCAGAATATTGTCAGTAGAGAGCACTGTAGTGATTTTTTAATAATAAAAATGCTTTATATTTTCGGTCTTTGCAATTTTTCCTTGAAAGAAAAAAAAAGGCAAAGGGCATAGATGTAAAGCATTTTCAGGCACACAACTATTTCGTTGTTCCATCACAACCATACCGTCGCTTCCATCGACATGCACAAAACATTAAACAAACATAATTGAAGTTACATCATCCAGTAAATTATACTACAGTTGAAGGGTTACACAAAGGATACAACTTGGTTCAGGTAGAAAAACACACCTGTCGGTCCACCTACCGGCCAGATGGCCACGGTAACAATGTTAGTGGCACCTTCCTCCGCCGTAAACTCTCCGGTGTGGTAGTTTATTTATATCAGTCATGCAGTAGCCAGGGTGCACGCTGTTGATGCGCAACGAAGGGAACTTCTTTGCCATTACTCTAGTGTACCATTGATAAGAGCCTTGGACACTTTGTAGGCCAAGTACTCTGCATCGGCAGGCCATCCATGAGATTTCAGATGGCCATTCCGGTAGTCCTCCAGGAAACTATCCTGACAACTCGTCTAGCCTCTCCACTGTCAGGTTGGCCGTGTCATTGAGCTCATGCTTAAGATCTTCTCCACTGAAGTACTGCAGCAGGAGAAGTAAAGAACAAGATTTCCAAAATTCAGGGTGTTCAGAAATTACAACTGAAAAGCCTATGACCAAGTGCATTGGCCTTTCCTTTATGATGTGATGGAAAAGAAGAACTTTGGACAAAAAATGATTGGGTGGATCAAAAAGGTGGTTTAAGGAGGAAGGGTAGCTATCAATATAATTGGACAGCAAGAGGAGTTTTTTTAAAACTTACAAGGCACTTAGACAAGGAGACCTCCTATCCCCAATTCTGTTTAACCTTGTTGGAGATGCTTTAGATGGAATCCTAGAGGAAGCTAAAGAAAATAGAGTTATTGAGGGGCTGATCCCACAGTTGATTAAGGGGGGTTAACACATCTACAGGCAGATGACACAATCCTTTTCCTCAAAGCAGACCAGGATCAGGCAAAGAAACTGAAATTTCTTTTATATTGTTTTGAGGAAATGTCTGGGATGAAAATTAATTACCAAAAAGTGAGCTGATTGGAGTACTGATGGAAAAAAGATGAAATGCAAGAGTTTGCTGACATCCTGAATTGCAAAATTGGAGAGATGCCTATAGCTTACCTGGGAATGCTAATTAGTTCAGAGAAGATAGGGAAAAAAGAGCTGATGTTCCTGGTCCAAAAACTTGAAAAGAGGTTAAGTAACTGGTTTGGGGGTCATGTCTCCTATGGGGGGATAGAGATCTTGATAAATTCTTGCCTATTCTCTATTCCTATATACATGATGGGGGTATATAAGCTACCAGAGGTTATTCACAAGAAGACAGACTCGATAAGGGGGAGATTTTATTGGCAAGGGCTGGGGAAGAAAAGAAAATATCACATGTTGAAATGAAAAGCACTGAGCAGACCGAAAGATTATGGGGGATTAGGTTTTCTTGAGACTAGATTGATGAATGCTAGTCTCTTAACTAAATGGATCTTTAAATTAGAAAGGGACCCCCAGGACCTGTGCACAGAGCTGTTGAACAATAAATATATGAAAGGGAAGAGTTTTTTTCCTAAGTGATGATAAAGAAGCTTCTCAATTTTGGAAGGGCTTACATGAGATCAAGAAGTTTTGCATGTTATTCAGCAAAAGAGAAGTGAAAGGAGGAGAAGGGACAATGTTTTGGGAAGAACCTTGGCTCTCCCAAGTGGCCCTAAAAACCCAGCCTAGAGTTATATGTAATTAGTGAACAACAAAACTGGACAGTGAAACAGGTGGCAGGCAGGGGCGAATCCAGCGTGAGGGCAAGGGGGGCTCAAGCACCCCCTACCGATGGATCCTCCATGGAAAGTATGAAGAGAGGAGGATGGAAAAAATAGGAAGGAAGAAGAAGAAAGGGGTGCTGGAGGAAGAAGGGAATGGGCACCCCTCTAATCTATCGCTGGATCCGCCCCTGGTGGCAGGAAGGGGTGACTAGGAGCTAACCTTTAGGAGGAACCTAGAAGAAGAAAGGAGAGTGAAACTAGAAAATCTAAGAGAATTGCTGAAAGAGGTAGTGCTGAGTGAAGGAAAAGATGAACTGAAATGGGAGGGCTACTCCTCAAAATCCCTATATATAGCCTTGTCCTTTGGAGGCATTGAGGACACACAAATGCAGATGATCTGGAAATGCAAAACTCCCCAGAAACACAAGCATTTCTTATACATGGGCGTTAGAGATAGCTAGGCTCCCTTCGGCGGCACAATTGAAAAAGAGGTCAGGATGGAGATGGAAATTGTAAACTATGCAAACTATGCAGTGGATTAGAAAATGCTAATCATATTGTTTTTGGGTGCAGCATTGCTAGTTTTGTGTGGTGATGTTTGACGAAATTTTGTACTGGTACACAAAATACTCAAGTAACGTGAAAAATGTAAAATATATCTTGCTACACGAAGAAAATAAATCGTGTCATAAAATTAATATTGCTGACACGCACGGCAGACGTACGGGCAGGTTGTGCGCCCAAAAAGAAATATGTATCGTGTCACAAAATTAATATTGCTGATACGCATGGCAGGCACACGGCGAAGATGCGCGCCTAGAAAATATTAATATTAACCCGCATGGCCAGCACGCGACAAGGATGCGTGCCCGAATAAAATGTGTATCGGGTAACAAAATTAATATTGCCGACACGCACGGTAGGCGCACGGCGAGGATGCGCGCCCAGAAAATATTAATATCAACATGCACGGCCAACGCGCTGCGAGGATGTGCGACCGAATAAATGTGTATCGAGTCACGAAATTAATTTCGCCGACACGCACGGCAGACGCACGGAGAGAATGCGCGTGCGGAAAATATTAATATCAACACGCACAGCCGGCGCACGGCGAGGGTGCGTGCCCGGAAAATAAACACAGATACTACATCTTATTTTCCATGACATTATTTGGTGCATAAAAGGAAAATGGATATATACAATGACTTCATTTTAAATGGAATTATCTCCACCAGTCAGTACAAATTCAAATGGAAATAGATAGGCGTATAGAAATGATCGTTGGTTTCCTTGGAAGCAAATTCATCTAGCGTGTTGTGATTCCACTAGGAAAGAAGATTATGGTGAATAATCTCTGGACATGGAAAGGCAATAGTCACACCTTGCTGGCAGCTAACAAATGGGTATCCAATTAGTAAGGCAAAGGCATAAAGTATAGAAACATTTTTAGTGCAAATGGAAGTATTCCTGTTGTTGCATTTGGAGCATGAATGAAAACTTGTTCACTAATTTTCCATATTCCTCTGCTATTGCCGTCACGTAGCTGATGAATGGAAAGTAGGCCTCATCAATTAGCTGGTTGATTTGAGGAGTGATGGACTGAGTGTACAATAGCACTACACTACAGTGCCTATAAAAGCAGCATCATTTTACACAGAGGGGAGGAGACAGAGCGAGAGACACACACAGTAACACACTCTGTAGCACAAGCTTTAGAATATGTTCATCTTGCACACCAGTACACACCACTCTCCCTCTCTCTCACACACACGTTCTGTTGTGAAGCAAAAGGGTGGTCCAGTCAACGTCCAAAGCAAATTTATGGTGGTGACACCCGCCATGGGTAAGTGATATTTGATGATTACTTTGTCTTCTCCATTTCAGTGTCTCTCTCGTGGTCGCACCAGTAGAAGTCAGTGATGATCCCAAGTTTGTTGATCCGGCGGAGATCTTCATGTTCGTGACGGTGTCTCGACGGCAACCTTACCTACAACCCTGTCGCCGAGGGCAGCCGCATGTTCATCAACGCAGGCGCCGTCTTTACTACTCTGTCACGACCAACGCCGGCTTTATCTTGATGGCCGTCACCAGTGATGTGCTTGTGCAAGTTAACAAGGCTGGCATCATTTGTACATCCTCCGGTGTTCACACGGCGGCCGTGTCCACATGGCAGCCTACATTGACATACTCAATCTCTCTCACAAATTAGCGACACCATTTGCCGATGCAGTACTCATGGCTGCCCGTGATGGAGCGATCCTCATGTCTTCCCCAACGGCGCCAACTTCACACTCATCGAGCACACCGGCGTCCTCTCTACATTTACGCCGCCGCCGCCGGCGGCCTCGGACGACCTCAAGCGACACCGCCTTCACGTTCATAGACGATTGTGGTCCTCACGGTGGCGCTACTACGGCATTACTTCTACACCCAGCAACCTTGTGGTGACTGGTCATCAACGGCGCCACATCCACCTCCACCGGCGTTGTTTTTTTTTCTCATCGCCGGACTGCCTTCCATCCTGTGGTATCGGGACCTCAAGCCTACCACCACAGATGATTCTTGTAGAGCCTCAATGAGGACCTTGGGTCAAACGCCAACGCCGGCGCCACTCCCATAAATTTTATCTCCATCTACTGCCGTGATGTCAAGCTGTCAATTTACACGTATCTCCTTGCATGATTACAACGAGTAATCTCCATTCACTACACATCGTTCAAGACCGACGAGGCTGGATGGCTAAGGATGACGGGGTCTATACAAAGACTATGTCCTCAACGGTGGCACACGGACCGACAAGGCCGTGAATTCCGCCGGCGTCAAATTACACCCTATCTACACCATGCACGGGAGAACGTGACGTGAATATTGATGACGATGACCAACGCAGCTTAATCGGAGGTATCCCACGAGTTCAACTTGTGGGAGTAATTAACCAGAGGCTCTTTTGAAGACCCCGGGAACCAATAGAACCAATTCGCCGAAGTCAGGAGTCCTACCTTGCAAGATGCGAGGCGCAATTTATCCGAATTTGTATTCTTTTGTAATTCCCAGAGAATTATAATAAAATATATTTTTGTCACATTGTCTTCTTCTTTCTTTTGTGTACTAAGTACGCTGGCACGCCCGCGCATATATTTTTCTTTTTAGTTTTTCTCGGTGCGAGAGTTAGGTAGAGAAATAAAATATATTTCTCTCCAAACAGGTGCGTGGTAAGAGATTTAGTAAACTGGACAACGTCGCCTAGAAATTTTCAAGAGTTTTTCACGCTGTTACACTGTGCTAAGAAAAAGCTCAGAGATGTTTTGCTTGTTATCCTGGCCGCTATCGGCTGGACCCTTTGGCTTGTCAGATATGATTTGGTCTTTAACGAAACAATTCTGAAAAACCCCTGCCAGGTGCTTTTCAAGACGTTGGCGTTGCTGCGGAGATGGATGGCGCTACAAAGAGAGGAAGTGAAGACCAGAATGCTCGCGCTATGTGATGAATGGCTGACGATGACAAGATCCTTGAACCAAGCTGGAGATCTGCCGACGGAAATCTAATGCTTGTGTGCACCTTCGCGTGTGTTTTGTTTCTGCTATGTATGGAAACTGGTTGTCCACCAGATGGGTGTGGGTGTGCATTTGTCTGAACCGTTTGGGCTTTGTTTAAAAGCCGGGTCATTATCAATATAATGATCTTTTGTCTAAAAAAAAATTATAACTGAAACGGTTGTTGGCACTGCTAGTTCAGATAAGTACTCCACTACTTACCCTGAGTAGTTCGTAGTTGGATGAAACGTTGATAATTCTTCCATCGGAGGAGGACTGAAGGAGAGGTAGGAGAGCCTCAGTGACATACTTGGTGCCGATGTAGTTGATTCTAAGGCATTCTTCAGCTTCATCATAAGTCTCGGTCGAGTGCTGCAGCAACCATTGGAGCCTCTCCATTGCACTCTTGCCTACAAGCTGTTTGATGCACCCACTTCCTCTGTCTCCCGAAGACTCACAAGAGAAACCAGAAAGCTTTTTTTTTTACTGAGATAAGTTATCAGAAGTTCAGTTACACGATGCTGAGATTTTATTCAGTTGCAAAGTGCAGCTGCTGTTAACATTTCATCTGAACTTTGAAGTACTGTGATCATCAGATCATGCATGGATGGGCATGTGCTAATTAAAATGGACAGGTAGTAAAAGGGTGTACCACTTTCTGGAGTACAATCGTGGTGTCAATCTCGGCTGTCGCACCTACAATCCCTGCATTATTAATCTGCAATCCATATGAATCAGCAAGCCGCAATCTTGCATACGAGAACTTGGTGCAGACTGCAGAGACGACGAAATCCTAGTTAACATCTAAGCGAACCAGGGGAGATTACCAGTATATCTAGCTTGCCGAACTTTTTCTGTCCATTATCAATAGCTTCTGCGCGCTGCAAGAGCAATTGAATTTAGTACCTTCTGTGCACGACTGTGTGTCTGTGTTGCTCTGCAGTAGTATTGATAGTTTGATACAGAAGTGCAGACCCAGATGCTTCGTTGAAAACAAGGTGATGGAGGACAGGTCGTCGTCTGTATTGTCGATTGAGATATCCTAGCAGTAGCCATCGGCTGTCACTGCCTGCAGGAAATAGGCTGATTCATCTTGCTGCCATACGTTAACGGGGATGGTTTATTCATTGCCGGACGATTTCTTTACGAGGAGAGCTTGATATGGACATATCACGTCGTTCATCTAAAATCAGCAATAGGAGTAATCTTTAAGCCATATGGGCCTAAAAGCCTAAACACCAGAGGTCACTTAACTTTACATCGAGTTTGTCTGAGGTCTTTTAACTACAAAACCAAAAACGTTTGACTCTGAACTTGCGAAAACCATCTAAGATAGATCCCTACGCAATATTGAAGGACGATTTCGCTGACATGGAGGGTTGACTGGGTCCAAATTGCTTTTGTGGCAAAAATCAAAGGATAGACCCCACATGCCATCTTCACACTCTCCTCCCTCTCTTCCCTAGTAGACGTGACATGATGGCGGCGGCTACAAACGCGGGTGCCAACATTGTCGGCGGAGGACGAGCACGGCAGTGGGCAACGAAATAGGAGGGGAAAGGTGGGCACCATGGCTGCGACGGCGGCCACCACCACCGCTCACCTTGTTGTCCCCTATCGCCTCGATGCCCCTGCCCCCATCCTGCCTCCTTGCCACCTTGGCAACAATGGACGCCTCTTCCCTCCTCTCTCGTTGCCCGCTATTGCGCTCGCCCGCCGCTGCGCGTTGTCTCCCCACGCCTACCGCCGTGTGTCGTCTCCCCACGCCTACCGCCACACATCGCCGCATGTCGGCGGCCGCCGCCGTCATGTTGCATCTACTGCCATCGTCGCCCCACCTCTGCCGTCGGCGTTGGTGCTAGATTCTATAGCCGTCGCCATCACGTCGCGTATGCAGGGGAAGAGGGGGAGAGGAGAGGGAGGGAGGGGAGTGTGAAGATGACATGTGGGTTCCACCTTTGATTTTTGATTTTTGCCACATAAGCAATTTGGACCCAGTCAACCAGCCATGTTAGCGAGACCATAATGATGGGGGGGGGCTATTTTAAACGGTTTTCAAAAATTCGGGAGTGAACATTTTTGGTTTTGTAGTTAGGGATCTCAGAGGGACCTCCGGTGAATTTATTCCATAGATCATCCCTCTTGTTCGGCTTATCATGAGGACAGAAGCTTTGCTAAAAGTCTTTCCATTAGCCCACAATGCTTGGTATCATATCAAGACTCAACAAGTAACACAATCTGAATAACCAACGAGCCCTGAACTTGACTACACTAACGACAGCCCAAAATCATAGACCATCTAGAAACTTCGTGCGTACAATGAGCTTCGGTTTATTTGGGGCTCGGTCCATCATCAGACGAACGACGCCTCCTTGCCCTGGTCGAAGAAGGCGCCGGTCGGCCCGCCGTCCGGCAGAAGGGCCACCGTGACAACGTTCCTCGCTCCCTCCTCGGGGGTCAGGAACCCCGAGTTCATGGTCATGTCCGTCTTGACGTAGCCAGGGTGCGCGCAGTTTATGCGCAGCTTAGGGTGCCTCCTCGCCAAGATCCTAGAGTACGCGTTCATGGCTACCTTGGCCATCTTGTATGCCGCTGTCCCATCCGCCTCCACTTTGCCGGCCTCGAAGTCTTTCAGGAACACGTCCAGTACCTCATCTATCCGTTCCTCGGTGAGGTTGTCAATGTCGTCCATCTTCTTTTTCAGATCCTCGTTGCTGACAAGCTAAAGTAAAAAAAAAAAAGGCTCAAAAATCTGTCAAAAAAAATATAGTTTCAAAAGAGACAAATTGGGGGAAAATCTCGCTCAATTTAGATTTCATTTTGGTTTGATGTGTTACGATCAATTTGAAGAACTTACTCTTAGCTGTCCTAAGATGGACGAAACATTAACAATTCTTCCTTCGGAGGAGGATTCGAGGAGCAGAGGTAGTAAGGCTTGGGTTACATGCTTTGCGCCGTAGTAGTTTGTCTGAACGCCATTCTTTGCTGCGTCGTACGTTTCCCGGCATTGTTTACGCATCCATTCAACTCGCTGAAGCACATCCATGCCAACGAACTGTTGCACGCGTCAAAAAATAAACTTCGTTAAGTTTGGCTTAAAAAGCAAGTTCTACGCGGGAGCAAATTCAGTATTTCTTCTTTATATAAAACTGTGGTGACGAATTGAATTTTGTTGTGCGATGACCATCATAAACCGGCTAAAATAATATGAATCATGCATCAATCCACCTGTTCCTCGTTGGTATCTACCCCTGGGGTGTACTCCACGCCACCAAGTGCGGCATTATTCACCTGCAAACAGAGCATCTCTCATTTCACCTGTCAGGTACCCCTTGCAAAACAAAACTGAACAAAAGGAAAGAAGAAAAAGAAGGGAGAACGAGAGCTTGCCAGTATGTCTAGCTTGCCAAAACGAGTCTTCAAGAATTCAGCCAACCGAGCAACGCTGGAACTGTCCGTGACCTCCAGCTGATGGAAGACGACATTGGAGAGGCCCATCCCTCTGAGCTTCTCGGTGGCCTCGGTGCCCCTGGTCTCGTCCCTGGCCGTCAGAACGACCGTGATGTCGTCGGCGGCGAGCTGCCGGCACACCTCCAGCCCGATCCCTTTGTTGCCGCCGGTGACCACGGCAACCCTAGCACTGGCAGTGTGAGCCAGTGACACAACGGAGATGAAACGTGTTACTAGTGCTACTTTGCTACCTGCTGCCATGCATAGCTCCAGATTACTCTACATTGTTTCTACTAGAGATAATCGTACGCACCTTTTGCTCAGGATGGCACCTTCCATTTTGTGCCGTACAAGCAGTGAAGCAGGTGCATAGAAGCTAGCTCGGATCCACAACTTCTCCGATCCGATCAATGATGCTCCGACGGTCCGACCTCCGGGCCTCCGCTGCCTTTTGTGGTGGTGAATGGTGGTGATGTCCACTTGTCCAGTCCTAGCCTACATGGTGGTGAATGTGATGATGCCAACAGCTCAGCTTACTACCAATGGTTGTGGTACATTGAACACGGTCACTTTCGCTGTAGCCATTGAATAAATAACCCAAATTACTGAGGGGAAGCCCCCACAGTTAATACCCTTGAATAGAGATTGGGTACCAATGCATGTTAGTAGTACCGGCTGTTTGGTACATCATGTTAGGCATGACTATCATCTTGTAGTACTAAAGACAACAATGGTACACCCATGATGTGGTTGTCTTCATTACACCAAGGGGCCTTGTTTAGTTTCACATCACATCGAATCTTTCTGTACATGTATAATGCATTAAATATTGATTAAAATAAAAACTAATTGCACAGTTAGGATGGAAATCGTGAGACGAATTTTCGAGCCTAATTAGTCCATTATTAGCCATAAGTGCTATAATAACCCATATGTGCTAATGACGGCTTGGTTAGGCTTAATAGATTCGTCTCGCAGTTTTCATGCTAACCATAAAATTAGTTTTTTCATCCGTCTCCGAAAACCCATCCCAACATCTGGTCAAACGTTCAATATGACAACCAAATCAAATATACTTCCCTAACTAAACACAACCTAAGGATGAGCTTGAGGCAACATGTGAATTCCTACAATTTTTTGGCGAATCCTCAGGCCTACGAATCAATTTCACCAAGTGCTTGTCCCTCCCAATCCAATGCTATGAAGAAGATGTTCACCTGATCCATGAGGTTCTACCTTCCGGTAGCCTAATTCCCTTGCAAATATCTCGGTATGCCCCTGTCCATCTTCCGACTTTGAAAGCAGGAGGATTATCAGCCACTAGTTGATGCGACAGCATGCAGATCACAGCTCTGGAAGGCCCACCAGATGACACCGACGGGCAGGATTGCCTGGGTTATCAAAGCAATTGATAAAATAAGAAGGGGTTTTCTTTGGGCTGGTCATGCTCAAGCCCATGGTGGACAATGCAAGGTTGCTTGGTCCCGTGTGTGTGCCCCTCTGCATCTTGGTGGACTCGGCATCATCAACCAGGATCTGATGGGAGTGGCATTGCGATCTCAATGGAATTGGCTAAAAAGACTGCACCCGATAAACCTTGGCGCAACCTACCTTTCCCTTGCTCGAAAAAGGTACAAGATTTCGCAAATGCTTCAATTTCTTGCGAGCTAGGCGATGGCCAAACAGTGCTCTTCGGGGAGGATCACTAGATTGATGGTACAAACATAAAAATCTTGGTACCATCAATCCACGCAATTGTTTCGTCTCGCATTCGTCAAAACAGGACTGTTGCAGATGGCCTGCTAAACAAGCGTTGGATTAAGGATATAAGGGGAGCCCTCGGAATGCAAGGTATCGTTGAATATCTCAAATCGTGGTTGCTAGTCCAAACTGTCTCCCTCTCTACACAGACGTACCGATTCATCTGGAAATGGGACACATCGGGATCTCATTCAGTCCGATCAACATACGGGGCTCTCTTCCTAGGGTGCACCGGCTTCCATTCCAGCCCAATATGGAAATCCCTCGTGCCAAGTGCCGATACTTTATCTGGCTCGTCACCTTACGTCGATGCTGGATGGCAGACAGGCTTGCCCGGCGTGGGCTGCACCTGTAAGACAATGATTTGTGGCCTTATGTGATCAAAGCACAGAGACAATTGATCACCTTTTGGTCGCATGCCCAGAATCACGACAACTCTGGTGGCTTATCCTGTCTTCGATCGGCCTAGTGCGTTTCCTCCCAAACAGCAAAGGCAGCTTCTTCTTCGGGTTGTGCTCGTCCAGATCAAAGCTGCCCATGGAACGGAGTGGTTATTTTTCCTTACCGTCCCGGTGGCAGTCTTGGCATGGTTCCCATTTATCTCGGAGTTCCACCAACGGCGAAAGCACTCTGCTGGGCCGACACTGACACTGAGAGACGAAAGGTTGAAAGCTATGGGAGCTTTTCCAAATTAATAAAATGGTTGTAGTTTTAGAAATATTGGGTAGTCATTGTTAAACTAGATCAAATACTTTATGAAATGGACGGAGTATCCGAAACTGTAGCTAGAGCAGCTATTTCCGTCTCCACGCGGCATTGCTCCGTCAGGCTTTCGTCCATTGCGGAAAGTTCCCCACTGTTGTCTCCCATAGGAGTCTGGGTTGTGTCTCAATCCCACTGTCGCTGATCCCATACTTCTCGCTCCCACCGGCTGGCTAATGGAAATGAATAGACTAACAGAGATATTCGGATAGCAGCCTTCCTTCGGGCTTTGCCTGCCGATGCTCTAATAAAGAATTCCGACTTGGCAGAAGATATTTCGAGAAAAGGTTGTAGCACCGGTCTCTCATATAGGTACTCCAGTTTAGTATTTCAAGAGGAATTGTAACGAATCCAGAATTTTGGAGTTATGTTGCTTTATTGAACTCCATGCAACAAAATTTTTTCAAATAAATACTAAGAGTCGACTCTAAGAGTATCTCTAACAGAGTGCTAAAATTTGATTCCCAAAAATCCTGCATGGAGTGTATCCTAAAATATAGTAGGCACAAAAATTAGCCCTTACTTCAACGGTGTCTTCAATTTACAGCCAATTTCTCTCACAGTTGAAGTGATTAAGAACACCCAAAAGAGCTCTAAATCTAGCTTATTTTTGGTTTAGTATTGGGCGTGAGATAAACTAGGACTATGTTTTAGACACTATTGGAGACTAGATTTTTAGAATAATTTTTCAAAATTATGTTTTTGTATATGTATTGGATACGGTTGAAGAATCAAGATAGAGAAAATTCCCTACATACCCACCAATTTTCTCTCAATCCATTCTATATCCCTCAAAATTGCCCAATCCCTTTTATGCCCCTGAGTTTTCATCTTCATCCCCTCTATACCAATTCCGTCAGTTGACCGTGAGTTGACCGTTAAATATTCTCCAAAATGACAATATTACCCTTCTCATCTATCACATTAGTTGTGTATTTGCTTATTTTTAATAATACAATTCTAAAATATGAAAAAAAAATCATTTAATTGAGCAAAACAAAAACAACTCATAACTATTTGATCCACATATTTAAAAATTTTAATTTAGTTTTTACAATAAATTATAAATTATATTTGATAAATATGTACAAATATTTGTCTTAAAATTTAAACCTATATAAAGAATTTAGTTTTTCAATTTCTAATGAATATTGTGTGCATTTTATAATATTTTAAAATTTATTTTTAAAATTAAATTTATTTTTAAAAAAATAATTATGTCTCGTTTGATTTTATTATGAATTCAATTCTTTTACATTAGGATTTATGTTTATAGAGCAATTAGCATACATACTAGATAAGACAATATAGTCATTTTGACAAAAACCAACTGTCAAGTAGACGAAAAGGTGTATAGAAAGAAAGGATTTAACAAATTTTAAGGACGCAATAAAGTAGGTAATTGTCCCGAGAAGATACGTAGTGATCATCTTTCTACTTTTCTTTCACCGCTCTCTTTCACGTCAGCAAATTGGCCACTTGCCGAAAGGGCAGCGAAACCGTGCACAACCAGTACACACACGTATCACACAATACACACACGTATCACTCAAAAAAAAATACACACAAGTATCACACAAAGGAGGCCTCCTTGCCGTCATCGAAGAACGCGCCGGTCGTCCCGCCGGCCGGCAGCAGCGCCACCGCCACCACCCTGTTCGCACCTTCCTCTGGCGTCAGGAGGCCCGAGTTCCTGGTCAATTCGGTCTTCACGTAGCCGGGGTGCACGCAGTTGACGCGCAGCTCCGGCCGCTTCCTAGCCAGGATCCTCGTGTACGCGTTCACGGCCGCCTTGGCCAACTTGTACGCCGAGAATTCCGTCGGCCACCCGCGCTCCGCCACCGCGCCGGCCTCGAAGTCTCTCACGAACATGGCAAGCAGCTCGTCCAGCCTCTCCTCGGTGAGGCTGTCGGCGTCGTTCAGCTCTCGCTTCAGCTCCTCGTTTGTGAAGAACTGCATCATCATAATAAGCCAAAGAAAAAGATTATTTCAGAGTCCTCTGTACCAGCAGCAATCTGGGATCGTACAAATAGGATCAGAGCTTGAGGGATCAGTGGGAATCTGTTATTACTCTTAGCTGCCCGAAGTCTGATGCGATGTTAACGATTCTTCCATCGGAGGAGGATAGTAGGAGAGGGAGGAGGGTTTCAGTGACGTTCTTTGTGCCATAGTAGTTCGTCTCCAGTCCGGTCTTTGCGGTTTCCTCGGTCTGTCGGCAATTTTTCCACATCCATTCAATTCTCTGAAGCCCGTCCATGCCGCTGAACTGTAACAACGCAAAACGAGTTAGGCCCCGTTTACTTAAAAAAAAAAATCACATCAAATCTTTTAACTCATACATAAAGCATTAAATGAAGATAAAAAATAAAACTAATTATATAGTTGGGTGGTAAATGACGAGACGAATCTTTTAAACTAATTATATTATGATTAGTCATAAGTGCTACAGTAACCCATATATCTTTTAAGCTAATTATGTTATGATTAGCCTAAAATTAGTTTTTTATTCGTGTTCAAGAACACCTTCCGACATCTGGTCAAATATTTAATGTGATGTTTTCGAAAAAAATTTCACGAACTAAATAAGGCCTGAATGGACTCTCGGACCTCTGTCCGTGAGTAACTAATAATGCCGATGAACTGTACTCGGTACTCCTACCACGCTCTGTCCATGGGGCGCCCCTGTCCATGAGTAGTAACAAGGGCAAATTAAACAAGCAGCTTTTTGAGGCGGGGCACGTCACGACATTTTGGTTCTTGGTCAGATCTATACTGGTTTGCTTAAAAATAATGAAATTGCATGTTTTACAGCTTTGGCATTTACTACTGACAGTATTGTACTTTTAGTAAAAATGATCTCAACTGTTCGTTTAATAGGACATATTAGTCGTGTACTAAATAAGTCAATAGGGGTAAGATTATCTTTTTCTTTTTTTCTCCATTTCCTGTATATTTAGATTTGGATCGACTCCTACGAACCGACGGTTCCCACGCCATCGCTCCAACGCCCCCATTCCATTGCTCCCACACCATTTACCTCTTCATAGTTTTTTTCTCTTAAACAATCGTACCCTTAAAATTTCTATTGTCCAAAAATATTTAGCAGTATAAGTACATAGATCCAATGATCAATATTATTTTATACTGTCAGTAGAGAGCATCTGAGCGGATCTCTATGATTTACTATCATAAAGTTATCTTAATATAAATTTGATAGTCAAAATTCTCTAACGGTATCTTGTCCTAGTCATCAAATAGGAGTATGTTTTCTTCTACTGGAGGGAGCAGCAGATTTGCTCAGGGCTATCGTTCTCAACATGTATGCAGTTAGTAATTGATAATCGCTTGTGTTTTTAATTCAGTTAAGAACTCTTTGGCCCGAGATGCTAGGATACAGAATATTTTCGTTATTTGAAAACTAGTACTTTGAACAACAAGTGATAGTGTTTAAATATGAGAATGACAAATATTTTGACACAGAATTTAAATATTACAACGACATGTAATTTGAAACTGATGGAGAGAGTAACTGCTAACCTTATCTTCCGTGGGCATAAGACCAAAAGACGGATCATCCACGAGCTCAATCCCACCAACGGCGGCATTATTCACCTGCAGATTAGAGCATCCACCACCGGGCGGTCATGTCAGAAAACTGAAAACGTTGACCCTCAAGAGAAAATCAGCAAACGGTGAAATAAAAACTTGCCAGGATGTCCAGCCTCCCAAAGCGGGACCTCAAGAATTCGGCTAATCTGGCGATGCTGGAAGCATCCGTGATGTCCAGTTGGTGGAAAATCACATTAGAAAACCCCAACCCGTGGAGCTTCTCGACTGCTGCCGCGCCCTTCACCTCGTCCCTGGCTGTTAAAACGACGGCGATGCCGTTGCCGGCCAGCTGCCGACACACCTCCAGCCCAATCCCCTTGTTCCCGCCGGTGACCACAGCAATCCTAGCATCGGCAACCAAACTGAGGATATCTATGTTGCTTAGCGGCTGCGAGTAAAAATGATACGAAGGCTAGAGTTCAGATTCAGTAAGATATGACACGTACTACAGACCTTGTGTCCTGGGAACTGAAGATGGTTGGTTCCATGAACGCACACCTCAAGCTCCACTGCTCCAAGCTTCCAACAAAGAAGATAGGAGACGGTTTACTGGCACGCGAGAGCTATTATAATCGTCGACAACATAAACAAACAACATAAAAAAGCCTCACGTCTCTCAGTCAGTCGATCTGATCTTTCGATCTTCGAGATCTTCAAACGAAATTTTGGACCAACAGCGCCTCAGGGATCTGCAGACTGGGATGTCCAACTCTGCCCCGTTGGATTTGTTAGGTGTGAACGGAGGGTTGAACTACGAGAGTATGAGACAACACCCCAAACAATATACGGCGCAAATGCCGAACTATAGATAATGTTATCGATTAGCATATGTATATTCAATGACATGTAAAGGCGTAGATCCAACTACAATTTGTATTTTCTATACTTTAATAATAAAGCAATCATGATCATCATTTACACATTTAACTGCTTGGGTCTTATGGGAACTAAGGGCCTGTTCAGAAGTAGGGGAAATATAAGATGTTTACTAAAATGATTTGTTTTTTATAATTTTTTTCGTGTGCATGCTTCTCAACCTACTAAATGGTGCGTTATTTTAAAAATATTCTACACAAAAGTTATCTAAAAAAATTAAACTAATCTAGTTTTTAAGTTTAAAATAACTAATACTTAATTAATCATGTGTTTGATTCATCCAATCTGCCATTCTGCCTCTTTAGGCACAAAGGAACACATATATGGCATATGGTGCGCTCCACATGGTTGTATATTGTATTCACCAGTCGTTTTCAACACCCTTTTTAGATATAAAGGAACTTACGTCAATTTCAAAATTCATATAGTAAGGTATCTGCGGATAGCGCACCACCATCAAGTATTAAACCATTAATTTTGTCGGCTTAGCGTTTAGTAGTAGATGCAATAACATCCTCCTTCTGAAGCCAAGCTGAATTGATTTATGTAGGCAAGCGAGATTGATGTCATGGTAACTGCTAACCTGCCTCGAGCGTCCCTAAATTAGATCATTTTGCTAAGACAAGGGTTTGATCAATATTTTTTTTATTATAAATTTATTATATAATATAAAATTAATGTTGTTAGATTCATATTTATAAATAATCTCCTATGACTCTGCTTTCTAACATCACAACGGTTATCTTAATATAAATTATATGTCAAACCTTGTCCTAACGAAATAAAATATATCGTATAAAAAAGGTCAGATGAATTAGTGCTCCTATATTCTTATACTAGTAGTACTGCTCCATCCGTCCCCTGATTTTGACTATTTGCTTCCAACATTTGACCATTCATCTTGTTAAAAAATTAGTGTAAATATTAAAAATAATATGTCATGATTAAAATATTTTTAATAATAAAGTAAATCATTAATAAAATAAAAAATAATTTTAATTTTTTGAATAAAAAATGGTAAAATATTGGAAGCAAAAGGCAAAATCTCTTGTTGGCGACAGAGTGAGTATAGTTTGAAATTTTGAATACCCATGCAGTTTCAGTACCACGGGTTTCTGTCCTCAACTCCTCAAGCAATCAAAGCGACAAAGCATGTCACAGTCATGTTTACAATTATCCATCCAGAAATTTTGCCAACTACCCAGGACAATACAATTCAAATGGGCCCTAAATTGTATAAAAAGCAAGAAGACAAGGCAAATAAATTGTGCGGCCAAACTTGCAACCATTTCCATAGAAATATCTTTCCACGAGTCGAACTATATTGTTTGTTGGGCACCAATTACTTTACTTCTAGCCTCTTATTCTGGAACTACGGGTTAAAGAAAGCAGAAACCGTATGATACAATCATACAAAAGATGCCTCACCATTCCGATCAAAATAAGCACCTGTTGGGCCATCATCAGGCAAGAGAGCAACCTTTACAGGGTTACTAGCACCCTCCTCAGGTGTCAATACTCCCATGTGCATTGACATGTCACTCTTGACATAACCAGGTGTCAAACAGTTGATACGTAGTGTGGGGTACTTCTTGGAAAGAATCCGTGTGTATGCATTAAGGGCAGCTTTAGCAACTTTGTAGGCTGAAGATCCACCAGTTGGCCAACCGTGCGCTTCTATTAAGTTCGCCTTGAAATCGTCTAGGAACAAATCCAACAGCTCTTCTACTCTCTTTTCAGTAAGACTGTCGATGTCATTGAATTCCTTTATAAGTTCTTCACTATTGAAGTTCTGCTCAAGAAAAAAATGGTATAATTCAGTGAAAATTACAAGTGATAGAGTTTGAGGTAAAGCTTTTGCCTCCTTTCGAAAGAAAAAAAAAATACCAGTGTAAGTATGCAAAAACTTGGGAAGGCTGGAACCAATAGGAACTTCTTTATTTCATTTAATGTCGAGTAAAATGTGGTTCCTAGTCACTATTTTAATGAACATAAGTTTTTAACGATGATCCTACACATAAGAAAGAAAGCCAGCTGCATACGAGGAAACATACTAAACCACATAAACATCATAGAAATGACTTTGCAAAGGCTCTGGTCATCAATGAGCTACTAGAAGGGAAGAGAAGAGTAATACTACGAGTCTATACAAACAGGGTCCCTAGACAATTTAACTATCCAGTAAATCAAAAAAGAAGGTGGGTTAGTTAATCATGCTTCTGCCGAAATATATTGGCATAACTTATACTGAAGACAGCTACTACTTGTCCTATGAAATTGCAGCAAAGTTTATGAATCTTACTCTCAGTAGTCCAAATCCTGACGACACATTGACAATTCTTCCTGAGGAGGATAACAGAATAAGAGGAAGAAGTGCCTCCGTGACAAGCTTGGCACCATAGTAATTTGTTGTAATGCATGATTTGGCTTCATCATAGGTCTCCTTTGAATTTTCCTTCATCCATTCAACTCTCTGATCTACATCCATGCCTTCGACCTAATCCATGGATAGACAGGATTAGCTGTTCTATAGGACAGTACCCATTGTATATTTTTCTTCTTTCTATAGTCTCATACACATTATTTTTCTGAACATGTACAAAAATATAATTATGTACACAGCATGGCCATGTTATATAGACAATGAAGCATCGAACAGTTAACATGTGATTCATTATTTGAAACATGTTGTCCTCAGGTATGGCTGCCTCAAACAATGATGCCTTTAAATTATACTGTGCACACTACAAATCAGAAAAATCAGTGTGATATGTTTTATTGTACTTTAATAAAAAGGTAATCTTACATTTACGCTATGGTTGATAAACAGTAAGAACAGGAAATATATGGCACATTTCTAAACAAAGTAGTCAGGAGTTGCTAAAAAATTGCAAATCGATCATTTTTGTCTTTCATCTATAGTTAGAGTACCTGATCTTTAACTTTGGCAACCAAAACTGGATCCCGATCCACACCTGAAATTCCTGCATTGTTGATCTGCAAACAACATGAAACACAGTTATGGCAGCCACATAAACACGGATGCATATAAAAGGTGAACACAAAACTTTAGTAGTTGTTTGCTGCGTTAATGTTCATGTTCTTATACTATAGATTCATGAATATGCACTTATCCAGTGGAAGTGAATAATCCAATTAAGTTTTGCATGCAGCAAATAAAACTTAAGTTGTGTATTCACCATTTATACTCAGTTAAGAACACCTATGTACTCAGTTTACCAAATTCAGTTTACATCTGAAAGTATGAACATAATGTAAATCTCTACTGACGAACTCTAATACCCCTAAATTGGTATTGCTAAAAATCTGTCACCACATTTTTTGTTATAAATCTTGCAAATGTAATTATGGTATAATTGCAATGTAATTATATTATTACTATAACATATTTGTATTGTAGTTTATACATAAGTGCCATGTAACTTATAAACAAGTTATATACAAGTTATCTGTGCTTTTAAAATACTTAGCTTATATGAAAGTTAGGTAAAACTTATGTAGAACATACAACGTAATTATAGTGTAATTACACTATAAATATATTATAATTACATTTGAAATATTTTTTTCTAGAAAAATGTGGCGATAGATTTTTAGTCACGCCCTACTAAATTAGGACTACTAGAACAGTATCAACTCCCACTTCCCAAATTTGGGAGCCCCTAAACCATCAAAGAGCCATACCAAGACATCAAGCCTCCCGAACTGATCCCTGACGAAATCGGCCAGCCGGGCGACGCTGGCAGGGTCGGTGACATCCAACTGATGGAACACGACATCCGTATCGCCGGCGCCGGACCGCCTGATGCCCTCGACCGCCTCCAGCCCTCTCGCCTCGTTCCTCGCCGTGAGGACGACCCTTAGCCCCCGCGACGCGAGCTGCCTGCAGGTCTCCAGCCCGACCCCCTTGTTGCCTCCGGTAACCAGGGCGATCCTGATGATACAAGCCAGCGTCACAAACGCACGATTTAGCAGCGGCGCAAAAAAAACTCCGGTGCTTTCGGCTGGCGGCGGAAGGTGGGATGGCGGGAGAGGTAGGGAGAACCTCTTTCTCGACGGATTCGGGATGGTAGCCTCCATTGTTCCTCCTCCCCGTCCCCGATTCGCCGCAGCGGAGCGAGGAATGTGAACTCCGTGGCCGCCGGCGCCGAGTAGGTGGTTCATCGCCTCCGCCCTTCCCCTTCCTCTGGTCTAGAGCGGGCCGGGTGGCCGGCGGCGTCCGCGGCTCAGTTTTTGGGCTTTTCGAACAAACGGCCTAACTATCTGGCCCAAACAGGTAGAGGATACCTATACGGCCTGAATTGGTTGGAGGGCCAGAAATTACTCATTTCTTGCGCAAATCCTTTCAAAGAATTTGCGAACATTATAGTTGCAGAAGCGGTCTAAAGTATTTGTTATTTAAAAACCGGATTTCAGAATCTTGTTGACTACAAGACTGTCAGGTCGAGATTAATATAGGATTGCGCATTTGTTTAGAGCATATAATAGACATTCAGCGTTCAATTCCTATGTGAGGCAGGGTTGTTTAGCATGGCCGTCTACCACATGCTGAACAGCGGAAGGCAGGACTGTTGAACGTAACCCATGTTCTGTGTGCTCAGTGGTTCCGCGCTACTGAGCTGTCTATTGCAGTTGCAGATCTTGAAACACGTGGGGCAGTATCAATTATTTTGCTTCGTCTAGGAATCTTTACAGCTGGTGTTGTGTCTATGCGTCTGATGAGTGATGAGAATGAGGGAGCATATACAAACAAAACTAAACTCAACGTTGGCCAAAGCGTTTCGGGTCGTGCAAATACGGCAAGCCGGCGACCGTTCACAGGAAATACAAGTCTACTCCTACATCTTTCCAATATCGATGTACACACGTACGGCATGCATATGTCTACGTATGTCAACTCTGAGCTTCATCAGAAGTCCAGGTTTGCTGAAGCACCTGTAACCCAGAGTGGACTAGACTGCCAGTGGTCAGTGCCATCCAAAGCAGCAGTCTCGGTGAGCCCATCTACCGATAAATTACAAATCCGCGGACGTCCGAACCGTGACGTCGTCGCAATTTGCACGTGGGATTGCTAGCAAAACAACGGGCTCCGGGAGTAGGTAGGGTCATTTTCTGCTGTGCGTGCCGTGTGCGCAAATCATCCTTATCACATCGTCCAACGAGCGGCCGTCGCAGTCACCCTGCCGCGTAAGCCGGGGCCGCCGTCGGCGAAAAAAAAAAGCCGTGCCACTACCCGACGATAACGTAATTTAATCTGCGCCGCGAGGGCGACCCCGATCCCGTAGATGGCGAGGACTAACAAAGTCAATAGCCAAAAAGACGTTTCTCACGACGTTGAAATGCATTTCTCGAAGCTTTGCACACCAACTGTATATTAATCGGTAAAACTAGGATGATACTACTAATAATCATCCGTGAACGGTGACCTTACTAGTACGCTCTACACTATGTTACAGTGGATGACAACAACTGAAGTCACCGGGAGGAAAAGTTTCTCGTTGTCGTGACCATTATTACGGCGGATGCGCTGTTTGACCGTTCGATCACCTTCCACCGGAGAGACCGGACACGGCAGAGACGTCGACGGACATGGGGCTGGCGCTCGTCGTCGTGACAGTGGACGGGAAGGACATGGCGAACGAGTCGAACCCGTCGTTCTGCATCAGCGCGAGCATGGAGTAGCTCACGAACGTGGGCGCCACCTCCGGCATGGGCGCGTCTCCCTCGAGGTACTGCGTCACCTGTCGCATGCTGGGGCGCGCGTCGGGCAACGGGTGCGCGCACACGAGCCCCAGCTTGAGCGCCAGCCTCGCCTCGTCGGCGTCGTACTTGCCGCACAGCCTCGCGTCCACCGTGTCGAGCGCCGCGTGCCGCCGCTCGTGATCCTGCACCCAGTCGAGCAGCACGTTCTGGTCGTCGGGCGCGATGAGCCCGAGCGGCCTCCGCCCGCAGGTGACCTCGAGCACGAACACGCCGAACGCGAACACGTCGGTGACTGGCGTCGCCTTACCCGTGCGCACCAGCTCCGGGGCGAGGTAACCCATTGTGCCGACGACGTGGGTCGTCTGCGGGTCAACGCCGTGGTCGTACAGCCTCGCGAGGCCGAAATCGCCGAGCCGGCCACTCATCTCCCCGTCGAGCAGCACATTGCTCGCCTTGATGTCACGGTGGATGACGACCTTGTCCCAGTCCTCGTGGAGGTAGAGCAACCCGGCGGCGACGCCCTTGATGATCTGAAACCTCTGTCCCCAATCGAGGACAGGCTTGGTCTTGTCGTACAGATACTTGTCGAGGCTGCCGTTGGACATGTAGTCGTACACAAGGAGGAGCTCGCCCTTTCGACGGCAGTAGCCGAGCAGCTGCACGAGGTTCCGGTGGCGGAGGTGGCCGATGCTGACGACCTCGGCGATGAACTCCTTCATCCCCTGCTTCGAGTCGTGCGACACCCTCTTCACGGCGATCTCGAGGTTGGATTTCGCGAGCACGCCCTTGTACACCCTCCCGAATCCGCCGGTGCCGAGCAGCTGCTTGTTCTTGAACCCTTTCGTCGCGTGGTAGAGCTCCTTGTAGGAGAATCGGTGCGGCCCAAACTCCACCTCCCAATCCTCACGCACCTCGGCGTACCTGATACGCCGCCGCACGAAAAGGAACGCAGCGATGACCAGCGCGAGGACGAACGCCGCGGTGGCGATCGGGAGCACGATCTCCAGCACCTTGGACCGGGGCTTCGGCCCGAACCGCGGCAGCGCCGGGAGGCTGGCGATGTCGAGGGCAGGCGCGGCGGTGCTGTTCGACGCGAAGCTCCAGCCGAGGACGTAGTGGCGCGTGTAGATGACGCCCGTGGCCGCCGAGAACCCGACGTACGCCGTGTCGGTCACGACCGAAGAGAGGTTGACCGGCGCGGAGATGAGCGGCTTCCTCGGCCTGGCCACGTCGAGCGGCGCCATCGTGACGGTGAGCACGGTGGTGGCGCCGTCGTAGTCCACCCAAACCTGCATCGGCTGGCGGCTGATGAGGCTCAGGTTGTTGAACACACCCGTGACGTCGTCGTAGTAGCCCGCGCTGTGGTTCTGCACGGACCTCATGCTGTTGACGTCGACGCCGATGTGGTTGCTGTTCATGTCCTGGAACTCCGGATTGAGCATGGTGTCGAGCTCCACGGCGAACACGTTGTTGTCGGGCTTGCCGTTGTCGCTGACGTTGAGGATGCCGAGGTACTGGCCGGCGTTGAAGGTGGAGAGCTGCGTGCTGGGCGCGATCACGAACGCCATGCCGTTGTCGCTCAGCACGGTGAAGTTGGACACGATGGCGAAGACGAACGCCGCCGAGAAGGACTGGACTTCGCCGCCCGCGCCGGCGCGGAGGCGGACCGGCGTCGGGTGGAACGCGTGCCCGGCCATCTGGTTCGTGCCGTTGCTGAGCACGAGGAGGCCGTTGGACGCCACGGCGGCCATGCCGTCGAGCGTGAGGTTCGCGCCGCCGAAGCCGTTGTAGGTGAACTGATCGGCGGCGAGCGCGCCGCCATGGTCAGAGCCAACGACAGCGATCAGGAGGAGAAACAGCAGCAGGAAACGGTGGTTGCCCATCGCGAGCGTCCGTTTGCAACTGCGTCTAGGCGGTGTGGTTTGTAGTGTTAAGTGTAGCGAGGATTGTGAACGATGCGATGCCAGTATCGCAGCATGCCACACAGGCACTCACTCACGAACGCCTGTGATATTTGGTCATGCTCAGGCATTGACTTGAATAGCGAGTCTTCTGTTCAGACATTTGATGCTGGTGGGTAATCAAGAGGAGTTAAAACTAACATAGGGAACCAGTGGTGTGGCATTGACGGCTGCACATGCTTAAACACAAGGCGTGCATTAAACAATTCGGATTTCAGCTCTTCTAGTAGTACGAACCATAGTCAAAGAAATACAGATGAAATATCGTGCAGCGATTACGCTGAGTTTGATAGGAGTGAGCGGTTTAAGCTTCAATGCGTCACAGTACAGCACGGCGAAATGAGGACGCACTGAGGCAGCAAAATACGACGAAATTGGGTTGGTGACGCCCTCTCTTTTGACTCATCCACTGCCCATTTCCCTCCTTTTTTTCTCTTCATCAAAAATATCACGTCGGGGTCATCTCAATGCCGCTTTAAAAATAGACCCGTAACTGAAGGTAGTCAAAAGAAGATGCCTGTGCTAAAATAATCTCGAAGCAGATACGTAACAATCTCGCTAGGTTGGCTGGGTGGTGCTGACTAGCGATCGCAAACTCCTCAACCACCTTAGAAAATCAAGCGAGTGGATCGGACGAACGGTGCGACCCACGGGATATGGCAGTTTAGAGAGGACGAAGCTTCGCAGGAACAGGCGCGCGCCGGGCTGTGCCTATGTGCCTGTGCCTGTGTGTTCTGGGAGACAGGCGAGCGACCCACCAGAATTAATTATTGCGCTCGCGTTCTCGGCGACTTTGTGCGTGTTATGTGGGGTTTGGGGAAGCAAGAGCACTGAGCACAGAGACTGGGCCGGAAAGGAGGACTCCGAGGGCGCTGACCTTGACCCAATGATCCGCGCCGCGGTCGTTGCCTCTTTGAGGCGAATTTGGCATCCGCATCACGGCAAATCGGCAATACACACAGCGTCCACACCCCCGCTGCAGCCGTCGTATGATCGCGATTTGCGATCGCCAAATGAGTGAGGCAGGAGAGACTTTACTCCTCTCGTTCTCAGTTCTCACTCACCACTTCACAATTGACCGTATCTAGACCATTTATTGGACTTTCATACGCACCAACAGACGGAAAGAAACAGATGGCTGAGTTAAACACCGGACCAAACCCAACCGAGTGACTGACAAAATAGAAGCTGCCTTGTAACCTTTGGGCATTTGGTGAGACACTGATTAGAGTTAGCCCCTAGCACAACACTAGGCGAAGTGGAGCTGTGCAGGGCCAAGGGCATGGAGCTTCCGAAGCCAGAAATGCTGCCGTTCCTTGTCCTGCTCATCTTCCTCGGCCTCAGGGGTCTCCGCCCAGCGGCGGAGGCGGCCGACGAGCAGTTCGTCTACAACGGTTTCACCGGCGCGAACCTCAGCTTCGACGGCATGGCGACGGTGACCCCGAACGGGCTGCTGATGCTGACCAACGGCACGAGCCAGCTCAAGGGCCACGCATTCTACCCGGCGCCGATCCAGTTCCACAGGGCGCCCAACAGCACGGCGATGCAGTCCTTCTCCACGGCCTTCGTCATCGGCATCATCGGCGCGTTCGAGGACCTGAGCAGCCACGGCATGGCGTTCATCATCGCCAAGAGCAAGAACCTCACCTCCGCGCTGCCTGGCCAGTTCATGGGCCTCGTCAGCTCCGCCACCAACGGCAACGCGACCAACCACCTCTTCGCCGTCGAGTTCGACACCATCCTCAACTCGGAGTTCAACGACATGAGCGGCAACCATGTCGGGATCGACGTCAACGGCCTCAACTCCGTCGACGCCGACAACGCCGGGTACTACGACGACGGCACCGGCGACTTCAAGAACATGAGCCTGGTCAGCCGCAGGCCGATGCAGGTGTGGGTGGATTTCGACGGCCAGACCATGCAGGTCAATGTCACCATGGCGCCAATTGATGTACCCAGGCCGAAGAAGCCCCTGCTGTCCACCATCGTCAACATCTCCTCCGTCATCGACGACACTGCCTACGTCGGCTTCTCGTCGGCGACCGGAATCCTCTTCTGCCGCCATTACGTGCTTGGCTGGAGCTTCAAGATGAACGGCGCCGCGCCGGCGCTTAACGTCTCCTCGCTGCCCTCCATGCCGGTCACGTTCCCCAAGCCGCGGTCCAAGACGCTCGAGATCGTGCTGCCGATTGCCTCGGCGGTGCTCGTCTTCGCGGTAGCCGCCGCCGTCTTCATGTTCATGCGGCGGCGGCGCATGTTCTCCGAGCTCAAGGAGGACTGGGAGGTGACGTTCGGGCCGCATAGATTCTCGTACAAGGACCTGTTCCACGCCACCGACGGGTTCAGCGACAAGCATCTCCTCGGCATCGGCGGGTTCGGGCGTGTGTACCGCGGCACGCTCCCGTCGTCCAAGGCAGAGGTGGCCGTGAAAAAGGTGGCGCACGGGTCTAGGCAGGGGATGAGGGAATTCGTGGCGGAGGTGGTCAGCATCGGGCGGCTCCGGCACCGGAACCTCGTGCAGCTGCTCGGCTACTGCCGGCGAAAGGGCGAGCTGCTGCTGGTGTACGACTACATGCCCAACGGCAGCCTGGACAAGCACCTGTACGACTTCCAGGGCAAGATCACCCTGAGCTGGGCGCAGAGGTTCCGCATCATCAAGGGCGTCGCGTCAGGGCTGCTCTACCTCCACGAGGACTGGGAGCAGGTGGTGGTGCACAGGGACATCAAGGCCAGCAACGTGCTGCTCGACGCCGACATGAACGGCCGCCTCGGCGACTTCGGCCTGGCGCGGCTGTACGACCACGGCACCGACCCGCACACGACGCACGTGGTAGGCACCATGGGTTACCTGGCGCCGGAGCTGGGGCACACCGGGAAGGCGTCCAAGGCGTCGGACGTGTTCGCGTTCGGCGCATTCATGCTGGAGGTGGCGTGCGGGCGGAAGCCCGTGGCGCAGGATGCGCGCGACAACCGCGTCGTGCTGGTCGACTGGGTGCTCGACCGGTGGCGCGCCGGGGCGATCACGGACACCGTGGACCCGCGCCTGCACGGCGACTTCGTCGAGAGCGAGGCGAGCCTGGTGCTGCGTCTGGGACTGCTGTGCTCGCACCCGCTGCCCGGCGCACGGCCGGGGACGAGGCAGCTTGTGCAGTACCTCGAAGGCGACGTGCCGCTGCCGGAGTTGTCGCCGACGTACCAGAGCTTCAACATGCTGGCGCTGATGCAGGACCAGGGGTTCGACCCATACGTCATGTCCTACCCGATGACGTCCACCAGCGCCGGCACCTTCTCTGACCTCTCAGGAGGGAGATGATGAGTCGTTCTCGTCAGCTGGATCATGGTCATGGATATAGTTAATCGGTGCCTAAGTAGTTTCTTCCTGTATTTGTTAAAATGAGAGCTTTGGTGTTGCAGTGTTGATATCCTTCGATGTAAAATGTTGGTATGAGGATAGCTCGATACTCAGATGAGAGTTGAGAAATAACCGCTAGAAATTAGAGATTTCGGTTTATACAACACACTGCTGTGTGCAGTTCTGTACCGGAGACTTTTACCTGTATGCCATTAAAAAATATGGTCCTTTTCCCTGTGCCATTAGAAAGTTCGATCTTCCATCTATGCCATCGAAAAATTTAATCGTTCCCTCCATGCCCTTTCGTCTATGTTCTGTTAGAGGTTGACCGTTTGACCGCTCTTACATGTGGGGCTGGGATGGTAAATTGTCCATCTTACCCCTCTCTCTCTTCTCTCTCCTCTTCCTTCCTCTCTTTCCCTTTTTTTCCCAAATCGCGCGAGCAACGGCCACCGCCGCCGCCGTCGCTCCTTGTCTGCCTCGTCGAGGGGGGAGGCGGACGGCGGATCTCGCCTGCCTCCGCCGGATCTCACCGCCGAGTGCTTCCCCGACGACGGCGACGATGACGCCGTCCTCCGCGCCCGCACTGCTCCGCGCCGGCGACCATCCTTGCCGCGTCGAGCACGTCCTCGCCGCTCGCGCTCGCACTCGCATTGCCACGCATCAGGCCCCACCCGTCGCCGTCGCCGTCGTCGCAGGCGGGCGGGTGGCGATGACGGATCTCTGCAAGCCGGCCTCACCCGAGGCGTGCCGCCGCCCACACCGTCGTAGGTGAGGGCCGCGGAGTGGGCGTGCTCGACTACATCGTCCTACTCCCGCTCCTGCCTCAGCAAGACGCCGTCGATGAGGGGGCAGCCGAAGCGGACCATGCGGTTTCTTGACAGCGACGCGAGCTCCGGCCTGTTCGAGCTCGAGAACTTTGCCGCCATTGCTCCCGCTGGCGCCGCGTACAGGGACGAGCTGCCGGTGTACGAGACGACCAAGCTCTGAATCGTGCCATTGGCCATGGATTTGGCGGGCATGGACGGAGTGCTAGAGTTGTCTTATTATTTTGCTTGGAATCGGTGGAAAGGGTAACAAATCTCTCGTGCTTTTTTAGAGATTTCCTGTCTCTTTGAAAATGATGTGTTTAATGTGCTCTTGTGTAGATTTAACTGTGGTAAATCAGTACTAGTAACATGGTTAGGCTCTGATCTTGTGTGTCTTTTTCCTCTGTTTTTTTGATTGGTCATGACTAGTAACATGCTTTTTTTCCTGTCTCTTTGGATGTCTTTTCTCTCTTATCTCTGGATGCGGTGTGCTCGATCTGCCTGGAGGCTGTCGTGCTGTAGTCCAGCTCCGGGATGATGGTCTCCGCGCAGAACCGCAGCACCGAGAACCCGCCGCCGTTGTTCGCGTCGGACCGTGTCAGCGTCTTGGCGGTTGCCAAATAAACCTAAGGGCAACTCAGTCTTTTTGCACCCCTGTTAACCACCGTTTGGACCAAAACAGACGGATGGGCGTGGAGGGAACAATTAAGTTTTTTGATGGCATAGAGGAAAGATCGAACTTTCTAGTGGCACAGGAAAAAGAACCATCTTTTTTAATGGCATGGAGGGTAAAAGTCTCTCTGTACTGTCCGTACTCCCGATATTGAAACCTCTCCCATTACCAAATCACTGAACATCCACTTTGCAGATTTTGCAGTCATTGGATCCCCATTTTTTACATGTACGTATCATTCTTGGTGCTTCCCGTTGCTAGTTCATATGTTTGCAAGTTTCGTGTTTCAAGGATCAAAGTTTCTTACTCCCTCCGTCCCAAAAAAACTCGACGTTTTGGCTCTTAAGCATTGTCCCAAATTACTTGATGTTTGGAGAGCAGCAAGCATGGGCCATCACCCACCAAATCAACCTTTTCCCCTGGAATCCTGGATGCTAAGTTTTACCACTCATGTTTTACCCTGGATGCTTCTCAACTTATTACTACATCACAAGGTACATGACCTCATTAGTCCTACATATTCTGGCTTAGGATGGCGCAGAAGCTTCTATTTGGCTCCATGAAAATAATAAAATTTGGTTTTGGTTTGTTGAGGAGATTAGGTATTGGTAGAAATATAGATCATTTGATCTTCAATAATCTTTACTTATGTTGCAAGATACTGAATTCCTGGGAAGTCAGAATATGACAACCGCACCATAATTTGTCAACCTTAGCAATTGTCATAGATGGTAATATAAGTCAATCATGTTTTCTGATGTTTATCACCTCATCGCTGATGCAGACTTGGTGCTTCCAGAACCCGGATTTAAGAACATAAGGTGTCAAGCCTGAAATCTCACTGAAATAGCATTATGTAACCCAAGCAAATAGAACCAGAAGCGCAAAAATAGCTTCAAATTTAAGATTTGAAATATTAAGTCTCATTCAACTAAGTTCAACAGACATGACATATTTTTGTAATTCAGTATGCGTTATAACTGCCAACAAGTACGGAGTAGATAAGATAGTGGCAACAAGGAACAGAAACCAGGCCAAATGCAGCAAATACCCCATAATCAAATATGACGGCATGATAAATTCATGGTATATATTAACAAAATAACAAGTGATACAATCAATACATAATGGCCTACTTGAGCATATAAAAACAAAGTACAGTGTTTCAACCAATAAGAAGAATAGTGCTTTCTTAGTTTCTATCATGGATTAAATCTATATTATCAATACAAAGAAAAGAAGTACATTGTCCCAAAATGCTTCTGAGAAGTTCTGTAGTGATCTTACATCAACAGCCTTTGTCAATAATAAGTTAACAACCCTACTTACCAAAATTGCAGTGCACTCTAAACCCAACGATAACTTGACAAGTGATCCTTTGGTTGATTTAGATCAGAGAGCACAAGCTAAGCCAAAACTGCATAGTGTTTGTTTGGTAGCATGGCAGATTCCTCCAAAACCAATTCATAAAACCGAGATACGATTACAGGCAGGGGCTGCAAAAAGGCTTCCACGTCAGAGACGATGAAAAGAATATTAAAAAAAAGAAAAAAAATACTGATTTAAGGAACAAATGTCACCAGGCAACCTACACATAAAAGATACTCCCTCCATATCATATTACAAGTCGTTTTGACTTTGGTCATTGTCTCTGAAAAAAAGATACTTCAAAAGTTGAGAAAATGTGCTTTATTATCCTTGGATTAATAAAGCACATGTTCCCCATGTTCTATGTTCATTTGTGTATTTATGAAATACAAATTCCCAATGTTCCTTATGTTCTTCGTTCATTTGTGTATCTAAGTACATTTGCACGCTCACATTCACTCTGCATGCAAAGAAATCTCCATGTATTTCGCTCAAAAACATGGAGAAAAAATGTTACACTACTAATTCCAAAGAACAGAGGAAAGATGCCCCACTGAAAGAGTGGGTCACTCAGTCCACAATCCCAACTTCCAAACATCGTCATGGCGGATGATAACTATGCTAGGGAATTTGTGACTTTGTACCATTGATCTCAGTCTACCATTGATCTCAGTCATTACAATGAGTTGTATTTCGTAGGTTCTACATTTCTCAGTGAATAGTTTTACAATCACAGGGCTAACAGACAATACCACTGTCTGAATTTTCATTAAGAATTCTTGGAGTTTCTAAAATGCCAGCGTGACAAGTGGACATGACTAGGTATTTTAGACTACATGTAAAGTAACACACCTTTTCTCAATGATAAATGGCAAGGTACAGAATTTTTCTGACAAAAATTCGGTTTTGAAACGAAGTTCATAAAATGGAGGGAGTATGAAATATTTGAGCACATCATTGTGCTTTGCAGATGGGAACTTCAGCATGGCATGAAATATTAATAGCATGAACTCTAGCAGAACATTTATCTGTTTTTCAAAAGTTGCACGATGGCAGTATAATTAGCTGAAATAAGTACCTTTGTCACGTGAGTTATTACAATCAAGTCGTTTGATTCCTGTTCGAAAAAACAAAATTATAGTACTCCTCTTCCCCATATAGTTTCCTGAAAATACGGGAAGAATAAACAATAAGGTTAACTGGTAATAGGGATACATCTATTTAATAATTCATACAAGTAAAATAAACATGAATGCAGAATTAGGTGCGATTATCATAGAGAAACACCAGCATACGATTTTTTAAAATATTTTGCGGGCCTCATTGATTCGTCCAAACTGGCCGCATATTAATTCGTCCAAACTAATGTTAATAGAAAGACAATTCAAGGCTACCAATTGCAAATATAGCTGCTTTCTAATACTCCGTGAGTATTATGCTGTTGTTTGCTCACTGATAACAGTGTGTGCAAGGTGAGCCCCAACGCTAAGGCTCTGCTATTCTGTCAAACTTGGTCCAGCACACTTAGCAAGAGAAAGAGCTCAACAAAACACCAATAGAATAATAGACTAATAGACTTATTAGTAAATCCACACTATATCAAAACATTTCCTAGTATATTTGTGTAAAACAATGATCATATGAAAAACAGTTTTACATGAAAATGGTAATAAATTACAAATCAAGGAACTCAGCTCATATGCTATTGTTATCTACTTGGTCCACCAATTAAACAGATAGTCAACATACAATAAATTCGCATCAATATGAACGGAATGGCTAGACACAAATAATGGTATTCGGCATGTGGTGCATTGCAGTCATGCAAATAAACCTGACTTGGGACAACAAACTGGACAGAACTATCCATGTGCTAAGAATGTCTTAATATGGTGCACAATGAACAGCTGAGCACAACAATTGTGATGCGACGGGGAGCAAAAGAGAAAATGGATACCACTAACACTTACGATATATCAGCTGATGTATCGCACTTGTTCACACCTTTCCCTTCAGGAAGTTCAAGGCAAGAATGGTGCATTATCATTTCTTTTATGGTTTGTTTTGTGCTCTTCAAATCATTGTCCCACAAAATACTCTGCAGAAAATATATGTAATGTCAATGAAAGAAATAACGCATACAGCTATTATTCACTTGGATGTTAGGGTAAAGTGGTAAAGAACCCTGTTTTAGCTCCCATATGAAAAATGGGATAACTGAAATAGGGGATGCTAAAATAAATTAACTTTGACGTTCAAACACAAAAGGTGTGGGAAGAACAATCTAATACCTTTCTCACATAATCTCTTTTGACATCCTCCCAAGGTGTTTTTCCTTTGGGACAAAAAATCGAGGCATTCCACATGGCACCTCTGGCAACCATCACAGATGCAGCGCCTGGTAGTTGGAGAAACCAAGATATAAACCAATCAAAGGATGTAACACACCAATGCAATCCACTTCCAAATAACACCAACAGAAAGGAAGACAATTGCTAGCATTCAAGAAAAGCTGTGATACATGGTTGTTCGTACATGAATATTGTAGTTACAGAATTCTTCAGATGTAAAGTATGCTACAACATTTAGGCAACTTGCAATACAGATAAATTTCCGATTTGGGTAAGTTTGATATTGGTCATTGGTAAGTGACAAATTCCAAATAGGAAAGACGTTAGATCCATTTGTATATATCTTCCTTGTTTGGCTTACTCTAATGAGTTATGGTTACTAACCAAACAAACAAACAAACAGATATCTACTTGCCAAACAAAAAAAACTGAAAAATGTTAATTGATAATACAAACCTGTGGCATCTTTAATTCTTTTAAAATCATCATATTCAAATACATCTCCATTAGCTATAACTGGAATTGACAGTGCAGATACAACATCTGCAATCTCATCCCACTTGGCAGGATCTCTTGGCCTGTCTTTGACCTTTCTGGACATGTAAAGGAATTGAATGTTAGGGGAACCAATTAATCCAAGACAAAATATTAATTTATATGGCAGATTGAAAATTGACAGTTAGTATATAGCATTCTTCTGCAGTATATTAATTTCCATTGTTGTAAAAAAAGGCTATAATGTATATATAATATAAATGTAGTCATGGAAAGATTGGGTGCCAAACATTCGTTTGAACAGTCCGTGGATTTTTCGATTCATCATTTTGGATCCTAAATATATAGTGAACAAGCCAAATAGCTTTGCATATCGACAAGGTTTTCATCTGGATTCAAACAAAGGCATTTTGACTCAATGGATGGAGAGATACAGATGACAAATTGCACATTGTTAAGTAGGGCGAATGAATATGATTTTCTTCAGAACTCAGAAGCACAAGTATACGTATAACTAACCTTCCATGGACAGCAAGAGCTGGAACACCAGTCTTCTCAATTCGGCGTGCCAATTCCACAGTGTCCTGACGTGTGTTCAGAAGACGGATTTTACATGTCACGATTGTGTCCAAGTTCCTCCGCAATGTGGTCAAAATCTACATGGTTACAGTTTGCACACCGGAATAAGTGAATGAAATTCCATGATATGAAAGTACAAAAGCAAAGGTAAGATTGAGTACATCATGGATCAGCTCAGGTTTGGAGAGTAATGCGGCTCCCATTCCACCACTAAGAGAGAAAGATTTGGGGCAACCCATGTTGATATCTATAGCAGCAACATCATTGCACCTGTTGAGGATGAAACTATGATCAAAGAAAAGAACTAAAGCAGCAGAGGTTCAAATTATTAATCCAATTCCTTGATCAATTGAAACAACTCAGATAGCAACCATGGTGTACATAACCCACTGCACTTTGGAAACATTTCATTAAAAGGAAATCTAAATTTGTACATTCAATCATTGAACCCTAATTCATTTTATTTCAGAACTTGGACCATAGATAATTTCAGAAATAAGACTTACACAATCTGAGCAGCTTTCAGTGCCCTCACAGCATCTGACGTTCCCATTTGAAATACAACCCTGTCCCTTTCTTGTGGACAAGTTCGGAATACTACATTATCAGTCCCTCTTTCCAAAAAATCAGTAGTCCCGAGAGATTCTGAGTAGATTTATAAACAGGATTAGCATGGGAGGATTACATATTTATATGACAAACAAAAAGTCTAGATAGTACTTGACACAATAGAGATCAAATAAACATCATAAAGAAGTTTACATCACAAAGCAGAAACTCTAAATTTTTAAGGTTATTCAAACATGTATTTTTCTTGATCTTGGGTACAAACCCTTTACCATCAGTAGCAATTTAAGATTTTAAGATGTTTTCAATCATGTACTTTTAAAAGAAAAAAAATAATGTCCTTCAAATGTAATATTGCTAGAACCGTGATCCAAGGTATGACCATATGCATGGCCTTAACCGTTTAACACCATTTTTTAAGAAGAATGTAACTGTTAAAACAGATGCATAGCGGTGAGATCAAAATAAAATGCCAAACACCAATGAACTATGATACCATTTGTAACACGTTCACACTTCAAAAACTTATGGTCTATTATTTCTTCACCGTAAGTGATATCAGCACCATATTCAGCAGCCAGTAGCCTAAACGGCAGGTTACCCTGCAAAGGTAATGGTAGAATAAGGCAAATGCTTCATACAACTTTGAATTAAGAGGAAAACCTCTGAGATAGTGTGGAGCATAAATAATATTGAGAAATCCCTCTTGACGGAATGATATGCAGTATAGACAGGGATCTTAACTCAAAAGGATCGAAACGTTGCTAACAGAGATGATATGCAGTATAGACAGGGACATTTAGAAGCAGTAGAACAAAGAATATGCCCCATGATTCAGCATTGACAAAAGGTATCCTGACTGCGCTCAACTAAACGATGTTTACCCCTTAAAATTCACATCTGTGTTACAAACAGAACGACTGTGAATAATCAGGGAGTTTTCAGACTCAATATTAATTTATTTCAGACGCCATATAAATCCAAAACATCACACCCAACCAAAGAGATAAATCAGCTCAACAATAGAGAAACGAGCTAGAGTAATTGTTCACTTCCAGCACAAAACTTCCCACACATTCAAAAAGTCACATACACTAGGCCCCGATCCTCTGGAGCTGCAACTCTATTTCTAACTATACATAACTCAGGCCAACGTTGACTAGTACTGCTACGGTTTGCAACCATGGCCGTCGCAGCAACTCGCAGCCCTTCCCCACGGAACAACTGACCGCCGGAGAGATGTACTCGTCCATCCCGCGGGCGCAAGCGAGAACCTAGAGCTTGTTGCTCTAGATTTGAAGATGCCTAAATCTAGGATCCAAAAATCCCCCAAGCTAAAACTCGGATCCTACGACATACGTCGCCGCTGCAGGGCGAGAAACCTAGCCATCTCACTGGACGCTGCTGCGGTTTGGGGGAGAAGGGGATGGATAGAGAGGAGGGCTTACCACGCGGACCATGGGCGCGAGCACCAGCTTGTCGCGGTACTCCATCCCTCACGCCGCCGCCGCCGCCGCACGGCGGCTCCGCCTTTTTCCCCGCGAATTTCGGAGGACTCCGCGATGAATTCCTCCTTGCGTACGCGGACAGGGCACCGCGTCCACTACTGCAGCAGCTCTCCAGCCTCCCGATTCCCGAGTTCCTTTCCACCACAACCTTATATGGGCCGGACTGATGAATAGCCTACTTCTCGCGGTCGTCAAAGCCCCCTTTCGATTGAGGTGGGCTGGAAACCTGGCCCATCGGACAAAACCAATACAAATCCAACTAAAAGTTTTACAAAATTCAATTGATTTTTTTAATCGAGGAGAAACTTGGTTCCTACTTTTATTTTATAATAAGAATAAGATAATTTGCCCATTTTATTTAAAAAAGGGGTCCGAAAACCATATAGTTGCACGGCTAAAACCTCAACACACATGTGACAGTACACCACAAGCCTCCTAGCAACTAAAACCATAATGAAGTCCAACATAGATCATCGTTGCCAAACTAGCTACAAAAACAACACGAAAACTCCAAGATTGCAAGGCATGTGTTATCGTTGCCAAGCTTGTCGTCATACGACACAATAGCTTCCACTTCACAATTGATGCAACATCAAAGCCAAATATATCGTCAAAGCAAACAAGTAGATCCGATTTCACACGACAGACCTCAACCGAATTCAAGCGCCGTTTCATACGCCAAGAATAGCACTATCCCATCTAGAAAAAGATTGCAAGGATCATCGATGCCATGCTTTGTTGCACCCAAAACAACAAAACAACTTCGACTTCCCAAAACAAAAACAAACGAAGAGAGATAGGTCTTCACCGCAAAGCAAGAAGCAGACTAAGAAGATAGAAGCCTCGTTGTGCAACCTAGGACCAAAAGCAAAGGTGTCGGTGCACAAGTCCGTCAACAATCACATACGAGCTATTCTCTAAAGCGGTGTCTCTAACAAGGACACGACGTGAAACGCCGTCACCGCCTGTCCGAATACCCGAACAAGGTTTTCATTTAGTTTTTCAACTAGCAAAAATGACCGTGTGTTGCATCGGACAAAATACAAGCATATAAAAATAGGATAGAAGTTTCTATAATTTTTATAATAGGTAAAGATTAAATCGTCGTTCAGTTCTCTCCTTGATTTTGCGCCACGTTGGGCACGTTCTTCTGTGGTATGCTCTCCGTTCTTTCCGGCGATGTATGCTGCCTCTCCTGTCCAGCAAGCACGAAAGCGCCAAGCCGCTAATCGTGGATAGGATGAATCATGAGCCACCCCTTTTGTCTATTGAAAGAGAGCGTGAGATCGACAGGACCAGATCGAGGTCCAGAGTGCAGTGTGGCAGACTGACCATAAAGATGAAACACGCCATTAATTTCATCGAAATCTTCAGTGACATGGATACTGCGGGGGCTAAATATAGATCGGAGATCGGTAGATCCAACGGCCGTACTGTGGAAGATGTCTCCACATCGGCAGTACTGCGTCATATCTCAGTCACGACAGCTACACAACTAAAGTTCAGCTAGATACATACTCATATCCAGAAGCGAAGCAGCTCAGCTTTTCCACTGAGATACAAAACCACACTGTACATAACAAATACTGTTCTACAGATGCATCATGCATGCCAATATGCCATGCAACCAGAGCTAATGCTAATGCTAATAGCTAGGTTTGCTGACCACTACACCTCTCAATCATCTCGACCTAGCTGGACAAATATCATTCCACGCCTCAGCTCAGGAAAAAGGCTCACCCCGTCTTATTTGGAGAGCACCAGCGACTACCTACTTCTTGGACCTTACACAAAAGCTAAAAACGCAACGCAACGCAACAGACACACATGAGCGACAGCCCGGGCCTCTCCCCAGATCCCAACAAACACTCCGCTCCGCGCCTCCGCGGCGGCCGGCTGCTTTTTGCCCATCACTCGCTCGCGCGCGCGCGTACTGCCGTCCTTGCAAACACACCGTCTTCTTCCCCGGCGCTCGATCCCCTCCTCACCCCACATATCGTCGTTGTCACTATTGCCATGAGAGACACCGGCGCCGCTCTGCTGCCAGTAGCCGTGCCGCTGCTTGTGCCGGTGCTGCTGCTCCTGCTGGCCTCGGAGCTCGCCACGCTCGGCTGCAGCCACAGGATGGCGAGGGCGGACGTGGCGGCATGGAAGCATCACGCACTCGTGGCGCCGTCAACAACGTCGAGCGCCACGACGACGGCCTTCCCGACGGTGGCCGGGACGGGTGATGCGGCGGCGGCGCTCGGTGAGTCCAAGAGGTTGGTTCCGCAGGGCTCTAACCCGTTGCACAACTAGCGCAGTTTCCTTCGCTAGCTTTCATTTCTGATTTCTCTAGCTAGCTTAGCTCGCGGCCGCGCGGCGCACGGGCGCAATACAAATCACATAGTGAACAGTGCTGCATAACACTGTAACTGACTTAACTGTAATTAGTTAGCACCGCACATCTCTCAGGTCTCTGAATCCGAGACGAGAGCATGTGTCACCATGTAATTACATGCCTCCTTCTCTTGAGTCTTTTGAGCAATGATGTTTGTGAATTGTGAATTTGTGAGCTGAAGCAGCAATGGTTTGAGGACCGGGCATGTGATTTCCGTTCGAGGTGCTTAGCGTCATTTCACGCTGGCGAGCATTGTAGCTAGGCTAGCAAAGAGACATGGGAGCCAGGACAAGCGGGTGCATTGTCGCGCCTCGTTTTTATTATGATTACTTGTCACTGGCCTTTTTTGTTCTCTTGCGAGCAAGCAATCAACAGTGCCCTCTGTTTATCTTCGTCCCTCACATGGTAAGAGGCGTCGTTTAGGGGATAAAAAATTAATGGTTGATAGTTTAGGATAAACGACCGGTGCGACCATAGAGATTGGGAAGCGGAGATGCTGCTGGAAGGTCAAAGGACAACCACTATCTAGTCTCTGCAGTTGAGTGAATATTAAGCTAGTATACTCCCATCCAAGCTATCATCAGATACATGTCAGGGAAGAACGTGCATGGTGCTGAATTCAGTGAATACTGAATAGCATTGTTGATGTGTTGCACATGGACCATAGATAAGCATCATTTTGTTACTGGAAGGCATTCATCACCCCTTCCCCTCCCCCAAAATTACTGAGCTAGTCTCGGCTGGGCGTAAAAGGTAAAGAAAATTATGATCGCGGGAAGGAGTATACTAGAGGCGTAGGCATTTGTGTGGCATCAGAAATGGTCAATTGTTATTACAGTTTAGTGGGCATCAAAGCAAAGTCATATATAGAGCACATTACCGAACACCATTATTACAACTTTTAGAAATTCATGAGAAGTACTTCTTACAAGACTGCTCTTTTACATGGGCATTGTTCCCGGCTTCCAGCACACGACTTACCAAGTTACCATAGCGATGCAATACGTCATTAAAGTATCAGCTTCTTTTATCAAGATGACTGCTTCCATCCACCAATGTCTTCCTCAGATAAACCCCCGCGATCATCCTGTGAATAGAAGAGAAATATCATCAGAATCTGCAGCAGATCAGAAGAAAAGCCCAGTTCGATCATTTTTAGGGCAGCATTGCCCATTGCAGATATATGCGGTGGAAACGGCAAAAGGACGACGATGAATTATAAGGGATACTCTTTTAATCACGCAGATGTATATCTATCCATGTGATGCATATATAGTTACGAAAAAATTCATAAGATGAATTAATATAAAATATATCACTATACAAAGATGCAATTGCAGATTAAGCATCCATAAGAAGTAATTAAAAACAGATATGACTAAGAACATGCACATACTACTTAGATTTAAATTTGTTGTTTTTGTTACAATTTACTAAGATTAAAGTTAAACTTGCATGTTGGTGAAATGATGTACTACATGCAAATCTATTTTGTCATTTTTTTAACAATTTGCATGACATCGATCCAAAACACGGGTAGGCATCCACCCGTGTGATTGAAATCTTCAATTATAAGTAGCTATTTTGTAGTTATAACATGAAGTTAAGACTACTAACCAGTTAAAAGAAGATGAACATTCGGACATATAATACCTAAAAGAATATCATGTGGACTTGTGGAGTACAGAAATTTGGTTTTGCAATACAAAATGCTAGATTTTACAAAGAAAAATAATGCTACTGGTCCAGAACTTTCTGGGCAGCACATTGTGGGCAGTAGCCCGAGATAAACTCGGTGTGAGCTGTGGACATGAATATGTTACAATTACCTCTGGAGTGAACGTCAGACCCACTTTGATTTCTCCACAGTATTCTTCGTCTTTCACAACATTATAAACAGTTGGGGGTATGCTTCCTTCTGTATAGATAGCTTCCAAAGGAATCCTGAAAGAATCAGCTACTCAGTTCAAACGGACATTGCGAACTTTCAGGTTTGGATCCTACAGTGTGCCAGACATAGATCTACAAACAAAACTTGTCATTTCAGGACCATTTTACTCGAAACAGATTTTGATGTAATTTCAGGACCACATAACAGGCATGTGACTATCTAAGGAGTTTGGACTCACCCCCATATTCAGATGGATATTTGATATTAGCAAAGCCATGGAAGCTAGCTAGCATATATAGATCGGCAGTAATTAGCCAATAGTTCAATTGGACTTGCCGTGTAAATCTGTAGTTGTTATGAGCAGGATACATGAATGAGTGACATGGTGTACTCACGTTGCCTCCCCAACAAAATCATCATCCGTGCCACTATCACTGTCCATCAGCTTGATGATGAGCTCTGTTGCATTGTGAGTGACGCTGAACATAAATGTTTCATTCCATTCAGTGTCAGATCCTTTACCTGCACCGAATGGATGGAGTTAGATTCACTTGGGTTGTCAGTGTAGCACATGGTTCTTAAGGCCACAAGGCGAGGCAAGGCAACCCACCCCCGCTCAATTGTCTAGGCGACGCCTTAGACGCTTAAAGCGACTGTAAAGCGACGCCTTACACACGAGCACAAGAGGCATACTAGAGATCTATGAGAAAGATAAGAGAGGAAAAACATGAAGGGGCGAGGAAATGCAGAGAGGAAGAGCAGTTAGTTCCATTGGAGAAGAAGAAGCAGCAGTTCGAGACAATTGTCTCTCTCTTTCCATCTTCCCCCCTCCACTTCCCTCTTCTCTTTCGATCTTTCCTTGCTGCTATTGTTTCCAATCTCTGCCCTGCCGGCCCTCTTCTTTCTATCTTTCCTTTCCAATCTCTGCTGGCCCTCTTCTTTCCATCTTTCCCTCTTCCCTCCCTAATTGTCGCGCATCTGGTTTCCATCTAGCGCGTGGTTTCCACCCAGCACGTGATATCCTCCCTAAATTGACCAACGCATCTACCAGATTTCACGTGATATAGGATCCAACGCATGCAGAAGGCTAAGCGTCGGCGACGCTTAGCTCCCTGATGGCGCTCAAACGCCTGGGCATCGCCTAGGCGACGCTTAATGGGTGCTTTTAAAATCATGGTGTAGCATGCCATTAGCATTAACAAACTAACTTGTTAGTAGTACTAAACACGTCCAAAGGGCATATCCTTTGCGCTTGTGACGAAAGAGGTTTCACATTTCTCAATCAGTATTCATTTTGCAGATAACCTCTTGATACTGATGTATCTAGTGGAGTATCTTTCTTTTGACAGATCGAATTGATGGTCCATGACAATGGCAATGGAGGAAGGGTGAAAATTATGATGCGACCTAGTTGAATGGCTTTTAATTAAGATATGCCAACTAGTTGATGTGCTATTGGCGTATTGATGCTGCAATTTATAACTCGATGTGTCATGTGCACCCTATTATTATTGAAGTTTCTTTATTTTTTCGAGGAAGTATTGAAGTTTCTTTAGATAAATTGTACTAATCAAGTGCTCGGAGTTTCAACTTTCACACATACCAGTAACACGTCATTCCACGTGAAAATTGGCTTAAGCGCTACAGTTTAATATACTCTGTGTGTGAAGTTTTAATGTTTTGATTGGCAGATGATAAAAGAGTATCTGAACAAGCCTACCGCCACTATACATAATTGCATGGCGTGCCAACCACTTGGTTATTTTGCAGAAAAACACTGGAACATATACCTGATGCGACGCTGCTCTTCTGCTCCTGCGAGCGGCATTTCAGAACCGCGTAGGGGTCCATGTTGCCTGCAGGGGACGGGTGCAGAATCAACGTAACTCGTCAGTAAATCACAAATTCGGACCAACTCCGAACAGCAGTAAACGAACTGATCAACAAGGCTACAAAAAACCTAGTCCAAATTCCAAAATTCAATCCAATGGCATTAGGGCAAGTTGAGAACCGAAAGCGTACACAGGTAGTCGGTGTTCTCGAGGCCCTTGGCTCCGACGAGCAGCACCTCGAGCGTCCCCTGCACCATCTCCGATCCTCCTCCCGGCGGCCGGCTTGGCCTCGCCTTCGATCGATCGGGAGCCAATTATTGCTAGCGAGCAGGCGAGGATGGTGAGATCCAATCCGGACGCGGTGGCCGGCGAGGGTTTTATAGGCGTTGAAGCGAGTGGGACTCGCTCACGCGTTCTTTCGCCTCCCCCCTTCCCGGGCGACCCGTGCGCACATGGAGGTGGCGTGGTAGGGGAAACGACGGCGAAACGTGCGCCGCGCGGTGCGTCGATCGAGACGGATGGCGGCAGCCTGCAGGAAGGGGGAGGGAAGGGTGCGACCGTGCGACTCTGCGAGGGCCTTCTCCCACAGGTTTCGCGCGCACGGAAGCAGAGCCCGATCTCACCGGGTTGTCCCGCGTGCCGTGTCGTGCCGTTTGGATGACGCACGGAATGGGAGGGCGGTGTTTGATTGCGCACGGTTCGTCACCGCCCGTGTGGAGCTGTGTGGTCGTGCCGGTGTGCACACGCTATTCGGCGTGTGCTCCTGTGTCTGCATCCGACACCAGCGCTACATTCCTATGCCATGTCATATTGTCATGTACTCATGTGTGTCATGAGCATAAAGATGCACATATGGACAAGTGGGCTAGTTTTAGGCCTTGCAAAAATGGGCCAAGCCTTTGTTTGAATTCAACACATCAAAGTGATACTATTGGAGCTGACAAAATGGGAAAGCACAAAATAAGGCCCCGTTTAGTTCAAAAAGATTTCACCCAAAAACATCACATCAAAATTTTAAACTCATGCATGAAGCACTAAATATAGATAAAAAATAAAACTAATTGTACAATTGGGCTGTAAACGACGAGACGAATCTTTTAATCCTAATTATGTCATGATTAGCCATAAGTGCTACAGTAACCTACATGTGCTAATAATGAATTAATTAGGCTCAAAATATTCGTCTCAAGGTTTACAGGCTAGCCATGAATTTTTTTTTTCATTCGTGGCTAAAAACACCTCCCGACATCTAGTCAAACGTTTGATGTGATGTTTTCGTAAAATTTTTTCACCAACTAAGGTCCCGTTCGTTTCAGCATAGCCAGAATTTTTTTCGTCTCGTTTTCCGTTAGCATGCTTCCCAAAATGATTATCTATGTGTTTTTTGCAAACGAAGTTTATATAAAAGTTTCTTTAAAAATTCATACAAATCCATTTATCTAATTTTCAATAGTTAATACTTAATTAATCATATACTAATGATCTTCCTCGTTTTGCGTGTCTAAAATAATCCACTCCACTGCACTGTTTCAAAGGAGGCCTAAACAAGGCCTTAAACTTCAATCCAGTCCAACCTAAAGTCGTCATCCGATCTGTTACAGTATTTTATTTCCCCTCTATAACTTTCGAATTACTCTACTGGATAAGTTAAGCCCACCAATATTGCTGAATGGGAAATCGATTGATTCTATGCTTACATCTAAAAACCATCGCCGCATAACACAACTGGATAAATGCGAGCATAGAAATTCATCGAGCCACCAGCCAAAGGAAAAAAAAAAACTCCAGTTGCAACTGAACTAGCAAGCCGACGAGACGATAAGTCCTTAGTGAGAGTGTCAAGACTCAAGAAGTAGCACCGCAGGGAGTAGCGTCGATCACTCCCAACCAACTTAACAGCCAGTGGCCCGCCGGTCTTCTGGAGTGCGCGCCATCGTGGCCGGCGGTGCGTCGGGACTCGTCCTTTCCCCGGTAAAACACCGAGGCTGTCGGTGGTGCCATTCGCAATCCTGTAGACGATGCCCCATCGAACTGTCAACTGTAGATGAGACCCAAGTTATCAGAGGGGGTCGGAAGCAACAGTTGCAAGACGGACGAGTTCGCCTGGTGCCACCAGCACTGCCACTGCGTAGCGTAGCGTTGTGCGTGTTCGCCTGGTGGTCGAATGGATCCAACAAATACTTGCAGACGGACTTGGTATGTCTTTCTATTTAAAGAAGAGTCAGGACCGATCCGACTTTAATTTAATCATACATCTATTATAACTCTAAGTCCTCATTATTAACCGACTTTGTATATATATATTCGACACAAATTCTAACAGAAGAGCTGTCGAAGTTTATGCTTGGCAGCTTTCGTCATCCTACTCGGCCGCCCAGGGAAACGATTTTGATGCCTAACGCTAACCAAACTAGCTAATGGCACTAGTACAGTTCGTTACCAAAATGAATGAGTATTTATGTTAGAACTGTGTGGTTGAGCCGTTCGTAAGATCGGCACACTCAATAAACTCATCTGTAGACTATACTGTACAACGACTGAAGCCCGTATGGCGCATGTGCTGTTGTCTTGCTACTATGATCAGCCTGTCCCATCAAAAGGAGGGGGTACTTAAGACAAGGTTCAATTTACGCAAAGGGTTCCTACAGTAATCCTTCACAAAGCAGTAGTACTACTAGTAGCAGTACGTTTCTAACGACAAACATCACAGTCACCCGCGGCTGCAATCGAGTGATCGATCACCCTTTCATCGACAGTAACGGAGGGCAAAAGGCAGAAAGCAACTGAACCCCTTTTATATTTCTCCTTCATAGCGCGCCAGAGAAGCAAAGGATTTGAGGGCTTTAGAGCAGGTACAATATTTAATTTAAGCGGGCTTCAAAAACTTTTTTTCTTAGTTGGAGGAGAGAAGAGGAAAATAGAAGATGTGAGCTCTAGATTTGGAGCTAGCTGCAGCACAAACTCCAAGAAAATTTATAAGAGAGAGGTGTGAGGCATGTATTAATGATATGATATCTATATATAGTCAACTATTGTATGAATGGACTATTAAGTTGGCTCTAATTAATATTTTAATTTTTGAAGTAAGCAATCAACTATTGATCTTGCTCTTACCCAAAAAAGATTCACTGGAGCGATTGCCATCTGCCACCCGCCATTCACTTGGCACCAAAGACCAAACAGACGCACTAATCAAATGATATGGATCGATCAGGCTTTAAACAAAGGCGGGAAAAGTCATATCGGATTCCTGAAATTTGGAGCCCCTGGTTTGAGATTTGCGCCAAGAAACGACATCCAGTTAGCTGTTCTTGAAAACAATTAACAAATGGAGGGTTACAATTACACCAAGCTTTAATCCCGTTTCTCAAGAACAGCATCTCTTCCTTCCACTGAACATCTGATTTATTAGTACAAGTGTATAGCCCTAATTCCAAACATACCATTTATATTCCTTTTAACAACAAACTTTACTTGCGTATTTTATGATGGAATACATGAACGAATTTTTTAACACTTTCTAAAACGAATGGAATCTGAATTATCTGATAATATATTCCCTTAAACAGGCAAAAAAAATTGACAGCTGTACACAACCCATCGCTGCGTCGTCAGCTCACCTCCCGAACAAAATCTTGCCATCGTAGACTCGTAGTAGTCCTCCTATCACCAACATGTGGGCCCGGGTGTCAGTACCAACAGGGCCACTCCAACCTCAGCCATGTTGGCCCATTCGTGGTGGCAAGGTGGGCCGCCGTGTCAGTGTCCCAGTACCGACAACTACCTCGCGACGAGAGCCCAAGGCCACCGATCCGAACTCGAACAAACCGATCGCTCCGTCCCTGCGGCGCGGGCCCCGCATTGTCAGGCAACGGCGGCGAGAAGGTCGTCGCGGGCGCCGCGGCGGCGGAGCAGGTCGTACGGCGCCCAGAGCGCGTCGAGCGGGCACGGCCGGCCGGCGTCGAGTCGAAGCCACGGCTTCCCCTTGCCGCTCCAGTGAAGCAGGCTCACCGGCCCAGGGTGGAGCTCCCGGCACTGGCCCGCCACGTTGTCCCCGCCGAGCCCGTGCTGGTTCCACCGGTGCTCCACCGCCTTCACCTCGCCGGCGAACACAAGGAGGAACGGCGGCAGTGACCCCAGCTCGTATATCCTGGCCTCTTGCTTCTGCACCTCCATCCAGTACTCCAGCTTCGCCGTGTACCCACCCGCTCGCCACCTGTCGAGGTCGATTACCATCACGCCGGTGTTGAAGTAGCAAGGGGGGCGAGCCCGGTCGGCGAAGATGGAGGAGTACTCGGGGTGATTCCAGAACGCGTCGGTGAAGTAGGAGGTGAAATTGGCGTGGCAATACTCCGGGGCGGCGAGTGCGGCGTCGGGGCCGAGGTCGGTGGCCCAGAGGCGTGCGACGTCGTCGACGACGAGGAGGTCGGAGTCGAGGTAGAGGACGCGGGAGACGGTGGGCGGGAGGAGGTCGGCGAGGTAGATGCGCGCGTAGTTGAGGGGCTGGTCGAGCGCGCGGCGGACGGATGTGGAAATCTTGCCGCGGACGAGGCGCGCGTCGAAGCGGTGGACGGTGGCCGGGAGCGTGGGGAACGCCGCCGCGAGGGCACGCCGAAGCGCGGCGAGGCGGCGCGCGTGGGAGGCCGAGGAGGCGACGAAGTGGAAGTCGATGGACTCCGGGCAGGCGGCGTGGCGGAGCACGGAGAGGACGCCGGCGAGGGAGCCACGGAGGTAGGTGGCGTCCAGCGTCATGGCGATGTGGATCGTCGGCGCGCCCTCGCACCCCGCGCCGTTGCGGAACGCCGGCGCCTCCCGGAACTCCGGCAGCTCCACCGCCGCCGCCGCCACCGCCACCACCGCGGCGAGCAGGACCACGGCGAGGACGCGCATTGCGGCGGCTCTGGAGTGGATCGTGGGAGTGTGAGACAGTGAGACTGGGTAAATGGTAATGCACGTTGATTATTCTCTAAATCTCATCCCCGCCGAGAAGGGGAAGGAGGAGAGAAGGAAAAAAAAAAAGAGATAAAAGAATCAATCAAAGAAGAAGGGAATTTCTATGGACACGGATGAGGGGAGGAGACGAGAAGGGGATGGGATGATGCGGAGTTAAGAGACGGGGGACCGGGGACAGGCTGGAGGGACGAAGACGTGTGAGGTTTTCCCCGTGGGTTTTCGGGTTTCTAGTTGGGTTTCCGAGTTTTTCCGGGCGTTTGGGTTGTTGCCTTTCTTTTGGTTTTCGAGACGGGACGAAGAGGGAGACGGCTGTACCGCTCTGTAGCATGCGATCCTGCGTCTGCGACTCTGCGTGTAGGACTCCCGTGTGCAGCGTTCTGCGTGTAGGGCTCCCGTGTGCTGCCACGGTGCGACCTGCGAGTGTCCCTGTCTGCGAGTTTGGGCACGTCGCTTGTTGCTGCATTGGTGGTAACTACGACTGTCTGACTGGTGAGCCGAGTGCGGCTGCACGGCATGGCCTCTCGGGATGAAAACGGATCGGATATACCAACTGTGTCATATCCTTTTCTATATTATTTTTTGGAATCGAAAACCCTAGATATGAAAATGGAATTGAATATTTTCGAATACAGATACAGAGCAAATACGAATCGGAAAAAATACGGTAGTGAATATTTATCGGAGTATCAAGACCCTCTATATGAGTTTCTTAAATCGAGGAATATATATGGCACATTAGTTAGGTTTTCTAAAACAAAAGATCAACAAAATATGGGACGTAATTAGACCATACCACCGAGATGAGGAGGTCTCCCCCTTCATACATCATGAATGATTAAGTCTTTAATAATGGGCTAGACATGTTTTAGGCCAACTTAGATTTAGAGGTATATGGGCTTTACATGAGCAGCGGATATCCGTAAAAAAAAATCGGATAGTTTCCGACCGAATCCGAGTTCCGCCGGATAACAACCATACCATATTCATTTCCAATAAAAAAATATCCGAATCCGTTTTCGATTTCAAAGAAAATTCGACCGAGACTATCCGTATCAAAAAACAGACCCAAATTTTAGAAACTATCCGTACCACTTCCATCTCTACTCCGTGCTCAGCGTTGATGCCGGCGTTGATGCCATGACTGGATTAGTATTAGATTTGCCACTCTCCATCTCTCCCTGCCATCTGGTCATCAGGTTACGGTGGACTAGATGTTGCAGTATGTGCAAGCGATCTGTACCTGTGTAGCTTCTTTTGTCGTTGGATCCGGCAAGGTTCTACAGTCCCCACCTCTAAATAAACAAACTTAAAACTCCTTTAGAACAAAAGGAAAAATATAATAAAAGTAGAGGATTGGAATCCCTTTCGAACAAATAATTGACTCCCACAAAAACATTTGAGCTTCCAGAGAAATCACCCATTCCATAAGAATTTTGAAGAAACAATAATGTGAGGTCTAGCCTTATGTTTTGTTTTCCTTGAATTTTGAAGCTCATTTGATTTTTTTTTCTTTTTTGCCAAACCACAAATTTTACTATTAATGTATCAAGGGATTGTTCATGCACCCCCCTCCCCCTTTAAAATGCAGAAATGTAAAAACACGAGAATATGAAAAACAGAATAATAGAATGCCTTACACGTTGAAAGCTGACATAAATTCAATAAACGGGAAAGTTTCAAAACTTTATTGGAATACATTTTTTTGAGGATACTTTATTGGAATACATGAAAAATAGAATTGTGACACATATGAAGTAGAAACGTGAAATAAGAGTTCATGCTTTTTTTTCCCCTCCAAAGTCTCACTAAAAAGGCCATTCCCTTGTAATTTAGGATTCGATCCTTTAAATCAAAGTACTCTATACAATCATTTCCGTAGGATTTAAATCACTTGTAATTCCTACTGTTTTTCTTTGATTGAAAAGAACTTTAAGATTAACTTTAAACCATTTCATTGTTTGATAAGCTTATTAAAGCTGGATGCATTTAGTTTGTCACTAAATATTGGTAATGCCCATATAATTTGTCAAAAATCTAGAAACTTCTCCGGAAAAAATTATGCCAACAATCGGTAAGGTGTCAAACCAAACATCACATCTGTCTTTAATATTTGAGAAAATTTTGGTATTACCAAATATTAGGTTACCAATAAAGGGTTGGATTTGTTTTAGCAAAAAAGCCCCAAATTCGTATAGGATTTGTTTGTTGAAGTGTCATGTCTCTGGTGTTTATGACAAACCCTTAAGAACAAAATCATGTGAAATCTACACGGGCCAGGTTGTAGCTCTAAGCCATCTTGAGATCTCTCCATTTCAGCCCATATGTCGTTATCTCGGCCCACCGGTCTTAACCAAGGCTTGGTGAAACAGAAAACTTGCATTTTGGCAATGAGTAGTAAAGCAACAATCCTGGATTTTTTTTTCTTAAGAAAATTAAGGGCCAATTTGGTTTGTGGCCTAAGTTAGGCTTGCCAATATTTGGTAACATCAATAATAATCACATATGTTTGGATTAGAACCAAATTTTAGCATGCCTACATAACATAGGCCATTTCAATAATAAAATTAGCTTAATTTGACTTCAATCTAAACACATATTAGTCTTACCAAACTCTGGCATGCCAAAATTTGGTAAGGCCAATATTGGCCACAAACCAGTCCTAAATTTTCCTTAGGCTTTTGCTTCACACAAACTGCAAACCAATTACTATTATAGAGAAATCATGGATGAATTAACACATACAACGCCTTAGGTGTGTTTATTGTACTGCAATCCATAATCTTATCACATTTTGGTAAGGCAATAGATCGAACACACTAGCCCGTAGTTATCCATTGAAGAGCAATGAGCCTCTGGTAGGGGGCCTCACCTGACTCGTATACCAAAAGAAATAAGGCTTCGTTGTAACGCAGTAACAGAAAACACATAGGAATAGAAATAGAGTGGCATGCCACACAGTCCTAAAGAATAATAATAAAAATGATTTGGTCAATTGCGCTGTTTGGACATTATATAGAAAATTAGTTTAAAATTTTGAGAGAGTTGCAGAAAGGGCATTTGGAAGGTTTTCTTGGAAAAATTGATGTGAATTTGGAGCTAAGCATTATACCGAATTGTTTTTCCTTTAACAAACCAAAAACCCACCAAATATGGACAAGGGCGTAGACAATGACCGCTGGCCTGTGATCAGAAGGCGCCACATTAGCTCACTGCTCTGTAGTCCACCATAGCAAGCAACAACCCGATATTGCCTTTTCCTATCAAAGAAGATGCATAATTCAAGCAACTGAGTTGTGTATTCTATAAATAATAAATTCCTAAACCCTACTGAAGACACCAGTTCAACAGAAGCTCCAAAAAAAACTAAGACTATGCAAGCAGACAAGGCATAGTCATCATATATTCAGATTTGTATCTCTAAAAAATGAGTAGCGTTTACTGAATGATACTCATACAGTTTTACCACTATTTTTTCAACCATGACTTATAAACACTACTTGAAATTCTTTGTATGGTGCATCTGGACTCACCCAGGATGCACGCATACAGGCAGTATTTATTTGGTTCCTTGTGCAGCTTCACAGGACAGGCTCTCATCGTGCAAATAGGAGCTGCGAGCCTGGCCGAGGGGAAACACACCTCCGTTCCGTTTCACGCGGGCCTGGCTGAGAGGAGCAGAAAAATGTGAAGCACTTGACTTGTTTTACATTGATTCAAGGTGGATATCCAAGGAAACAAACAGCTTCGCTATTGAGCCTAGTTAACAAATACATGCAACCAAACACCACAACATTTCTGATGTAAGCCAGGACCAACTCAACCAGGTGGAGTGATACAAGCCAGGTTAGACACTATCCAGGGAACCAAACACACCCTACTCTACCACAACGATGCGGCATGCATTTATCTAATATGTGGATTTTAATTTTGACAATCAATAAAGTTTGATTGTTTAGATTGTGATGTACTAAGGCCTTGTTTAGTTGTTAAAATTTTTTGGCAAAAACATCACATCAATCATTTGACCGGATGTCGGGAGTGGTTTTTGAACACGGATGAAAAAACTAATTTCACGGCTAGCATGTAAACCGCGAGACGAATCTAATTAAGCCATCATTAGCACATGCGGGTACTGTAGCACTTATGGCTAATCATGCCCTAATTAGGCTCAAAAAATTTGTCTCGTCGTTTACAGCCTAACAGTGTAATTAGTTTTATTTTTTATCTATATTTAATGGTTTATGCATGTGTCCAAAAGTTTGATGTGATGTTTTTGGTGAAATTTTTAGGAACTAAAGAAGGCCTAAGTTTCCTCCCTATATCTAGATATTTTACATACAACACACTTTATTTATATGAAAGACTTCTTAAATATTTATATATTTTATATAAAAAATGTCAAAGCTTAATGATGAACAGTGTCCGGTGACAAGGTGTATATTCGAAGACCGAGCGATATACTGGGATTACCACGGTATTGATCACTACAGTAGTTTACATAAGATCCTAGTCAGACTCTATCGCTGTGATGATAGAGTAATTCGGCAGCAAAGAACTCAGCTGCAAGCCAAAGTGCTCAACCAATTCATTGCCTCCCAAACCCCGCCATGTACAATGCCCCCCTGCTTCTCCTCCTCCTCGTCGTCGCTAGCGCCGGCGCGGGCGACGGAGCCGCGGCGGCGCCGAATGCGCGCCCGTGCGCGTCGCCGGCTGCCAACTCCTACCCCTTCTGCAACGCCACCCTCCCCTTCCCCACCCGCGCGCGCGCCCTCGTCTCCCTCCTCACGCTGGACGAGAAGATAGCGCAGCTCTCCAACACCGCCGCGGGGGTCCCCCGCCTCGGCATCCCGCCCTTCGAGTGGTGGTCCGAGTCCCTCCATGGCGTCTGCGACAACGGGCCCGGGGTCAACTTCTCCTCGGGCCCCGTCCGCTCCGCCACCATCTTCCCCCAGGTCATCCTCTCCGCCGCCGCGTTCAACCGCTCGCTGTGGCGGGCCGTCGCCGGGGCCATCGCGGTGGAGGCCCGCGCGATGCACAACGCCGGCCAGGCCGGGCTCACGTTCTGGGCGCCCAACATCAACGTCTTCCGCGACCCACGGTGGGGACGCGGCCAGGAGACGCCCGGGGAGGACCCCGCCGTCGTCTCCGCGTACTCCGTCGAGTATGTGAAGGGGTTCCAGGGGGATTACGGAGAGGAGGGCAGGATGATGCTCTCCGCCTGCTGCAAGCACTACATCGCGTATGATTTGGAGAAATGGAAGGGGTTTACACGGTACACCTTCAATGCCAAGGTGATGAATGTTTTGGTCCCTTTCACAATCCACACCACATACATCTTTTTTTTTTGTGGAGTAGCTGACCTTATTAGATGTTTCATTAATCTAAAAAAATGGATATGTTGGTTAGCTAGTCGCTTACAGTATATGCCTTCTTTAATTATACCGGAGTCCTCTTGATTGTCTCCCAGATTAGACATAGTAGCACTGTAGCAGGTTTGATGCTTACACAATTGAATCTTCTGAAGTTCTGAGTTGTGAAAACATTTTGAGGATAGAATTTTGGAAATCACATTAGGGCAGTACTCTAGGCTCTAGCAGACCACACACGAAAATTTCACACGGATTCACAATCGTGAAATAAAAGTTGTTCTGTTCTCCTCTGTAATAGTACATAACACTAATATTCCGCCTCTTCTTGACAAGGAGTGTGTATCCTGATGCTAATGAAATACTGAACCAAATATGAATTGATCATTCAGTTGAAAATTTCCTTTGCCTGTAGTTTGGTGCGCAGTATATTCAAACAGAGTATTAAAATACATGCATCCTTTTTATACGAATCAAAATTCAAGATTCTTTTAAGCTTGAAATCAGGCCAATAATGTTTTGAACTTACAAGCATGAGGACATCAATTGTTGATAGGTTAATGAACAAGATATGGAAGATACATACCAGCCTCCTTTCAGGAGTTGCATCCAGGAAGGCCGTGCGAGTTGTTTGATGTGTTCATACAACCAGGTAAATGGTGTGCCAGCATGTGCCCGCAAAGATATCCTTCAGAAGGCTAGGGACGAATGGGGATTTCAAGGGTATAATACTTTCTCTTCACCAGAGCATTGCTTGATCCTTGAATACTGATATTTGCAGAAATTTTCCTAATATCAGCCCAAACCTGAATTTTTGTTTATGTGTACCCATTTGATTATTTGAAGGTATATTACATCTGATTGTGATGCTGTGGCAATAATTCACGAAAACCAAACGTACACACCCTCAGATGAAGACTCAATTGCCATTGTTCTTAAGGCAGGTTAGTGGCCTGCAACATTCTCTCTCCTTTTATTTTCCAAGCATCTCACAGCATGTTGCTGTCTTTGTAGAGTAGGAATTTGACTTCTCGAATAACTTTTCTACTCAATAAGAACTTTAAAAGCATATAATAGGAGACACCTGATCAAAATTATCATCATACATCATCTTATTATAACTGACATATCTCAGAAAAGCTCATGAAAAGTCTTCAAGCAAGCATCTACTTTATTTGCTGAGGTGCTATCAATGACTTGTGATCCTTTTCATTTCAAGGAATGGATATCAACTGTGGGTCTTTCCTAATTCGGCATACAAAGTCGGCAATTGAGAAGGGAAAGATCCAAGAAGAAGATATCAACCATGCCCTTTTTAATCTATTCTCTGTTCAGCTCCGTCTTGGTTTTTTCGATAAGACGAATGGAAATCAGTGGTTTACGCAATTAGGACCAAACAATGTTTGCACAAAAGAACATAGGGAACTTGCAGCAGAAGCTGTAAGGCAGGGCACTGTCCTTTTGAAGAATGAGAACAGTTTTTTGCCTCTGAAAAGAAATGAAGTTGGTCATATCGCTATCATTGGACCAGCTGCAAATGATCCATATATATTAGGCGGTGATTACACAGGTTTTTACCACTGACATTAATCAAACATCTGCCTTACTTTACTGTTTACTTACATTAATGATAATTCTCCAGGTGTCCCTTGTGGTTCCACCACCTTTGTTAAAGGCATGCAAGTCTATGTTCCGCAAACAACCTTTGCTGCTGGATGCAAGGATGCTTCCTGTAACTCAACTGATGGATTTGGTGAAGCCATTGAAGCAGCTAAGAGAGCTGATGTTGTCATTCTAATTGCTGGGTTGAATCTAACTGAAGAAGCTGAAGATCTTGATAGAGTGAGCCTTCTCCTTCCAGGCAGGCAGACAGATCTTATACATACTATTGCCAGTGTAACAAAGAAACCCCTTGTGTTGGTTCTCATGGGTGGTGGCCCAGTTGACGTTTCATTTGCAAAGCATGATCCACATATTGCAAGTATACTTTGGATTGGTTATCCTGGTGAAGTTGGCGGACAAGTTCTTCCAGAAATTCTTTTTGGCAAATACAACCCAGGTGAGTAATTAAATTTCTTACAAAGAGAAGCTCACTTGAATGCAGTGTTATGAAAACTTGGAGCAATCGGTAATCTTGTTCACTGTGATTACAGGAGGAAAGCTGCCCATAACATGGTACCCTGAATCATTCACGTCTGTTCCAATGAATGATATGAACATGAGAGCTGATGTTTCACGTGCTTACCCAGGAAGAACATATAGATTTTACACAGGAGATGTAGTGTATGGGTTTGGGTATGGTTTGAGCTACTCAAAATATTCATACAGCATCTTGCAGGCGCCAAAGAAAATCAGCTTGTCTCGTTCGTCAGTTCCAGATCTTATCAATAAGGAGCCTGCATACACGAGGAGGGACGGACTAGATTATGCCCAAGTTGAGGACATTGCCTCATGCGAGGCACTGCAATTTTCTGTTCACATCTCGGTATCCAACGATGGCGCCATGGACGGGAGCCATGCTGTTCTATTGTTTGCAAGAACGAAACCAAGCCTTCCAGGATCCCCTGTAAAACAGCTAGTCGGCTTTGAGCGTGTGCACACTGCTGCTGGCAAAGCAACTGATGTGGAAATCACCGTCGATCCCTGCAAGCTTATGAGCTCTGCCAACACTGAAGGCAGAAGGGTGCTGTTACTGGGAACACATGTTCTGATGGTGGGAGACGAAGAGCACGATCTGCTCATTGAAGCATGACAATGAGATTTTCTTTGTCACCTATGCCGTCTCTACGGTCCAAGTCTGGGACCGTAACCTTGACACTTGTAGAGCTGTACAAGAAACATGATGTAAAGATTCATCGGATGCAAGTACAGTTGCAGCCATTGCAGAAAAAAATTATGCCATCAATAAATCTGGCAAACTGTTCTGAACTTGTTTGTGAATTGTGATCGAATTCGTACTGTTCCGAACAAGTACGTGAATTGTGATCAAATTCGTTATTTGAACTACCAGTGTTCAGGTGTATTTTGGGCTTGGGGCCAACGAACTGCCTGCACCTCAGGAGTTGGAACGTGCCGTCTCGTTTCGGCCTCATTGTCGTGCCAGATCTGCCAAAACACGATCCACAGACGCATCAGGAATTCAGGAGGGACCCAACCACCAGGAAGCGGGCAGCAGGCCAAGCAGCAGCGCAGCGCCACCACACGCGAGGCGGAACCAACTTCTTTGCCTTCCCATCCCATTCCCCGCAAGTCTCCCTCTCGCACCACAACAAACGCGCTTCCCCCTTCTCGAACTCTCCAACGCCAACCCCGTCTCGATCGATCGATCGATCGCCAGAGCCATGGCCTCCGCCCTCGCCACATCCACCGCTGTCTTGTCCTCTCCCCTCGCCGCCGCCTCCGCTTCCGCTTCCGCTTCGTCCGTGCGCCGCCTGCGCGCGGTCCCGCCCTCCCGGGGCCAACGCTACCAGGCCCTCCGAGCGGACTCTGGTTTCGCCGGCAACCGCAGGGGTGGTGGCCGTGGAGCGTCGGTTGTGTGCGGGGTCCAGGGCCAGGACACCTCCATCCAAGGTATGCACACGCCGGCTCATCTGTTCGTGCTGATTCTCGCATGTCTGCGTTGACGTTGATCTGTTACGAGATTAGGTGGCGAACTGCCTCATCCGGTTGGTCCACCTCTGTGGATCTCGCATAATATTTTACTCGATAGGGATTAAGTTCATTTTTCCCGATGGTGTTTAGATGCTGAATTTGTTTTGACACGGGACTCGGTCATTTACTCTTACTCATTTAGACCTAGTTACTCAACGGCCGCATGCCTTTTAAGGAATTGAAGGATTAACTGTTTGATGCAGTACATGCGTCTTGTGTTGGATTCAATATCATGAAATTTAGCTACTCCTATTTGTGAGGCTGTGAGCATAACGTCTATGCCAATCAGCCCATGCCCCTGGGCTTGCTCCTGCTTTTCATGCAGCATCCATCATATGGTGTATGCAAGAGATACATTCAGGAAGTGTGCGTGCTTCAAGTGAGAGTTGCCTCATGTACATGAATCTGTGGTCTGTACTCTGTACCACATGCAACGTACAGAAGCAATGCCATTGCCACAATGGCACACACTAGTTCACTCTGTCGCAACTAGCTCGCTGTATGAGCAATAGCAACACACCCTTTTCCCGGATGTAAGGATGAATAAGGCCTGGGCTATAGATCTCTATAGGTAGAGAACAATCCATATGATTCAAAAAGTACCAGTGTTATTAAGAATAAGGTAAAATCTGAGAAGAGGAGTGAATCTTAGAATGTTCTCCTTTACAAAGTGTTGATTAATCTTGAGAGTAAGTGTCAAGAGTTATATAGTTAATATTTGCTTGTATACCTCTCATTGGTCCACTTGTCATTGGAAAATATAGTAAGTGATTTCATAAATTCAGTCGCATATAAGGAACCTGTATAAGCATGATAAATATGCATACCATCTAAGACTCTTTTATATTTAGTTAACTATGTATTATGTACACAACAGGAAGGTCATCCAGCAATAAGTATCTTTCTATTTCGTTATTTTGAAACATAGACAGATGTTCTGCTTTATTTCATTGATAGAGAAGAGAATATAAACCAGTTCAAGTAAGAATAAATGCCTTGAAGGTAAATAATCTTAGTCGCATCATTGAAACTAGGCTGAATGCATTTTTATGACTGATGGCTTCCTTATCAAAAGAATGCTATCGTTCTCTAGTGCGAAACATAAACTGGCAAATCTGGTAGCTCTTCATAAATGTTTTGCATTCTTAAAAAAGGAATTTTACATGTCACTTGTTGAGGAAAGTACCTATGATCGGTGCATAAGATGATTAAGGGTTCCACACATCTAATTTCGCATAACATATAATCTATCAGCAGCAACATAAGTTCATGTTCCCATGTTTTTTCGCCTGAATAACCGAGCCTTTTCAACCATGCCCTACCCCCCTACATTTTTTTAAGTTAATACTTATGTAGTAAAAAAATTATCACATGTAATAGTTCACATCATGCCACATTTTTTTTTGAAATATAAATTCTTAGACCTGGTGAATTTAGCTATGCATTTTCCCAGCAACTTACCAAATTTGATTGGTTTTGGTCTTTTGGATTGTAGATATTTAGATAGCGACATAGCGTGGTCTTTTGGATTGTAGATATTTAGATAGCGTACAAACAGTTTCAGTGTGCTAGTGATATTGCTTCTACAATTTGGAGTTTCGACTATTCTTGTTTGTCCATTTTATCGTTTTTTCTTGAGTAAGTTTCACAAAACTACAGGTATTTTGGACATTCTATCACAAAACTACAGATTTAGTGTCCTTGTATATCACAAAACTACAGATTTAAGAATTTGTTTCACAAAACTACAGATTTAGTGTCTCTATTATCACAAAACTACAAGTTTAGTGTCTCAATTATCACAAAACTACAGGTTTTAGCAATACATTATCACAAAACTACAGGTTTAAGCATTGCTAAAACCTGTAGTTTTGTGATAATGTATTGCTAAAACCTGTAGTTTTGTGATAATTGAAACACTAAATCTGTAGTTTTGTGAAACAAGTCCTTAAATCTGTAGTTTTGTGATACACAAGGACACTAAATCTGTAGTTTTGTGATAGATTGTCCAAAATACATGTAGTTTTGTGAAATTTACTCATTTTTCTTTTTCTAGTCCATTGCACATCTTTGGGTTGACTACTCTAGTTGGTTGGCATGTACAATTGAGTAGTATAGATCGTATTGATTCACACTGTGTAATGATAATATTTATAATCTGGAACTCATTTTTTATGAAATAAAAGGTTGAAACATTGAATGTGTGATATTTGAATTGTATAAGTTAGATTAGAATAATTTGTTATAGATTTTTGTGGCATAGTGGGCTTTTATTTAAATAATATATTATTTATGCGTTTTACAATCTACTATGTGATGTTGATATTCTTTTATTGCATCAATGGTTGCATAATTTGATGGGTTCTGAAGCGTTCATTATGACATTTGCCCTTTTGTAGTTCCGGATGTGACGAAGTCAACATGGCAATCATTAGTTATGGAGAGTGAGCTTCCTGTCCTCGTTGAGTTCTGGGCTACGTGGTGTGGACCGTGCAAAATGATAGATCCAGTTGTTGGCAAGCTCTCCAAGGAGTATGAAGGGAAACTGAAATGCTACAAGCTCAATACTGATGAGAATCCAGATATAGCAACACAGTATGGCGTGCGGAGCATCCCAACCATGATGATATTCAAGAATGGCGAAAAGAAAGATGCAGTGATTGGGGCTGTGCCAGAGAGTACACTGATCACATGCATCGACAAATTTTGTTGAGAGGTAAAATGCAAACGCCGAAACGGAACACTTGAACAGTTAGCATTCCACGTCCAATGTTCAGAACTCGAAACCATGCTCAAATTTTATATACCTGCGTGTATAGATAGTACTGGGAATTGCTTTCGGTAGCATCCAATAAAATGTAAGTCAGGGATGCAGAGCTTGAATGATGAAATCATGAAAGTCACAAGGAAAGCCTGGTTTCTGATGTCAATTCTTTTGGCTGTACATATGGTATGGCAATGACTGTTAACAACCATATTATTATTACCCTTTTACAGTGTAATCCGTCATTCAGTGTGATCTTTATCCTCCTATGTCCTGTCAGATGTTTATGGTGGGATATAAATGCACTGGTTGAACAAGAGCTCCTCGTTCACCATACTGCAATACGGTTCCAAAACTCTTCAATTTGACAAATTCGTCGTTGCGCTGCATCTACGAGTAATTTGCTTCGGTACAGACCGAATAGTCCGATCAGAAGGACCACGACTAACAACATACAAATCCACGGGCCCCTGCTGTAAACTGCGGGCGATCTACCTGTACCTAGGCGCCCCTTGATCTCGACTTGATCCATTGAGCGCATCTGGACTTGTCATGCGTGACATGTGTCACGGTGCCAGATTGACAGACTCAGTTCTGGACTATCTGGTCCATCGGTCTAGCTGTAGATTACTTACGCGCCAGTGGAATGCACAACGGTTTCCCTCCTATTCGTCCACGTCTCCAGGACCACCTTACATTCATCGTTATACAGAAAATGGAATGCACAAAATGAAACTTACTAAATACTCACCTAATCTCTTTTGCTGCACTGAATTATTCCTAAAAAGGAGTAGGGTTTAATCCCGGGAAGTGATAAACACACATTATTATGTGTCTTCAATAGCCAGAGCATGTGTCTAGAGCTACACAAGGCAAGTCTTCAATATTATTTCGGCACATGTCTTGGGACACCAATATGACTATATGAGACATCACTAAGGTACAGGGCAGATCTACAATTGATTCTGTTAAATGCGACAGAATATAACAGTGCAGATGATTCTATGAGACGCGCTAATATTGTTCACCGCTGTATAGAAATACACGCCATATCCGAAGGAAAGAATATCTGTAGATTCGCGAAGTTGACGCGTTTGTATACGGATGCCGCAAAAACACCCACGTTTGGCGGTGGCGCCTGGCGCGTGCTCACCGTGCACGAGGTGGTTTGGATGACCCCCTCGCCGTCGGCGTGGCCGAATGACAGATCGCGACACGCGATCCCCGCACCTACCGTACCGGACACAGCACCCAATCATTGCTCGTGCCATTTGCCTGCGTCCCCAGTTCCCTGCGTGCGTGCGTATATCCCCTCCTCCCCTATCGTATCCACATACCCCGCGGCATGGGACGCGACGGCGCATGTATCCCTACGCGCGCGCGATCGAACCGATCACCGGTCGCTCGGCCATCCACGTACGCATTAAAGAAACCACCGCGGCGACCACCCGCGAGGCCGCGACGACCCCAACCCAACCACCGCTGGCCCCCGGCGTTTGGGCCGGGACGAAAGGTAGCGACGGCGACCGAACGGGCGCACGAGTTCGGTGCGCGCTTACTACTCCGTATTATTTTTCTCGTTTCCGCGCGACGACGCTCCCGCGTCGCGGATCTCGGTGTTGCGTTGTTTATTCATGGCCGTCTCGTCGCGGTGGTTGGGCGCCGACGCGGGCGGGCGGCGGCCCATTCCGGATGCGGCGGTTTGACCGCTGGGAATTACTGCTACGACTACGTGTTTGCGCCCGGAGATCGCGCGAGTCGCGCGCGCGCACATGCGCATCGAGTGCACGCACGGAGCGGATTACTACGAGTCATCGATGGATAGGGATGGGATCATGGGAGGTGGGCACATCTGATGGCGTGGCGTCCTGGCGTTCATCCACCCCTGGTTTTTCACCTGGCGGTTCTGCTTTTGCTTTCGGTTGGCACATTGGTTTGGGGAAACCCGGCGTCTGGCCCAACGGCTGGAGCCCGTACGAGACCGTGACCGCGACAACGCGAGGATTCGCTCGTGAGCCTACCAGCCAAAGCGAGGTGTATGGTATCCGAGTGAGTGCCACTGTGTCATCCAAGCTTTTCAGGTCGAAACTCTCGTGCTTGCTTGTTGCTAAAACACCTGCGAGGTTGCGACTACGTGAGCGTCCCTTTTTCCGTCTTTCTCTTTCATTGGTTGCCGCTTGCCTGATAAGTTGTTGGAACATTTCGAGCGCACCATGTCATAACCATATGCCATGATAAGTTGCCTAGAAAAGAATATAGTAATGAATAAATTGGACGCCTGTGGTGACAATGGAAAACATAACCTGCAAAGGAAAAATATTATTATACTCCCATATTATTGCTTGTGCAGTGCTGTGATTGAGAAAGACCATGCCATGGCCCGGGGGTCAGGGGAATCACCGGTGCACGTCTTCGCAAGGGCATCTCTACTTCTCAATCCTGACACCCTATTCTTTCGAAGATTTCTGTGTGTCACACACGATGGATTGGTGATGATGATATCGTCCAAGTAAGGAACTAATTTCAGTTTTATAAGAGGAAATAAAAGAACAAACACTACCCGTTTTTAACTATACGCGCAGAATATCGCGAAACGATAATCCCCTGTCCGTTGCAGCTCGCACCAAAGCCGCCGTCCTCGCCTCTTATCCCGCGATAAACAATTCAGCGGGAAGCTTCCCCCGAGAGCAACGTGGGAAATCCTCGGGGCCGCCCGATCGAGGCGAGCGACGGCTCGGATCGGCCACCATCCCACCCCGGGCCAATCCGGGCCGTCCGTCGCCTGATCGGACGCACCCCCGCGGCGGTATCCGTTTTCTATATATCTTTTATCTCGCCGCGTCCTTTTCTCATCGCCTCCTCCGCAAGTGACGTCGACGCCTCATCCGTCTCCGCACCTTTTCCGCTATCGTCTTCTTCCTTCCTCCTCTCCTCTTCCCCTCCACATTCGCCCGCTGCGATTCGCCGTTCGTGCACCTCCCGATTCTTGCCACCTCGCCCGCAGGAAGGGCCACCGACAGCAGCGTCGTGCCGCGTGGATTGGGTTCTTGGGGGTTCTTCTCAGGTAAGCAAGATGAATCTCTTCCCTTTCTTGATTTTTTTTTCTGTGTTTGCCGTGTGAATCTTTGAAAGATTGCGTCCTCTGCTCGATTCGAGGACCGTTGTGTGCTGTGGGGGGTGATCCCTGTCGGATTTTTGGTTGCTTCCCATGGGTTAGCTCCTAAAGTTTTGTGCTTTGCTGCTGCTGCTGCTCCTGGCTTTGCTGTTCGTGCTTTGGGTTGTGATGCCTTGCCCTTCTCCAGGAACATGGGCCGATCATCGGTAGCTCTGCTAATGGTCTTTTATCTTCTGTTTGTTAAATTCGTGTGTTGATGTGCCTTCCTGCAAGGGAGGACGGCGCTCATTTGCCTAGGAAATTGACGGTGCTAGAATTGGGCTTTCCCCAAATATCAACTGAATTTTTTTTAGTACAACATCCATTTGAATTGCCAATTGTGTTTGTGTAGTAAGGAATGCGTACCATGTGTTAGACAGGAGCGGGTAGCATTTGGAAGATATCACTACCATTCATAAATCTGAACAATATCATCAGAATGTGTGTAATCACTAGAACATGATTCATGCCGCAATACTGTTTGTTCCCAACATAGAGTTACCGAACTTAGCAGATCGGTGTGCTTTGATTATTGTTTCGTTCTGCAGGTTCACATTCAGTATCAGTCCTCATATTTCCTTAAGCCTCGGTAGGCTCACATTCAGCCTCAGTCGTCATAATTTTTAAACCGATTCTTATTATCAGTAAATCTAACTTTAAACAATAGAAAAATTGGTAAGCTCCAACTTTTGTCTTACGTATTCGATGAAACTAAGCGATGTGTCTGAATATGCGATGTATTTAACTTAAGCACACTAGTATAATTATAGTAGTACGCATGGGATGAGTGCAATCAAAAAAATTTCGAAGATGCTGTTGGACAAATAATTCAGTGTTCCCTGATTCTAATACAGTAGATGCTATTATCTCTTGGTTACATTGTTTTAGTCGATCGCTACTAATATGAAGTGCCGAAGTGGTCTTTTCGGTGTATTTGGTTCCACTGAATATGCCAAATGATGTAGCTAACCCATCATTGTTGTGTCCACATCACTTTCCCCACCTTGTTTTCTTTTTCCAATAATTCACTTGTCGAATGGCCTTAACTACCACATAAAATTCACCATATGTCATGGAAGCATTTGTTGGAGATTGGGATGGGATGCCTCAACCTATGCAACCATTTCTTTGCTTAGTCAAATCTGCTCGTTTAGTCACCCATGGTTGCTTACCTGAATATTTCTATAGAATCAATTAGAGGCAGTAATAATCTAGTAAGGACCTGCCAGGCTGTCATCTTTGTCCAAGATCCAGTTTGTAAACTGCTGGTGCATATTAAATGCTAGCTGTTTTGTATTAATTTGGCAATGATGGTTAATATTAAGAGTATTGACTTTGCACAAATAGGACATAAGCTAGGGGTTTCATTACTGTGCTGACCAAATTTACCCCAACATCCTGATAGATGATAACTTCTGAGTGACTTGTAGAATAGGGATAGGAATGGCATCGGAGATAAAAACAAAATAGTGAAAATTTTGGATAATCCGTTCTATGCCTGCTGACTCAGCCTGCTAGGAGAGATGATGGATGCTTCCTAAATGTATCAATTGATTAATAACTAGGATAATATTAAGTAAGTTTTTTCTGGCATATGGACATATATAGTTTTGGAGCTTTACCTAACATCTGCCCCACTCTTCAGACTTGTTAAATGAATCTGGATAGACTTCCGTAGACAGGATGATGTGGTGTGGGCCAAAAAGCCCTTTTACCTGGACCCGCTTAGTTACATATATTTTTGTTGGTAGACCCTACCTCTGTCTCAGTACTACTGACCATATACAGGCATAGAAGCATATAACCATGTGGTTCCTTCCAGTCTCATTTCTGTGTGTTTCCATAGTTTCTCTAGTTCGGTAGCCGGTAGGTGTTCATGAATAAAGTTTACTCTTTGGTTTTACCATGATTAGTAAAGATGATTCATTTCAGTGATGCTTTACTTATCTTCAGCTAGTCATATGCATTCCTAGTGACATCTTTTGTTTGTTAAAATGCAGTGCTGTGTTTGAGCAACAAACAGACCAGAAGAGTCACCATAAGAATGGATCAGATTTACATGACTGCTGTCAGTAACCAGACTTCATTGCCTGATGCTGAGCCAGTGAAGAAAATTAGCGGAGATATGCCTGCTACTGCTGGAAATGCTTGCTTTGACTGCAACATTTGCCTTGATTTTGCAGCAGAGCCGGTGGTTACTCTTTGTGGTCATCTCTACTGCTGGCCTTGCATCTATGAGTGGTTGCGCCCTGGGGTTGAATCTACTGCTGGTAACAACAGCAGTTCTGCAAGGCAACAATGTCCTGTGTGCAAGGCTACACTCTCCCCAGACATGCTTGTGCCATTATATGGCCGCGGGGGTAGTTTGAAGAAATCACTGAATGGTATGGCCATTCCACGCCGACCAAATGTGCAGCGGGAGGTTATTGAGCATCAAACCACACAGAACAGCATCAATGACCGGCACCACCACAACATGGAACCTAGTCCTCCACTCCAACCGCTGCGGCATTCGAGCCACCACTCCAGTGCCACCGATTTTGATTTCATCTACCCTCCATCGCCAATGGGGCGAGGCTTGATCCACTCAACTGCGGGTGGTGTGCTTGGGGGGATGGCAGTGGCGGTGCTACCATGGGCGTTCCGAGGTCAGGTGCCACCGAGCATGTTCATGAGTCCCCAATATGTCACGGCACACAATATGAGCTCCAGAGCGAGGAGACAGCAGATGGAAGTTGAGAGGTCCCTGCATCAGATCTGGTTCTTCCTCTTCGTGTTTGTGGTGCTGTGCCTGCTGTTGTTTTGAAGCAAGATGGTGGTATAATCCTTTTGTAAATACGGGAAGGATGAATATAGTAAAGAGGGTGGTTAACACTTGTGACAATCTGTATCGATAAGCATGTGCCTAAAGCATGCTGGTATAGAGATGTAATATGACAAGACTTGAGGTGAAATACATGTTTCATTCTTCTCTTGTCCTAAAATCAGGAAATGTGTCAAGTCTCATCCAAACCATCTAAGCTTTATGATCTGTTCGTTTTGTCTTGCATCTGCCACTTAGTACTATTAGTTAGCTTTACTATGCGCTTGTTCCAATGTCTATAAGATGATGGTGGAATTGTTGAAACGTAAACTGTCGATAGAATGCAGTAAGATTTTTTATCTGCAACGTTGGACTATGCTGGAAACTGGAACTATTTCAGGCTTCCGAAACGTGTTTTTTGGAACTATTTCTAAATGCTATGACAAAATTTCAAAATGGGTAAGCACCGATTTACGAATTTTATGCCCCACCGGGCGAATAGAAGTGACTGTATTAAGCTTCAAAAAATAATGAAAAAACGAAATTAATACTCGCAACGATTTCGTGAAGGAAATACTCGTTGCCACTAGCACGGTAATCCCCCTCCCAGGCTCCCAGCAGGTGCTATGATAGCCTACACAAGAGGGCTATACATTTTGTTCGTACTCAAGAGGACCAGCATCTTATTCTGTCGCCTGCAGAAGCGCTTGAGACAGCGCGTCTTCATGTCCATGTATGGAAGCATGGATGCTCGAGATGAAAGCACGAGTTACTACGCCGTCGCCATGATCAGGGCTTTGCTTGTGCACATCTAACTATAGTCAAGTTTGCAGCAAAGACTGAAATGAATAGCAGATGGAGAATGCAGTAATACATTGCCCGTAAAAGGCCAGTAAGCCCAGCCAGACATGGATGGATTGATTGATAGCTTGATCAGCCTCAGAATGGAAAGAATCAAAGTGTTTACATGTGCCAATTCATTTGCTGTACCAGTCCAGAAAGAGAACGGAAAAAGTAAGAACAAAGAAGAAAAGCAGGAGGAAGGTTCTACTACTGCTGTTACGCTGGATCGCCTGGGATAGTTCCTTGTTCCCACGCTCCACATTGTTTGTAGCTTCAACTGCCTGGGAAAAAAAAGGTATATCACTGCTATAAGAAATCAGGAAAGAAACAGATAAAAGGCACACGATCGTACATAGCACCGTTGGACCTGAGTCATCAGTTAAGATCTTATAGGTTAGCTGGTACAATAGATTTTTTTCGGGAATAACTGGTAAGATAGATGGTGGTATAACAAGGGAAATGTGAGAAAAAGCTGTGCCAGTTCTTCAGAAAAAGAAAACTTAATTTAATGAGGGGGATGCTTTTTCCTGAAAAAAAGTGAATACAAAATGATACACACATCGGCAAGTTTAACAGTACATAAGCAAAGCAGTATTTGTTTTTTTTAATACAAATATCTACCTATATGTTCATATAGAAGATAATGTACTACTAACAAATAACAGATACTGGCTTACATAGATCTTCTACCTGGTCATATAAATACTGGATCTGTTGAGCTTGTTGTAGAACATGTGTTGACATGAGATGATTAAGTGCTGACATCTCTATCATCTTTGTCTCTGTTTCTTGGACAGCATCAAGAAGATTTATCAACTCCACCTAATATACGAATTAAAGGATGCCAAAAATTAATCACGCATGAAAACGCTCCCATTAAATAACCCAACTTTCACCGACATAATACATATACTTCAAAATATTACCTGAAGAGCTCTTGTTTCATCATCCAAGAGTTGTTCTTGAACTCTTAGTGGTGCAGTAGAAACCTCCTGATCTTCAACCTTTGAAACATCAGATTTTAATACAAGGTTTGGCTTGGAGGGTTCAGCAGCTTTGGTTTCTCGTTTTTTCTGAATCCTTTTTCTTGGCATCGCCCTATTGATAGCATCTTGGAATCGCATTGTCCGAAGACGGTCAAATTGTGCAGTTACTGAGTGGAGACGCTCACTTAAGATCAAAACCTGGCGAAATTGTACAGAAAACACAGCTTAGCGACTTAACCATGTAGATTGAACATAGAGAAACTGGAGAAAGCAACCTGATCTGTAGTCTATGCGGTTCTAAATTACAAAATAAATAAAAGAGTAAATTTCACACTTTTCAAATTCACCTATTTTTATAGGATGGTTGCAGCATGATTGTTTTGTCATGTCTAATGTTCGATTGTAACTTCTGCTACCAGCTACTCACAACTTCCAACTTCAACAGGAAAATAATGTTGCCATATCAGTTCTTCTATTTAAAGGATACTACTTGGTCAAATTTATCTGTCTGTTAAGCAACTTGTCTCAGTAAAACGAAATTTTGTACAAGGGGGAAGATGAAGTATCCAGACGGAGTCGACTAATTTAAATATATATATATATATATATATATATATATATATATAGATATACACCGACTCAGGAATGAAACAAAGTAACAATGCCTGGAACCCCTGTAAGATGTAAAACGAAGTAGCAAACATATATAAAGACATTCACCAAAATAGATGGAAATTGGTAACATTAGCAGCCATAAAGGTAAGAACACATGACCATGAAGTGAGATTTTACAGGTACAATATCCATATGCACACAGTGAAAATACCAGACGGCTAGTGCATTCTAATATTGGAAATTAGAAATAGTTGATCCATGGAAAGGATAAAAAGGCATACCACACCATGCTGGTGAGCTATCAAATCCAACCGGGAGCTCTCATCGCTTGTACCAAGCCATGTCTTTGCACTTCCACTCTTTTCTTCATGGATCCTGTTCTTTAGGATATCTATTTGTTCCTTGCATGCTTTTACAAAAACACCGACCTAATATAGTTTCAGTAATTAGACAGATCAAAAGTTCAGAATGTAACCTAAACAATAGCTGGAAATGACAAAAAAAAGCACATAATGATACCGATATGGATATATATCATGACACCTCAGGAGCGACAATAGTGCCGAACAAATATACTCCAATGCAATGTCAAATGAACCTTGTTGCAAGGTATGTTTTAACATGATTGCAGGGTACTCTATATGTCCTACATGATACTTGTAGGATAAATAATCACTACTCACCTCATGCTCAATGTTGTCCCTTTCTTGCTCCGTGGTGCGATGCAAGTCGACATAATCCTTCCTATGCTTCACAATAAACTTCTCGAGTTCTCTGACACTCTCAAGCTACACCAAAACAACCCATAACTAAAAAATACTAGTAAGCTATACAAAATCATCACTATCATGGCAGCGAAGAAGACAAATTCCTACCGTCTTGATAGCAGCATTTGTAAACGGCAATTTGGGGGCCGGCTTCCGGATGATGAAAGAAGACATGAGCGCCGCTAATTGAGACTGCGAAAGGAAATCAACACAAAGTTGGATCAACAATATTCCTGAGTAGATATCTACGATAGCTTCAAGCGCAGGGGGAGAAGCCGGGGGGAATTGTGCCGTCGAGCTTACCTCCGTGTACCCATGGCCGAGCGCGGCGACGCGGACGGACTCCTTGAAGTCTTCGGTCCTGTCGCGAACCCTAGACATCGCCGCCTAAAGCAGTTGCAGCTACAGCCTCCTCGTATCAGATCCCCGCAGGCACTGATTCGTGAGCCGGCGGGATGCACCGATCCTTCGTCAGATAACGGCTACGGCGGGCGAACGGCCACCGGCGCGATTGCCCTACGGCACTCGGGAGCAGCGCCGTCACGCCGGGCGCCGCCGCGTCGGATCGAGCGACGAGGTGGGTAAGAGTCCGGTCCCTACGCGACGCGAGGCGGCGAGGGAGAAGGGAATGGCGCGAGGCGAGGCAGTGCGGCCGGGAGGCGCGGCGGCGACCGGCGGGAGAGGGAGATGCGGCGGCGATGGGGAGGCGGGGGAGATCGCAAATTTCTCGATGAGGAGGAAGAGGGAGACGTGTACAGAGGTAACGGAGGAAGACGTGTCCTGGCCCACGTGTCATCGACTCGGTGGCCCATATGTCAGTGGAATCCTCAAGCCGCGGTGTAAAACCTGTGCGCAAAGCGCAAATAGCTGATCCGTTTCGCGCTCGCTCGAAGCTTTGCATCCCCTCCCCAATCCCCGCGAAACCCTAGGCGGCCGGCGATTAGGCATGGCGAAGGATCAGAACGGCTCGGCCCGTGATGGTGCCGGCGAGGAGGAGGAGGAAGCGGCGGCGGCGGCGCGCAGCCGCAGCCGTAGCAAATCCATAGAAGCCGACGAGGAGGAGCGGTCGAAGGGGAGCCGAGACCGGGACCGCCGTGGCAAGTCGAAGAGGCGGGATGAGGATGAGGAGGAGGAGGGCCGGAGCGAGAGCTCCGGCGAGGACTCAGGCGAGAGGCGGAAGCGGCGGAGGAAGGAGAAGGATAGGCGGCATCGGCGGCGCCGGAGCCGGAGCCGGAGCCGGAGCGAGAGCTCGGGCTCGTCGTCGGAATCTGAGTCTGAATCCGAGTCTTCTTACTACGATTCCAGTGCGGAGTCAGAGAGTCAGACGGATTCAGAGGAGGAGAGGCGAAGGAGGCGGCGCAGGAGAAGGAAGGAGAGGGAGGAGGAGGAGAGGAGGCGGAGGAGGAAGGAGAAGGAAAGGAGGAAGAGGAAGGAAAAGGAAAAGGAGAGGGAGAAGAAGAGGAAGGAGAAGAAGAAGCGGAGGAAGGAAGAGAAGAAGAATTTGGGTAAGAAGGCTGCAGTGACAAACTCGTGGGGGAAGTATGGCATCATCCGTGAAGTCGATATGTGGTGAGGATCCTATTTCGTAGTGATTGTTTTCATTAGAATATTGTGCGATATTTGTGAATTTAATCAGCTGTTCTTTGGTATATTGATGTGGCGAAAATAATTACCGATGCATTACTCATATCGATTGGATCCTAGAAGTCGTTCCCTTGATGTCCTGAACTCCTGATTAACATGGTAGTAATATTATTTGCCTATAGTTCATTGTTCAGACACTGCAGAATTCCTTGATGGTGTTGAGACTTGAGAGAGTATAACGATGACACAATGTCAGAAGGGTGTGACGGGTTGTAAAGCTAACTGTATTGGTCTTTTTTCGGATTTTAGTAATGTAAAAGATGACACCAACCTAAATTTGATTCAGTAGAACTATGCTGTTGAAGTATTCAATATGAAAATCAGTGACTGGAATTGCTACTCTTCTGGCAGCATGTAAGAGGTGTATAACCCATTTTATATTGGACAAATGCACATTTCTGCTCAGCTCTCAAAACAAACTTTGCAGCAGGGTACACAAACCATTTTGTAAAATTCATAGGAATCGTACACAGAAAAACAGAATATAATTTCCAGCATTCAATTGGATCTTGATCCTTCAAGAAGCTTTTATTAATCCAACTTTTAGTAGTTTCTATTGGCTTGCTGTGATGAATATACAAGCGTAATGTTACAAGCATAATGTTTCTACTTCATTCTTATGAGTAAACCATTCGATGTGTTTTGTAGGAACAAACGGCCAGAGTTTACTGCATGGTTGTCTGAGGTCAAGCAGGTATATTGGTTGAATTATTCTATATATGCTATATGCAATTAAGAAATAGAAGATAATTCATTGCGCCCAAAGGAACCATTATCTTATCTCTGTATTGCTTCACTTTAAGTAAAATAATATTATATATAGGGTAAATTAGTGCCAACTGAAAACACTTGAATCTTATCACTTTGTATCAAGAAACAAAGGAAAAATCATAAAGAATAATTTAAATCCCAAACTACTTTTTTCTCTTATCCTTTTCCATTTATATCTTTGAATTACTTCATTTGGCTGTATGTTTTGTTAGTCCAATGCCCATCTTTCCCTGTTCTGGTCATGTGGAGTAGACCAGACCTTCTATTATCTAATTTTATCACTTCTGAATCTTTATTCTACTGTTTTGTTTCTTTACAAGATCAATGTGTTATATGTATTTTTGTTATTAATGTGGTTACAGGTTAATTTGGAGGCATTGTCAAATTGGGAAGAGAAGCAAATGTTTAAGGAGTAAGTTACTTTACTGCCATACTCAATTAGTTGTATGTGCTTCTTCTGGATGGTCATAAATTCCATTTCCATTACATTTTCCACGGATGTTTAACTTGCATTTGTTGAATTTATCTCAGATTTATGGAAGATCACAACACGGCTACGTTTCCATCAAAAAAGTAATTCAACCCAATCCATCTCTTTCTCTTATTTTACTGTTGTAAGATTTGCTAGCAAGTTTTTGAGGGGAATTTCTGATGTCCCTTTCATTGTTGTCTTACCAGATATTATGACTTAGATGCATATCATCGCCGTATGATGGAAAAAGAGAAGAAGAAGGGCCTTAAGAATGCCCTGGGGACAGAACGTACAGTATTTAATGATGAGGAACAGCGACGGTATGCATACATATACTTGTCCAGTTCGTTTGTACCAGTTAATTAGTGATACACTTTACGTGTTGAACCATTCTCATGTTGAATCTTGTGACACCACGAAAGCAAGTTATGTCAATTACTGTGTAGTCTAGTAGTTTTTTTTTCTAATCATAACTGACTATGTTACCTCATTTTGAGTAACAACATGGCATTTGAAACCAATGACTTTATTGGCTATCTCTAGTTATGAGCTGCTTACATCAAGCAATTTCCATAATCTACAGAGATATTTATAAAGACCTTATTTTCTTGTTGGGATTGGAGTTTTTTTTTTTAAAAAAAAAATATTACTTTTCTAAAATGTTTCTTATAAAATGTCATGCAGGCTGGAATTGCTCAGAGAACGTGAACGGCAAAAGGAGGAAGAAGTGGCAGCTCTAAAACGCTCCATGCAAACTGGAATGGTTAGATTATTGGAACTAACTTTTGGTCTCATCGTCAGTTTATTTGTCATCTGAACCTGCATCGAATGCCAGAATGCTCATCTACAGTGTTTGATTTTGTCCACATTGAATGAATTGATCTTAATTAAGTACCTTTGCCCTGTAGAATCCTCTAATGTTAACTGTCCAAACTCCAAAGTGAATGTTGGTAAGCTATTAAAAATTAATGGAAGGTAGTCTGCAAATGTAATCACAGTATCACACCAGGTGATCAATCTGATCGGATTATCTGTCAGCATATCCCTTTCTACGGACAGGCATCTATGCCCTTAGTAGTTTGTTTTTGACATCCCTTCCCTGGGTGGAAACCCAGTTTGATAACATAAGCTTTCAATAGGAGTTCACTTAAGCATTGCCGATCTTTCATTATACCTAGACAAGTTCAAACTTTCTTAAAACAAAAGCAACTCGCAAGTTTTTCCTTGGACCCCTGTACTTGCAATTTATGTTCTTTAATCTCATCATTATGGATATAATATCTATAAGGATTTATGCATATTTTCTTAACTAACATAGATGACTTGATCTTGTGGCCTCAATCACCATAAAACTTGTGGTCTGTCACTATGTACCCTCAATTTTTATTTTTTTTTCCCATTGTGAACAAACCCGAGAATTATGGGGTGTGCCTGTTTAGGACTCAGGTGTTTTGTTAGGTTCATAGTATTGAAAACATATATGCTTGCAAGTTTACTTAATTCCTGTTTTAACCCCTTCCTGATTAGATTCACCGTACAATCTTTTGTGATAATATGTTAGCATGAGAGTCATGTACAGAATTAGCATTGGGTGGTATGAGACCCTTTTAATCCTGTCAATGAACCTACTGTGATTTTCTCCTGATTGTAGGCTCAAGCAATGAAAGAGCAGGCCAGGCTACGTGAGGAAATGATGTACCAGTACAGGTTGGGCAATTTTGAGGTATGCACCTGATTCTAAATTTCAAATTAGGCATTGTAGGTTTTGCTGATAGAGGGAAGTGCATGTAACTTAATGTAACCTTGTTCTTATATCAGGCTGCAGCTGCAATTCAGAAAAGATTGGATCCTGATGCTCCTCTACAGTAGGCAGGTTGTGGAGAGTGCTATTTCCATATATTTGTTCCTAAATGAAAACTGTAGTCTGTAGAACAGGCATGCTTATGACAATGTACCAGTGCAGTAGTAGTTTCTTTTTACAGAATTTTACTGAGCTGGCTTGTAAAATGCCTTGAGCGAGAATCTAAGCGATCTAGATTCCTTCTTTCGGTTTTGTTGTGCTGTATGCCTATATGTCAGTTTGGAAGATGTTAAAAGCTTGTTCTGGGGTATCATAGAAGGATTTGGGTGTGGGCGTCTTTTGACTCTCCCACATGTTCCCACGGGAGGTGTTTTGATCTCCGGGCACCGGCGACTGTTAGTTTTTTTAGAGGGAAGAGACCGCCAAACAGGAGTTCCACCATTTCATTGCAAGGAGAGGGAAAAAAAAAACATCGGTCAGCGAAATTGAGGCAACCTTTAAGAGAAACGACAGCGGTATAATTAGGCCATGTTCCTTTAACGGTTCTGGAAACGTGACGAGAGAAAACCAATTTGGCTGCACCGAACAGGGCTTTAAGCGACATCTCCTTTGCTCTGTTTGCCACCTCCGGCGGTTGTCATAGAGTCGGTAGTCGCTGCTTGAATGCTGAGTTCTGCATAGAAGCGATCGATACCGCTCAATATGTTTTTTAGCCTCGAGTTCCTGCCATCCTCCCATCGAGATGATACTGCCCCTTACTGAGTGGTGATTGGCTGAAAGTGCTCAGGAGAGTGAAGGTGATCTCATGATAACAAGTTTGCAAAATGATGAATCAAAAGGAACTCTCTGCAAACTATAGACGAAAACCGAAAAGCTTGAACCTCGGTTCCTAGAGACCCAGATGATAAAACTTCATATCAAGATTCCTTAAACAGCTAAACTGCCTTGTATGTTATCAAACATATCCAATAGAATATGTCACCGGGCCGGTGGATGATCGAATATATATCGACCGTTAAGCTATCGCCATCCACCATAGATTTCACCCCGTGAAGAATTACACCAAAAGAATATCAATAAATCAAGCCGAAAATTGATAAACAGAAGCCATCTTTACAGACGGATGATCGCATCTCACACGAAGTTCATCAAACAGAAGCAAAGGCCAATCAACTACGCCTATATCAACTATTAACTGCTAGTTTGCTACTCCCTCCATTACATGATGTAAATCTGTAAGACTGACAGACAGAAATCACTCGAGCAAAACGTCGCGCCTCGATCGATCAGCGCTTGATGTTCTTGACCTTTTTCCACGCCTTCTTGCACGAGTCGCTGACCACCTTGACGCCCTTCATCATCGCCCCCTTGAGGAGCTTCAGCTCCTTGGCCCTCTCCTTCACCTGCAGATCGAACCCTCCCATCTCCTCCTCCTCCACCTGATAGGAGGCGAGGCGCAAACCCAATCTGATATCTTCCTGCTAGGCTGCGTGTGTTCGAGGGAGGAACGAACGATGCAAGGACTTCGCTATCTATATAAACCACCAGCGTGCGTGTGGACCTAAACCACGATCCAGGCTGATGCTGATCTGTAAACTTTGAAAAAACAAGGTGTGCCTGTACCGGCGTTTGAAGTTCGTATAATCTAGATGGATATTTGATTCGAGGAAAGGAGTTTGGTCTCTATATCTGATCTGTAAAGTTTGAAAAAAAAGGTAGTATACCTATGCTATGTGGGTCCGGCGTGTCAGCAATGTTGAGTTCGCAACCTGTGTGGTCCGATCTCCTTCCTCCTTCATGCCAGCCTTTTGATTCGAAGCTTCGTCTTCCGCAGATAACGGCGTCTGACTTTGGCTCTTCTGTTTTGTTATTGGGTCTTGGACTATGAAAACTGGATCTACCCTGTCCATGTGCTTCGGCATTACCGTTGCGGCGTTAGTTAAGTTAGTTGCACGCACAACTGTCGCTTGTCACTTGTCAGCCACACATTCTTTGCGCGAACAAACAAACACAACAGAGAACAAATCAATTCTCAGCCGCGGATCAAGAAAACACGGCACAAAGGGTGACACGACACGACTCATGAACCCTGCGTTTCGACCAGGGCAAACACACACGAACGGTACAAAAAAAAAAGTGAAAAAGACAGGAGCGCACAGGAGTGTGAGGGCAGCATAGACCAAGAGGGATCCAAAACCCTCTGGCCGAATCAGCTTCCTCACCACCTGGCCCTTTCTACAGGGTAAATCCTTGAAGCAAATCAAGCAGCAAACGCTCTCTTCTCCTTCGGAGAGGGCGGCTACCTGTTGCGCCTGGGCCATCATCTCCTCAACCCCAATTACCAACAATCTACTCAACACTCGCAATCACTGACCAAAATAGCTAATCAGCTACACTACGCATGAATGGCATGAATGATCAGACCAAAACCAACAGTAACCTGGATAAAAACAATAGAGGTTGCCTGGCTCCCCTGCCTGCCTGACTGACACGTGGGGCCTGCCTTTGCGGACCCACCTGGCAGCTACCGGGCCGATAAAACGTAGGCCCGGTGGGCCGGAGGGCCCACCTGTTCAGATCAGAGGGCGGCCTCGAAGTTGAGGCGCGAGGTGTACGTGGCCGTGGGCTTCCAGTTCTTGGGGATGACCTCGCGGGCCGTGAGCGTCTTCTGGGCCGACAGCGTCGTCAGCCTCACCGAGAAGGGCCCCACGAGTGGGCCCCGCACCAGGCACCACGTGGCCCCCCACACGTGCTTCATGTCCAGCCACTCCACCGAGTTGGCCTGCAAATCACCATGTAAAATGAAACACAGCACAAAACAATAAGCAACTGGAGATATCCTTCAGAAAAAAAAAAGAATTAAACAACTAGCTGTAACCTACAACATTCAGAGCCAAGATCAGGCAGGCTACACAACAGATTATCACAGAAGGTACAATTTCAGGTTAAGCAGAGCATGCAGCCTGAAACCTTTACAGCAAAGCAACCACATCGTCATCTGGGATTCCGAATCTTTGGATGCCATGAGGCTACACGCCCACAACTTGGAGTCTTCATCACAAGCGTGCCTCAGTTTGCAGGGTGGGGTGTCAGGGTTTAACAACCGTGAAAAGCATTAGCAAGTGCAAAAGCAAGGGCACAATGCAGTGTGGCTGGTAAAGATTGTCGACGGAGACCAACGCAAGTGCATAAGTGCATGCTCTATCTTTAAGTCTTTGCTGTTCTTAAGGAGAGGGGAAGACCGAGCTAAAGCGGCAGCATCATTGACAGGTCTTTGGTGAAAGGATGGCTAGGGTTCATGTGTTCGGTCATTGGGGCTGTAGACTGGGTGATTGTAAGTTGCTGCTCTACAGCTCTAGTGCACAAAGCCTCGGTATTTTTAATTTTTTATGCATGCATTCCGGAAAGGAATCATTTGACAAAGAGAACCATGCCTTTATGCAATGGTTTGACTATGGCATGAGACTCTCCGGTAGCTAGCTAGGAAGTGAAAGAAAGCATGATACTTTCTTGGCCATGTGTGCCTTACTATCCTGTCTCACAAGTACTCCGATCTATATAAACTTTGTACTAGTAGAACAAGAACTAAAACCCTGACAAGCCAGCTTAGCTATTAAGTTAAAAATCCTTTGGTTTCAATTCTCCTAAGATGCTGGTTTCGGTGTAAAATGTGATTCTAGAACCTCAGGTTGATCTAGAAAGGACAGCAGAGAGACCCCATCAAATTTTATGCTAGTCATCCATCAGTGAACACTGAACAGAGACCTGACGGTAAAAGCAGCAGGGAATTATGCAGTACACATGTCTCCAACCACACCGGCCCCCTAAAGCAAAGAGGATGAGGAACTTGTCACATGCACATATGTTTGCAAAGGAAGAAGCTGTGGTCCTAATATTGCACCAGGCAAAGGATTTGTCCCAGGAAGCACTGAGCATGTTCCTAGCACTATGAGCAGTTAAAAGCAAAAGATAACCCCATTTCCATGTCCTACCAGCTAAAGAAAAAATAAAAAGGTAATAAAATAAAGCAATTAAAGAAGGTTGATAAGGTCCAGGGAAGGAAGAACATTGCTAGGGTGAAGTTGCTACCTGCTTTATCTGCATCGATCCAATGTCGCCCTGACCGTCCTCGAACTCGACCAGCAGCGAGAGCCAGAAGTTCGTCGAGCCCTCATTTACACGGAAGGCTATGTTCTTCCCGCCATACTTGCACGCAGTTCTAGTACATATGAGCACATTGCACTGGTCAGTTCGACGTCGAAAAAGAAAATACAAAATCTCGTAGTTAACTGAACTAATCTATGTATAATTGTTTGCTGACTAGAAGGTACACATGGCTGGCGACAACTTTTCTATTGTCAGGCAGACTGATCAACGGAGAAGCATTGGCATTGGCATTGCCAAGGGATTCTTGACAAGAGGTTAAATGCCATTAGGATATCTGCATCTCTGACCGAGTTATATCAAGCAGAGCTGCAGAGGCATGTGTAACTCAGCAGCAGGCAGATCTACATTCAACTCTGGACGATTTAATTCCTTTGCGAGTGTCGGCAAATCACGGTGCTATATCAATTTTTTCAAGCAGGGGCCAGGGGGTCCAGTGAATGATCATGCATTTACTTGCCTGTGGCCTCCTAACAACTAACGTAAACCATAGCAAGTCACACAGGTTGTATTAAAGAATTTAAGTATGGTTGCTCTTGCTCACCTTCTGTACACGACGTTCAGCTGGCCTCGGTCGCGGAGGTGGCCGCCGGCGCCGGCGACGGCCATCCGGCTGAAGGCGGCGCCGCTGAGGTCGAAGTGCGTGCGGCCGAAGGCGCACAGGCCGCCGGGGCACTCGTCGGTGACGATCACCGTGACGGCGCGGCGGGAGCAGATGCTGTGGTCGAGGCACTTCACCTTGTAGCAGGCGCCGCACCCCTCGCCGTCCTTGAACAGCACAGGGCTCACCGACCCAACCCTCGCCTTCAACGGCACAACGTCCACCAGCGACCCGTACCCACATGCCCCGCCTGAAAAAACACACACGATTGTTCAGTTATCGATAATGCCAAATTGCGCAGATTTGATCGATGTAGCGTGCAAGCACCGGGCGTGCCGGCAATTGTCTGACAGAGTTCACAGTGTCAAGTATGGGGTTAGATAAAAACAGTGACAGAAACAACCAGGTCCGTCAGAGCATCAAAGGTTAATTAGGTCTCTACAGAACACAAAGCAACTTGCGGTAAACAGCGCAGGTGATGGGGGAGTAGCAAGTTGTACTGTTCCGTTGCGATACGACGACAAAACTGGAGGTAATCTGAGCACAGTGTTGTGACTGCAAAACCGTAAATGCCAGTAAAAACTTGACTAGTACTACTGATTCGCTGGATTTTCAACCTTTACAGTTTACGCGTGCCAAGATCATATACAGTACCAGCAGTGTCGGTGGAGGAGTGACTAACGAGCCAGCGAGTGCATTTATCATGAAGATCTCATCATCCCAGCCGTTTGGTACCGAGTAAAATCGCAGGGAGTTATTGGAAGACCTGACACGGTCTCCGCTGGTCGCTGGGATGAACTGAAACCCTCACAGCACGAATCGTAAAGCGATGGAGCGCCCCCGATGATTGACACGAGTATGGCGGGTACAGCACGGGCCCGCCGAAATTCCTTCCGCATCTCACGCGATCCGCGAACGCCGGAGGTCGCGCCAAAAATGCCGTAACGGGCGGAATCATTGTCCCCGTGAGGAAGGAGAAAACTAATGTCGCCCGATGCAAATCTAACGGCTCCCATATTTACAGGTATCTATTCCTAATTATCAGCTTATTGAGAAAAAGGAAGAAAAATACTCCGAAATAAAATGTGCAGTAACAGTAGTAGTTGTACAGTACTACGAAATAGTAAATACTGATTCCTGAGTATTTGCTCAAATTGTATATTCTTCCCATTAAATGCAGTAGTAGCCTAGCAGGCCACACTATGCTTCGGTGCTCTCTGCTCCGTCCTGGAGTGAGTGTGAGCACTTCTTTGTGGAAGTGGAATGTGAAGAACTAAAGATGGAGGCGAGTTCAGAGAGTACATTACCGGTGCTGCCGTCGCCTTCGGCGTCGCCGTACCACGTCGCGGTCGCCGGCCGCCACTCCATGTCGACCCCAGCCGCCGCCGCCGAAGACTTGGACTTGCCGCCGTCGAACAAGAACGAGGCGGCGAAGGGTGGCGCGAGCAGCAGCATTAGCAGAACTGAGAGCGCGGAGGAGCGCGAGGAGGCTGCCATTGTTGTGGAGTGGTTTCCCCTTCAGTTTCTTCCCCTCTTCTCGCACTCCCCCTTCCTCCACTCCACTTCTTGTACTAGTGCTGCTGCGAGCAGCGTACTAGCGTAGCGCTACGGCTGCTTGGACTTGGGTGAGTTGGTAGGCTGCTTGCTCTTCCTTTTATGGCTTCGAGAAATCCCAACCCCCAATGCGCAGAGATCAGAGGGTGGGAGTGGGATGGATGGCTGGCTTGGGCGCTTGGCTCGGCTGTCTCTGTACAAATGGCACGCAGGGTTCAGGGGCAGGGGGCTCTGTGTACCACAGTGGTGGAAAGCTGAAAGAGAAATAACCAGCGAACGAGCTGCGAGGTGTGCAACCGCTGAGGCCAGTATACACATGTACTATGTGTGGAGTACTGTCTGATGTGACTGTCTGACCATTGTGTGTATGATGGTGCAGTTGCAAGTGTGGAGCCCCTGCTCGCTTGTGAAGCCTATAGCTGTGACGAATAGCCTCGACATTTTTTTTTCCAGGGGCACTGAGCTAGTTCCTGTATTATTGCGTACTCCTAGTCTCCTACTAGCTATACTGCAGTGTTTTTTTTTCCTTCACTCGAGTAGATTGTGTTTTTTCTTTCTTTCTTTTGCGTCGTTAAGCATCACGCTGTGAACAAGCACGGCCGTGGCTTTTCTCGTCACGTTTTGTCGCCCCGGCCACTCCGGCCAGGCAGCGGCAGCAATCACCCCATGTGCGCGCGACGTGCTGCCTCGGTGAGCTACTGCATCATGCGTACGGGCGGGCTCGCGCGCGCCGTTGCATCTTGCCATCTCGGGGTGACCGGGTCGTGCAGACCGTTTGGGTGCGTGACCCACCGTGCTACTGCAGCATCGGGTTGCCCTTGACCGTTGCCGTTTCGCGCCACTACTCAACTGTGCAGCACACCGCAGAAACCAGAAAGGCAGCGGTAGTTGAGTATAGCATTTTAACGGTAGTGGACTAGTGGTAGTGCGGGGGTGGGAATGTGGGATCGCACGGTGGACACCGTGCGATAGGATTGGTTTCGGTCGTTGGGCTTTTGCAGCCTTTTTCCTCCGGCGAACGTGTTCACCTGTTCGTTGGCTCTTTTGGGAATGATCCATCTAAACACTATTCAGCCGAGGATGTAGGGTCTGTTTGTGGTTGCTAGTTAAACATTGCCACCAATTATTAATAAAAATTATCACACTTGTCTAAGTTGAGGCCATCAAATTTTTCACCACACTTCAACAAGCCTAAGAGAATCTTGCAACATTTTTCTATGTTAATGATGTGGGACCAAAAGAATCTTGTCATAGAAGTGTGACTTCAACCAAATACCTGCCAACTTAATCAAAACTGCCTAACCTTAGGCGTGGCAAGGTGTGACAAAGTGTGGCTATGAACGAGACATCCCGTAATCTCCACTTCCGGTGTTCTTTTCTTTCAACGTAGTCGTATAAATCTACATGGTCTGTAGTCTGTATACGTCTCAAGGAGGGCCATAAGATCGAATCTGTCCTGAAGTCACGTTCTTTGATTCTACGCAACGAAACATTGGGCTGCCCAAGAACGAGAATCTCCTTGTGAAACGATGACGGCGTACATTGCGTCAATTCGGGAAGCCTGGAGCGGCGTGACGGAATGCAGTACGAGTCCCCGGTCCAGCAGACTACCTAGCAGCGTAGTACAAGTACAACAAACCAAGGGTCTGTTCATACACGTCGTCGAGAGATCCGATGCAACCGCTGATCCTGCTCCCTGTTCTTTCTTCGCTTCGTTCTGGGGACACGTAAACTAATGTAAACTTGCAAAGTGCGGTAGCATGAGTATCGGCAGCACGCTGCATTGCAAGAGAACCCATCCTGGTCAATGAGCGGTTGGAGACCGTTCCAAAAGGCTCCAAGAGGAGAGGGACAGACGTCGCAGCCTCCGTCGCACGTGGAACAAAGCAAAAGGATGATTGGATACACGAGGAACTGGGCTACGGGCTACTACCAGAGAGTAACATACAGTCCAAAAGATGAACAACAAGCCTATCATCATGAGCCACCACTCCAGCTCATCTCGGTGGCTCGGCCCAATTGGACAGCTTATCAGGCCCACCCTAGACTTTCTCCCTGTTCTGCCTCCTTTGCCCAAACTCCAGCCGAGCCAACCCCCGACACCGCCCTCCGCCGCCGCGCTAACGCCGGGCTTGCTCTCCGGCTTCGCCGAGCCCGAGCGGTTCCGCGGCGCTACGCCGAGACCGTCTCCGTTCCCGTCCTTGGGCTTCGCCATCGCCGGAGGCCGGCCCCGCGAGCCACGGGGAGGGCGATCTGCAGCTCGCTTGACGCCGTTCCGCGGCTTCCGCCGGCTAGTTTGTGCGGACCACCTTGTCCTCGGTGCCGGTGGCTTGGCCTCTCGCGCTCCGCCCTCCCTTGGCATAACCACAGACAACAAAAGTACGAAAGGTAAAGTGAATCCCCAGTCCGACCCTAGTATGAGCTGGTTTTCTGGTCAGAGTTACAACTTACAAGCTTCCTGTTGTTGTTTATGTTACTATTCGATACATTCTATTGCTTGAACAAACATGAGTTACTTGTTGCAAAATTCAGTTAGCAGGAGTGGACTTGATAAAAAGATAATGTGTTTTTACTTGCTGGTAAATAGGTTCTGGGAAAAATATTACTCTACTTACTGGTCTCCCACTTGTAAACCTTGCAGATATAATCGCTGGTGAAGTTAGGGTTTACTGTTGATTAGGGAAACTCTTTTTTGGATATGACACAGACTCACGAGAAAGATATGCGATTTGAGAAAGAAGAACGGGAAGAGGAAGAGGAAGAGTATGTCTTGCTTGAGTTGGATGATTGTCTTTATTCTGATATACAACCAGGTGCTCCATATGTACTCTCTGTAAGTTGGTGTTTCTCCAAATCAGTGGCTGATACAGCTGGGCATGTTCTGACTTTTGAGTTTACAAATTTTCTTCTCTGAATGTTAGATTTTATAGATGTTAGATACTGGTGGAATAGCTCTGAAACTCCCTTTGCAACAGAACAACCAACGTCAAGAAAGAGCCCGCTTGAAATTTACTTCAGGAATGCTTATACGGGCATATAACTGGAGAAGTGGGCTCTACGCTGAATTGCTGATTATCTAATAGAGCTCTTGTCATTAGCATTTAAAATCGCCTAATGAAATTACAAGAGGACGAAAATTCATATGTTTCATTTATTTTGAAAATAGCAACTGAACTTAGCTCAGTTGGTTAACTTGAAGTCTTGAACATGGTACCTATTTCTTTTCTATTAAATTGATACCAAGTTTCTCCTTATCATCCATCCTTTTCATATTTCTTTTGAGCAGCCTTTGTTGATTTATATTCAGATTTTTTTTGAAGTTCTCTCTGTTGGCAATTGAAATTATTCAACTACAAACTACACAGCGCTTCTGGTGTGTTTTATGTGGTAGTTTCAGGGAGAAAATCTAGGGTGTACGGTGTACCGTTTCAGATTATGGTAATTGCCAGTACATATTCTGCCCATCTAGCTGCTCCCTGAAATTTTATAGTATTCGCAATTTGGTATCATGATTTATGGACATTCAAACACCAAAGTTAAATTTTTTTCACATGCTATCTGTGATCACTAAGGTGTTGCTTATATCTATTTCAAAATGTTTGTTCAATGCCTTTATTTATACTTAGCAGTACAAAGTATTTTGTCATGTTTCCAGGGTTTGGATACATTGACGCCTACCTTGATACTAGGTGATGACCTGAAGATGGTGAGTATTATTCATATTTATGTTCGCAACTTGCTTTTAAAGATGTGTATTATCACGTAAAAGGGACAATGGCTATCCAAGTGTGTTTATCTTGTTGACCTTATAGTTTAGATTCTCTTTTATTGCTTGACTTGGTGATGGTGATTGAGATCCTTTGTGCACTAAATTCATTACAGCCATACATTGCTAATAAGTTCTTGTGAGTATGGACTAATGTATCATGGTTCAAGCTTTTTCAGAAATTATATTGGAAAAAGTATTTCAATACCCTCACCTTTAATTATTTTTCACGATCAAAAGTTAGAACATGTTTGGCTTCTGTTATTGGAGACTATTGATGGAGTATTATTCATTAGGAAAATATTTCGCTGTTGTACTTCGTGTATCTTAAGTTCTGAGAGGACAAGCTTTGACTACAACACATTTGAATTGATGATTTTTTTTTGTAGCTTCGGTGTCAACAATCAACACATTAGACTAAAATACATCCATTTACTGCTGATTGCTTTATTGAAAATCATTGCATCTGTTCCGCAGAGTCAATTGATTTTCTGCAAATTTTGACTTAAAAGAAAGACTGAAGATTAGCAGTCTGTACTTTGGATTTCAAATTATAAGCCTTTTTTGCTTATTGAAACACTAAACCTCCTTACTGAGCAAGCTGTCTGCTAACGCTTGTTTGATGACAGATTGGAGAATACGAAGAGACTATTGGCACATGCTATTTGTTCTCAGAAACTAGTAAGTGCTTCAGTTCAAACCATTACCCCCTTTTTGGGGGGTAAAATAAACGGCCCTAGATGACATTCAATAGCATACTGATTCGATGTCTGTGAAGATGGTATTGTTGACATGTTATTTCCTGAATATTTTAGATGGTAGTTTTATATGAGACGGCTTGACTTGCACATAGTGTCCTAAACCCAATTAGTGAATCTTTTAAGAATCAAAAGAATTTTTTATGTGTATGTTTTGACCTTTTCAGCATACAGCTTAATCAAAGTTCATTAGGACATAGGAACCACTGCTTGCCGATAGTATAAGCAGCACCTTTCTTTCATCTGATGCTATTTTTACAGCTCGCTCGTTTAATCTTTTAATCCTTTATCATGTCAGACGCTCCACCAAAACCCATTCACCGTGAGATTCCACCTTCTGGAGAAAATATGGACAAGCAAGGCACCAGCAGTAGCAAGGATGTACCATCCAAGGAGGTGAAGCATCTCGCAAGCGTTCAGAAGATCCTCAAATTCCGCTCTATCAACATGGATCATGAGCAGCATAAAACGTGCATGGACAATGACAAGGAAATTTCTGCCACGGACCGATTATTTGGTCGCAAGTATCAGCGTCGGCGCAGAAAGCAATAGGCACATCAGCAAGCGCAATATCGAGTTCTCTCTTACTACAGTTAGGATTGAGTCGTGATGTTAGCCCGAGTCTTGTGTTGCATTGGGGCAAGCCAGGTTAATCTGAGGTACAATAGGCATTTTCAGAGCCTCACTGGCCGCGAAGAGCCCCGAGCTATGGCCGAGGGTGATCGTGATCGCATTCGCTACCGAGTACCCACTTTGCAGCGGTCCATTCGCACGGCTCGTATCGTTTGAAGCAAAACTTTAATTAGCCTTCATCAACTTGTACAGTAATGTGATCCCCTTGTCCTCAAGACAGGATGCAAGGATGATACTTCATGCTTTGCTCATCTTACTATGGTCAATCATCTAGCTGGTTTAGCTTGCCGCATATGACTTAGTGAAACTAGAGCCTCAATGTATACTTCTGAAAGGCTAAAAGAATCGAGCATCAATTTGATTGAGTTATCACTGTAAACTTCTGAAAGGCTTGAAGATGATCATGGTCGACAAAGACCAAGGTTGCTTTTCAATCTCTAAACTCAAGCCAAGACTAGCATACTTTGTTTTTTTTTAAAAGGAGAGAGACTAACATATTAAAACGTTGATGCTGCATGCCATCCAGCACTTCCCTCCAAAAGGACCCCATGGTCCTCCAATTCTTTTGTACAACTAGTTAATGTAGAGATTTAGACTATCCTCGTCGTGCGCAACGAAACGGATCTGAGCTGAATCACCAAAGTATTTTAACATTTCGATTGGCGTCTGCAGTCTGCGCCCGTACCCACTTGCATCGTAGAAAAACTATGGCAATGGCTGGCCGTGAACGTGGAGAAGACTCTAAAATAAACGTAAAAGTCCAGGCATGTGCATTTGGGTTCCTGCGTTAGATCTGAACTAGACTGTCAATGACACAATAAAGTTGCAGTTGCAAATATCGTAGGGGCATGAGAAGAAACCGTAGGTAGAATTGGAGCCAGGTGATGGAGTCGGCGAAGATTCGTCCGGCGGCAATGGCGACGAAGAGCGAGTACCGGAGGATGGAGCCGGATGAGGAGGAACTGGACGAGGAGGAGTGGGCGCGCAGGACGGAGGCGCAGCGCCACAGGCGTCGGAGCGGCGAGAGATACGTCTTCACCTGCGCGCTCTTCGCCTCGCTCAACGCCATCCTCCTTGGTTACGGTCAGTAGTCTCCTGCTCTATTGATCCTACCTTCTTCTTCTTCCTCCTCCTACCGTCCTACGAATCCAAGTTTCCAACTGCACCAAAAAAAAAAAAATCTTCACGTGATCGAGTTGAAAGCTTGCACCATGCGAACTTGCGAACCTTTGTGGCGGTGCAGACGGGAGAAAGAATTTGCCGGTCGTCGGCTAGTTGCCTAGTTACATTCCAAGAGCGTTGGAGTTTTTTTGTTTTTCTTTTTTTTTTCCTCTCATCTGCTTCGTTCCGTAAAAAAAAATACAGCGTTCACATTTTCGTGTATAATTTTTTTAAGACAGGGTGTACATATATACTAGAGCATCCACACTGCGTTAAAAAATATTTCCTCCGCTTGTAAATAAAAGGGTGCGTTTGGTTGTGATTAAAGTGAGATGAAATACATCCGCCCGTATTTGGAGGTAGTGATCCATTTTTTTTTAGTTGATTGGATGTAGTGATCCTTTTTTTTTGAGGAATGAAGTCGGACTTGATAATTGGTTCGAATGAGTAGGATGAATGTGTAGTTCTGAACTTCTGGTCACTATGGGTGAATATACCACTCAAAATTATAAAACCATGAAGTTTTACACGGTAAAAGAATTCGTCGATAAAAAATTCACTCCACTTTATAATAGACAAAATGGGAATAAAAAAACAAAGAAAAAAAGAAATCCACCGCTGTTCCCAAGCCACATCTCGTCTTCTTCCTCGTCGTCGTCATTGCCTCCTCACCATCGTTGCCTCCTCCATCCTCATCATCGTCCTGCCTCCTCATGTCCTACCTCACTCGCCGTTCGTTGTCTCAGATCTCATCGCAGCCGATCGCCGTCGACTTGCTCGCTCGCCTCACGCACCACCATCACCTCTCACACCGTCGCGTCGCCTCTCTAGGAGGTCATCGATACCTACTCCTAGCGCTACTACCGTTGCGTTGTCACTCTGCCTCCCCGCCTCTCACCGCACCCAACATACCCTATCGCCCAAGAAAGTGAGCAATCCAAGCAGACAGACACGTCCGAGGAATTTCGCCTAGATTTGCCCATCCAACATCCGAGGGGAATATTCCCCTCCTTACCGCACCACCCCACCTCCGCCCAGCAACCAAATACCCCTCAAAATTGGGCGGCCAAACACTATACCTAAAATCCCTCTCTTTCCTTTCATCCTTCACACACCTGCCATCTCTCTAGTATCTCTTATTTTAATTAATATGGCCCACCTTACTATTAATCCCATCAATATACATTATGATAAATTTAGAGTAAATTATGTTGGCAATACATAAACTTATTAGGTGGGTGCAATCCAGTACATAAACTTGTTAGGTGGGTGCAATCCAGTATATAAACTTGTAAAATGCTCGTTTAGGTGTACAAACTTGTCTCGAGCGTGCAATGAAGGCCAAAATAACATAATATGGCTAATTTTGTTGATTTAAATGTTAATTGGGATGCTATTTAAGCATATATGTGAGAGAATGAATCATTTACCTACATCTATTCAGGAAAATTTAGAGTAAAGCATAATATTATCATAAACAAATATATAAAAAACACTAGGATAAGGGGAATGAAATAAAGAAGGATAAAATAAATATCTGTATATGGTTATCTAAAAATATAGGTGTCTAATATTTAGTCATATATGTATATGTTATGCTTTAATAAGCATCTAACTTGTAAAATATGTTTTGCTATGCTATTTTAGTCTTAGTTCGCACGTATCAAACAAGTTCGTGTAGCAAAATAAGCATTTTACAAGTTTATGTACTAACTTGCACACACCTAACAAGTTCGTGTACTTTCAATGCAATTTACTCATAAATTTAACTACTACTGCATCTGTCCTAAAATATAGTTAGATGTGTGATACATATTAGGACTACTAGGGATGGATGAGTACTGTTTATTGACCAAAAGGTCCATATTAGTTATTAATTAGGCAATATACAATACCCTTGTCCTTATAAGCACATGATGCGGAGTACTATAGATGACTCCGGATTGAAACCCTGATCAGTTATCTAGAATCGATAGCATTGGCGTTTATTTGCCAGTTTTGTAAAGATAACGTCTTAATCTTTGGAAAAAAATTTAGTCATATTTTGTGATTGCATGGTAGACAAATCATTGAGTCCTTCATGAATGTGTTGTTTTGAAGTAGAAGTATAAGAACTTTATGATGTTGTATTTGGGTTGCATTTGAGTGAGTCATTGTAAAACAAAACACAATAGTTCATGCGTTTACTGCTTTAGTCTTTGAAATTTCTTTTCCTTGTACTAGGATGTTTTTGCAGGATGTGATGTGTACATCCCTGATCCTTGGTTGATACAGTTGTGATTGTTTTGCTTTTTCAAATAAATGGTTGACACATATACAAATCAATAAAAATGATTTGTGGATACATCTGTATTATTCACGCATTGGAATTCAAGGCTAAAAAAAGACTACATTTAAAAAGAGCTCAAAATCAGCTTTAAAATTAAGATTAAAACTTCATATTTTGATAGCGGAAGATAAGCAAAAAGCGATGGACCCTAAAGGTCGGATGTAACTCATTCTTACTAATTTTTTTCTCATTTTCTAAAAAGGAAAATGCCGATCGCTGCATATATTTAGGCTGGCAACTGGCAAGTATGAGCATGTGAAATGAATGTCTACTGTTGATGTAGTTACATGGAACTTTCCGTGTTTTTCCGTCATCGTACTCAAGGATTGATTAGTCTAAACCACCATGTCTTTTGCTTAAACTTGTAGGAAAGTGACACCTTCAAATTGTACTACTATACTGTTGTTAGTTCTGTTGCTGACTATACCAGATTTTTAGGCCAGGTTGCACCATCTATGATCTCATCTTCCACGATTAAACCAGTCTTAAAAACATCTAGATAGTTTTTTTACGGTCCAGAAATCACTCCATTCTCTAGTAACACATCACTCTCATGGTCGATGGAATAGTCATTAGCCCTTATACACGGTAGGAGCGGGTCGTACACATAGCTCGTCCAACTCCATCTCTCGAATTTTTCCTGTCAAAACCGAGTGGTTGACCCTGACAAAAACGACAGAAATGTTGATAAAACCATAATGAAATCCACAAATTATTTAGGGCCCTCGATCAACAACCAAGAAGGGACCATCTTGCAAATATTTGTAGTAATTTCAGGAAAGAATTAAAAGAGATGGAAATCCTCGCTCCTCCACAGTAGGAAAGGAACAGGCAAACGGCGAGGCGAGAGCACATCGACATCTCCCACCTTTTTCGCGCCCCCATTGGATTGGGGGCGAGACCACCATTGATGACCAGCTCCGAATCTAGTACTGCAAATCATCCGCGGCAAGAGCAGCGTCGTGGGATCGCCGGGAGGCCGGAGGGGAGGCGATGCCGGGCGCGGCGGAGGCCGTCAATGGCAGGAACAAGTACGTGGTTATTGATCCGAGCGACGAGCCGGAGCTGGACGCCGCGGGGCTGGACGTGCGGTGGCGGAGGCCCTCGGCGTCCGAGCGGAGGAGCAAGGAGCGGTTCGTGTTCGCCTGCGCCATCTTCGCCTCGCTCAACGCCATCCTCCTCGGCTATGGTGAGTTCTTGCAATGCCGTTGTGGGTGTGTGCCCCTAGCATTTGAGCTACAAATCTAAACGGCGCATCTTGTTACTAATTTGTGTGCCCCCGTGTGTGGAATCGCCGTACCGTTCCAAATTCTGATAGTGGCAGCAGTTTGTTAATTGCAAGCGCTCAAAGAGTATGCTTCCGTACCTTCACGAGAAAATCTTGATTTATTTCTGAACACTACTAACGAACAAAGGAGGGTAAAGCTGCGATTTTTATGATTTGATGGGAGTGTTTTGTTACCTATAGCTATCTGTATGATCCCTCATGCAGGATTCCTTCCTTGCTCCGAACGTGCAAATCAGCATCTGAAATAGGACAACAGAGTATCCATGGCTTTCGTGAAATTAAGCTTCCAAGGGATTGATTCCACCCTGCTGACTAGCACTTTTTATAACTAGTGCTCATGTTATATCTGCAGATGTTGGTGTAATGAGCGGCGCAATTATCTACATTCAGAAAGATCTTCACATTACCGAGTTTCAGGAAGAAATCCTAGTTGGTTGCCTGAGTGTGGTTTCACTCTTGGGAAGTCTGTCAGGAGGAAGAACATCTGATGCAATTGGCAGGAAATGGACAATGGCTCTTGGTGCAATTGTCTTCCAGGCAGGTGCAGCGATAATGACATTTGCTCCTTCATTCACCGTGCTTATGATCGGGAGACTCCTTGCTGGTGTTGGCATTGGCTTTGGTGCCATGATATCTGCAGTTTATATCGCTGAGATATCCCCTGCAGCTGCCCGTGGCACTCTCACATCCCTCCCTGAGATCTGCATCAATTTAGGGATCCTCCTTGGTTATGTTTCCAATTATGCTTTCTCTGGCCTTTCAGAGCACATCAATTGGAGGATTATGCTTGGTGTTGGTATCCTACCATCTGTCTTTATCGGATTTGCACTTTTTGTGATCCCAGAATCACCCAGGTGGTTGATGATGGAAAAGAGAGTTCCAGAAGCCCGGGCAGTATTGCTGCAGATAAGTGAGTCTGAAGCTGAGGTTGAAGAAAGGCTAGTTGAGATTGAGGAAGCTGCAAATCTTCTTAAATCGACAAAATCCGAGGACAAGGCAGTGTGGATGGAGCTGTTGAACCCTTCTCCCTCTGTTCGTCGGATGCTATATGCTGGCTGTGGTATTCAAATGTTCCAGCAGATTACGGGTATTGATGCTACTGTCTATTACAGCCCAACTATTTTCAGAGATGCTGGGATCAAGTCCGATCAGGAGCTTCTTGCAGCTACAGTGGCTGTTGGTTTTACTAAGACGATTTTCATACTGGTTGCAATTTTCCTCATTGATAAAGTTGGCCGCAAGCCACTTCTTTATGTTAGCACCATTGGAATGACAATCTGCTTATTTATCTTGGGGATTGCACTCACATTGCAAAAGCATGCTATGGGGCTTATTTCTCCAAGAATTGGGATTGACCTAGCAGTTTTTGCAGTTTGTGGGAATGTGGCTTTCTTTTCAATTGGCATGGGGCCAATATGTTGGGTCTTGTCTTCAGAGATATTTCCTTTGAGATTACGAGCTCAAGCATCAGCACTTGGTCAAGTAGGTGGTAGAGTTAGCAGTGGCTTGGTTTCCATGTCATTTCTTTCCATGGCCCGCATTATATCAGTAGCGGGAATGTTCTTTGTCTTTGCAGCTATCTCTACTGTCTCTGTGGCCTTTGTGTATTTTTGCGTGCCAGAAACAAAAGGGAAAACTCTGGAGCAGATTGAGATAATGTTTGAAGGCGTGAAAGAATGGAGAGGAGGTGAGGTAGAGCTTGAGGATACACAACATTTAATACATAACAGCAAGAAGTCTGTGTCTCTAGGTTGACATTATTAGAAACAATGAAGTTGAAAATTGAAATCATTCGATGTCCAATGTTGAAGCATCCTTATTCTGCTTCCATTGCCTACGGGATTCTAAAATTCAGAGCTGAAAATGATCAAGCTGCCTTGGACTGCTAGGGGTTTTGAGGACTTAACAGGAGTAATAGTTGGAGGTGCAAAGCATCATATTGTTTAGTTCTTTGTGTAAATGTCTGCTTTACACAACTACATCCCGAAATGTTACCTGAGATGACACAGATGATGTTGTATATGGTGGTATTTTCCACCTACAGAAAAAAATATACCAGCTGAAGATGTTTCTTATTCCACAATTTAATTTAACATAGGAAAAGATATTATGATGCACCTGTGCTGTTATTTTCCAACTGATCGAATTGTGTGTGATTCTTCATCCAGCATTTCAGTTGGCCCATCATGATATTGTACTAATGTGGCTTTGTTGGTATAGCATAAAACTTTCAAGATATAGCTTATGCATTGAGGTGCAGAGTTCTGTAAATACCATATTTGGATGATGTACAGTTCGAAATGGATTTGTTCCGTCAGATGATTCCTTCTGTCAAAATAGTTATTTACTAAAAGTACACGATGAGTCATGATTAGCATAACTTACTATACTTTATCGTCGTACCGACAAATCTTTACAAGTGCAAAGCCACTGTTATTACTATGTGATTCCTTGCCTGAAAGTGAAGATGTACAATTTTTCTGACATCTCACAGAATCCAAACTACCGTATCTCTTTGCATCTGTGCAACTACTCATGATTTGCAAACATGGAAGAATTGCAGAACAAGCAGCTGTCTGAAAATAACCTTCCAATCACACTCCCCTCCTCCATTTCCAGGCTCCTGCTCTCCCTGTTCCACAGGTGGATACCAAAGCTCTCACCTTTGATTCTCTCAACCTTGGCCTTCACCCACCTCTCTCCCTTCCTGTCCTTGGGCGCAACAAACAGCCCTCCGATCTTGTTCCAGTCGACCGGGTAGAACGCCGGCGGCGGCAGCACCGTCAGGTTGTCAGCCTCCTCCGGCCGCCGGCGACGGACCACCCTCGACACCAGGTACGGGCCATTGTGGCCCCACTTGCTGCCGTCGAACCTGGCGGCGAACTCGGCGATAAACTCGCGGAGCAGCGGGTGGCCGCGGTCGAACACCATGACGGCGTTGTTGAGGCGGATCCAGTCGCCGGTCGCCGCGTCGACGGCCTGCGCGCCGATGGCGTTGCGGAGGATGCCGGGGAACGGCCTGAGCACGACGACGTCCGCGTCGAGGTAGACGCCGCCGTACTTGTAGAGCAGCGCGAGGCGGAGGAGGTTGGAGAGGTTCTGGCCGAGCGGCACGCTCCCCGGTGCGACGCCGCCGTGCCGCGCCGCGGCGAGCCACGCCTCCGCCGGCGTGTCGCTCAGAAGGTAGGACAAGTCCGGCGAGGCGGCGGCGACGCGGAGGCCGCGGTCGAGGAACGGGGCGAGCCTCTCGCCGCCGCCGCGGGAGTCCATGGCGTCGGACGCAATGAGCAGGCACGCGTCGCGGTGCGACGCGAAGAGGCTCTCGACGACGAGGAGCTCGCGGCGGCCGAAGCGGTCGAGCGGGGAGAGCCACGTCATGAAGAAGCGGCGCGTGCACGGGCGCCGCGGCGTCGACGCGAAGAGCTCCGCCGCGCGCGCCGCGAACCGCCGCGTCCGTGGCGTCTCCGCCAGCAGCTGCTTGAGAAGGGTCTTGTTCCTCTTCGTCAACGCCTTCTTCTTGCTGCTCTTGACAGCAGAAGCAGACGGCGGTGGCGGAGACAGCGGAAGAGGAGGTGGCGGCGGCGAGGCATGGAATGATCGCAAGGATTTGTCCATGGAGGAATCAAGGGTGGGAGGAGGAGCAGCGGCTGCCGCCGACGTAGTCATCGTCGTCGTGGCATTTGGACGCGGGAGGAGAGGGCAGAGGAGGAGGCTGAAGGTGGTGTGCGAGAGGAGGAAGACGAGGGAGAGAAGCAGGAGGAGGAAGGGGAGGGAGAGGGAGAGGAGGAGCAATGGCAATGGCTTCCGCGGCGTCGTCGGTGGAGGAGCAGAGGCCATGGCGTTCTTGGGCTCCGGCTGCTGAAGCCTGGTGGCAACTGCCGCCATGTGCACGTATACGTGCACCGGGTGCCTGCCTCTTGGAGGCAAGGAATTTTCTGCGTGGACCACCCTTCGAAATAGGGGGAAGGGAGAGCGCGCCAATGGCGTGGGCTGCTGCACAATGCTTGATTGCCGATTGGGTTAAAATTTTAAGGGCACTTGCTAGTTTCTGGCATTTTGTTTTGGAGGCACTGACTCAGTGGTGTCAATGTGTGATGTGCTGGCAAGCATTTTTTCTCTCCAATTTTAAATCTAGTGCATGCTTTTACGTATTAGTACTACGATATCTATATGTGCTTCATAATGTTGGGCACTTCCAACCTCCAAGTATTTTGATCAGTGTTGTCTTTGCGGCCATCAAGTTTATTTTTGAAGTAGTGCTACTAACTTGTAGTATCTATGTTCAAACGATGTAACAGGCTAACCGACTAAACAGTGCATAAAGTGACCACAATTGTATATCATTAATCTTGTGTAATTCTAGATAAAGCAAAGGAGAGCAATTGGACCATCATGATCCTATATTACTGATTACTTTTACACATCCAGTCAGTTTATGCATAATAAAAAATGGCCTCTTTTCCTCTCCAAAAAAAAAAAGGAAAGAAAAAAGAATGGCCTCTTTCCATGTCATAACCGACGGCATTACATATACTATACCAGCTAGAGATATATGTGGCCTTAATTTAATCTAGTTATACAGAGGAAAAACTTCGCACTCAGATCGGCACGGCGATAGCATTCAGGCAGCACGAATTGTGCAATATACGTATCTTAATTGGATTAGATATAAAATTGACCTGCATGTGACACGCTATAAAATTGGCATATACTAGTATACAAATGGTTAAGCGTAAGTCAATGCTTGGCGATGCGACTGTGCAAGGATCTGAAGATCCCTCTCAAAAATATCAGAAACTACATAGTAGGGAAAAAACTAATAATCGACCTAGCGAATTGCTGGATCGATTCCTTGAAAAGAGAAAACAGGACATACTTTGCTAACCTCGCCGTTGCATCACAGAAACGTAGTTAGGATGAGTTGTAGTAGTTAGATCAACGAATTGGCGTGGTGGGATTATGAGATAAAGCGAAAAAAAAAAAGAAAAATCTAGACCTCCTTCTGTCCTCCAGCAATTGAAGTTTTTACCGTGGCTTGAGACCTTTTACGCAAGCCCTGACTTAAGGCAAAGGGTATCATTTCCATTCTAATGGTGCCAAACATAGTAAGCTTGTTCCACCACATGTAAGGAGTAGCTGCTTATTTATCTAGATAATAATTCCTTTCATTTTATATTGTATCGTTTTGACCAAAGTTAAAATCAAATTGCTTTTAAGTTTAACCAAATTTATAGAGAAAAGTGATAGCATTTTTAATCCCTCCATCCATCCAAAAATATAAACACTTGGACTACGATTTGACACAAACTAATACAACGAATAGATCTATTATGTCTATATTTATTGTACTGAGATGTATCACGTCACAACAAAAATGCTTATACTACTAGACAGATAAAATATATTTAATTATATACTTATAAAACTAATTTGGTATTATAAATATTAATATATTTGTTCATAAATTTACTAAAAGTTGAAACAATTTAGCTTTGACCAAAGTCAAAACAACTTGTAGTGTGATATACAAGGAGTAATAAATTTTTTTCTGACCATTACCCTTTCAATTTTTCAATTTTTGTATGGTCATATTAGAGGGACCCACTAAATAGTAACTTCTTACATATGAAAAAAAATGTAACCATATCGATACTATTTCCATAGAAATTATATACAGCTATGGTCTGCAACCACCATGGAAGCAGGAGAAATCATGCCTGTAGTCTGTAGACTGTACCCATTTTAGTCGAGCCGTCGAGGTATCTTAAAAGATTCATGAAAGTAAGTTCACCGTAGTAGGACTACTAGGCTTGGTGAATGTGAACATACATATATGAGCCATCATAATTTTTTATTTTGGTGACAAAGAAAATACACCCTCCAGCCTCTGTATCCTCGCGGAAATAGAGGGCCAAAGCCCCTGCTTATCTCAGAACAAATAAACAGAGGAACAAACATTTCGATCGCAGCCACCAAGATAGTACGAGCTTCAACCAATGCAGTTGTGTACATCAATCAGCACGCATCACTCAATACACCTGGCAAGAAACTGATTGTATATTCTTGGGCAACATCGATCATCCTGTTGCTGCATGAACCGAACATGGACATGAAAGGTGCGAAGCTAAACATGAAGTCATGGAAATTACTCCATGTCCATGCATCTATCACTACGTTGCAAAACTGTCCAATCCTACCACCCTAAATCTAAAATCTGAAGAAGTGGAGAGCATATACATGGCGCAAGGCGCATTACAACAAAACTTCTGCTTCAAATCGGCAGCAAACCGCCACTCAACAACGACGCACCAATTCATTTGAGCAGATACCATTTGCTAATCTACTACACGCAAGGAAGTCATTTCACCAACTGCCATCCTTCTCTCTAAGATCCACGCTCCACTGGGGCAACATCAGTAACAGGTTCAGGTCTCAGAAAAGCGCCGTGAGCTCACCCAGAGACCAAGTTACAACATCTTCGCAGACAGAACCTGTTGGGAGTTACCGAGTTAGATTTGAATGATGGCAACACAAAATCCTATCACCAAATCAAGATCGCATCACACAGGCATCATGTGCTCAATAACTTCTGGCCTCACGTCCATGTTTGCAGCTCTGGAAGTTGAGCAGGGGCCAACAGGTTCGATGATTTGTTATTGATCCCATCAAGTACAGATATCCAGAAGATGAACATCAAGGAACACGGCGACCATTCCTAGAATCCCAGCCAGAAGGAATAGTTTGTAGAGTCCGTTGGAAATCTGGTTTGTAGCGATTAAAATTTGATACTGATGACCTGTGGAAAAGATAAATATCATAAGCAGTGGCATGGTGTGAGCATAAACTAATTTTGACTCTAAACAGCGGGTAAATAATGTGAAGATTAAACATTCCAACCATCACCTCTGATATCCAGCCGATTTATGTGCAAATATACCAAGCATAGATGTCAAATTTCCCAGAGCCTCATCAGCAGCCTACAAAAGAACATAATATTGAGTAAAAGAACAGTGAAAGAATAAAGCATGTAAACCAATTGCACAAATGGGTGCATACAAAAGTATGATATAAGTTGCCTATAAGCATTGCTATGTAGGAGTGCTGGTGATCTGGATGACAGACGAGACAACACAAGCCGTTTATGATGCAAGAGACAACATTCACACAAGAACCAAATTGACTTTATAAGCATTTAATAAGCGTGCACTTAGTATATTTTATAAAGGCAATTGCTGCATCTAGCATCATACTACAACTTTTGTCCTAGAACAAATACTAAAAGATGATTAAGGAATGTAAAAAATCTATTATCTCTGATGTCGTACATGTTGCAACTTTTGTCCTAGAACAAATACAAGAGAAAGGCAGAATCTTGCTCTACACATTAAAAACTGGTGCTCATAAGCCCCAAAGGAAAAAAAACGGCAACATTTAAATAGTTATAGTCCAACAGTTAGAAATAAAGAATGTTTACTCCACAAATTGACCTAAGTCAAAGGAAACATTCCCTCTCTTTCTGCTCATTGCAAGGCAGAAACTCAACAGACCCCCAGGGTTTATTTGTTGGTTTTGAAAGTTTTTTTTTTCGAACACTTGTTGGTTTTGAAAATTGAAACTTAAAAGAACAAACTGAAGTAACAGAGTAATATCACTTCTATCTATTTACAACCTGCAGCTTAGCTTGCTCCCATGTTGCTCCAACTCCTTCTCCAAGGATTTGCCCACCTATTTTGACCTGAGAAGCCAAATGCAGGTAAACAAAACAAGAACTCAAAAGGTTCCAAAAGAATAACAATTCTTTTTTTTACATGAATGAATAAAAGTTCTTGAGAATGACAACATGTAGAAGATGCTAGTATACTACTTCCAGTGTATTAGTACTACAGGGCATCACATCACATCAGATACAGCTTGATTGAAGAAATCCTTTCATGGTATGTAAGTTATAAAGTTGGTGTAATTTTATTTTTCCTAACAACCTTACTTTCTATATTAAATTATTAATGGGACATTAATCATGCACCAGATAGAAGTTCAATGGAATTCATTCATTGAAGTACTAACCTTAGCATATGCTTCTTTACCCGATGAACCATCAGGAGATGGCTGCTCTTGGAAAACCAAGTTGTAACCTTCAACCGTACACTGCAATGCATCACAACATAGCTCTGTAAATAAATTGCACTTTTCCAAAAGTTAATAATTAAGGTATCCACTTACAAGCTCCTTGAGAGCAGCAACAGAATCAGCAGGTTTTCTTAAACTATCAACTCTCTCATTCATGTATCTGGACCCGTTTGAAGTGCTTGCTAATATGTCATCTCTACTACCGCCTGGATATCTGAATGAGTTTGAAGTATTACTAAAACCGTTCTCCTTAAGAATCATCGTCTTATCTGGATCAGACGACAGGAATTTTTCTGCAAGTGAACATCATCGACCAATCAGACTCAGAATATTTTACATGGGGAAAATACAAAACTTATATAAGCTATTCCTTTGTTATATTTTAAAGATCAATCTTTAAGCAAAGTGGAAATTTGTTAAGGACAGATACATATACAATAAAACAAAGGCAGAAAAGAATTTAGCAACTTGAGCAGAGATAGCTGAAAAAGTCGGAACAACAATGTATTCCGATATCCTGAGACTTCCATGATATCTTAGCAGTCATATTTAAAACAAAGCAACCCCATGATCAAGCAATTTTCACTTGTATCGAAGATAAGAGCGTATCTCAACTTCAAAAACCAAGAGCAGATCACCTCAAGAATGTTCTCATGAGGCAATCACAGTGGCAGATGCAGCAGGGGACAGTGCGCACATCACTTCCCTAGCGGCCCCATTGAGGCATTGATTGGGGGCTAGTCATGGCCTAATGGTATTCCATGTAGATTTCCAGCAACCCTATATCCAGCACTGAACCAATCCCATGAAATCCATCTGTAAGTCTGTCTGCAGCAGGAGCCATGCCAGCGGAACAAGGAACAGCATGCCACGCGCGTGGCAGTCCGAGCTGGCAATGGCAAGCAGGCACCCGGCAGTACACACTTTAGGCAGCCTTTGATGCCTGGTTTGTAGAGAGTCAACTCATGCATTAAGCCATTTGCCTCAATTTTTCCTTAATCCATGATTCCTTTTGCACTTCTAATTTTACACGATTGTACTATAAATTTTAAGTCATGAATAACTTTTTTTTTGCATTTAGCATTTATCAATTCGTAAAGTTGCAACAATTGGCAATGTCATTATTTCCAATTAAGTATACAAGTAATAATCTTCACACTAATGATATTATAAATCAGCTAATAAAAGCTTGATAGGTAATTCAATGATATTGTGGCAAAACATATGAACACCGTTTACTTTAGTGATAATCTTGTGGTAGTTTTGTTGTAGAATTCAGCCAGAGCTCTTTTGCCGGACCAATCAAGAAGTTTTTCCAACAAACTTACCTGCCAGATTTCTTAAGGACATATTAACAGCTTGGCGTTTTGCTGCTTTTCTTGATTTCCCAATTCCTTCACCTACTTTTTCTCCTAAAATCCAAACCTGAAACACATATTAAAAAAAATTATAAGTAAACATGAGGTAATCTTTATAACGACTTCAAGTAGATAACAATTTGCATGCAACATGTTTAAGTAGTTTGGAAAATGTTAGTTTAGGCTTTAGGCTACATGATCCATGAAGAGATCCAGAAATTCCTTCGCAAAGATTGTTCCCTAAAGTCCACAATAAGCATAATTTCCAGTGTTTAACAAATATTGCTGCCGATTAACATGATCATTTAGTAAACATGTAATAAAGGAGACTTCAATTCGAAGAAGTTCTACTTTACCTCGAAGGAGAATTGCAACTCTGCAGTGTTACACAAAGTTGATTGGTATTCCACCTAAAAATGAGTGAAGAGAACACATCAACAGCAAAGTAATACTGGAAGAACATAATAACTATGTTAATTCACATCAAAATTACCTTAAACCCACATTTCACCGCAATTTCCTCCAGTGCACCAGCAGAGGTCTGTGCATATTGTACAAACTGGTGTGCTGGTTCTGTTTGGCTGCTTCTATGACTCGAAGGACCAAACCGGGTTCCTACGTCCTCTCCTTCACATAGCAGACACAGTTTAAGATGATACTACTACTTTTTATCTATGGAAACATAGATGATCTAAAGTGAAAGCCAAATGTTGAAGTTTAATAGGGGTCCATGCTAATGGGGGCACTGGGGCAGCAATGAACGAGAAAAAGGAAACACACATTTAATTGATTGCAATAAAGAAAGCAATCATTTAACCAGCTTTGAGTCTCACCCCATTGATAACATGTGCAATATAAGATTCAAAACTACCATTTATGCAGTTCATAGGTTTCATTAATGGCAATAAGCTCAAACTATTATTATTATATGTGGTAACAGACATTCCCAATGAGCTGGAACTTCATAAATTAATTGGATCAAGAGAACACATGATCATTCGATTAGTTGGCATCAATGAAGCATTTTACATCATCTAACCACAAGACACTACACCAAGAATGTGGAAAACAAGATATGATGAACACAAATAGATATTAAATGATGATTCATGAGCATCCAATTGGTTTTAAATGGGACCTCAAGAACTAACTATGAATGCAACTTACCACAACTGCAGATAACTACTATTAAAGCAAATCATCTCTTGTCCAAAAATTTCAGTGATTTAACTAACAGTTAGATGGATTCAAGTCAACCCATGAAACCATGACTGTGCAAGTCATTATGTGTTGTTTCTGAAGCAACTAAGCAAAATATGAAGCTAAACTATATTAATTCACCACACATAACTTCAGTATGATGACGATCCAAAATTATAGTAATGGTCTAAGACAAAGGTTGCATTTTTACAGGTGACAACACAACCCTAGAGATATGCAAGACAGGAGGCAAGTAGATTGGCATATGCTAACATATTAAACTTTGTTCAGCAAGCACAACAGGAAGATATAGATCATGCACAGCCCCATACAGCTAATAACCTCCATATGAACATTACAACTATGAGAGATAAAACAAAACATACCAGGAAAAGATCTGTAGGCTATAGATGATGAATGATTCAGCATGCGATGATCCTCACTGTGAGGCACCTGAATCAAGCATTTGTCAGCAGAATATCCAAATATATACTTCATTAACAGACAAATATTAACTGACGAATCGATTAAGTAGATGATCACTGACCTGTGTGGGGTATCTATGGCTCCGATAGTTATATCTATCAGAAGTTGCAAGATTATCCTCACCAGGAAAATATGGTGGATTATGTGGTTGCTTTTTATCATAATTTGCAGAATCAGATTCTAAATGAAACCCTGTTGACGGCCTATTCAGGCCTCTTGGATTCACATCATCCTCTACATGTGACCAATTCCCATGAGATTGCACTGGCGGTACTGAGGTTTGTGCAGGATAGGGTGGAGCAGGATCTCTCGTGTCTTGACCATGCTGCAATATGAGAAGCCTTCTCCTTGTGTCAGGATCCAACTCAGATTCAGGAACCTCACCCTCTTCTCTAGCTGGAGAACCTTGCAACGGATCCACAGGAGCATGTTGGGCAATATTGTCTTGCCAGCTAAATGAAGGAGGCTGAGGAGCTTGATCATTATTTAAAGGAACCATGCCCAATGATGGTGCTAGTGAAGTAGATGATGTAATAAGTTGCTGGTTAGGGGCCACAGGCATCATATCAACATTAGTTGCTACAGGATTCACAGCTTGAACACTGCAAGACGCTTCCTGAAAATAGTAAAAAAAAGTAGCACGAAAAAATTGGAAGATATGATTAAAAAGGTAAAATCAGTAGTAATGATATAGGCTTGTAATTGATGTCAGCATTACTAAGAAAATAGTGATATAGGCTTGTAGCTGATGTCAGCATGTTATCTCACATGAAGCCCAGACAACCCATTGGAGTAAAAACATAGTCATAGGAGCATAGCCATACTTAATACACCATCTTGTACGCTTCAGATAAACAGGAGCTAGTAACTTTAGTGTCTACTAGAGTTGGGCACATTCTAGATGGCAATGATTTATGCAGATCAAGATCACATAAACAGTACAATATATTAATGATATATATATATATACATACATATATATATATCAAAGTATTGAATAAGACATTAGATCGATCCAATGGCCCAATATTGTCTGTTGCAACTGCTTATTTCAAACAAAATTTTCATAATACTGTTGGTCATGAGATTTTCTGCATTCGGCATAATTTCTAATGAACAAAAAAAACACACACATGAAATATTAAACAATGTGTTTTCTATTCCAAGATGTATTATGAAACCCTAATAAAAGGATAGCTAAAATATTAACATGCAGCATATAATTTAGTAAAACTACATCTTTATTCCAAGACATATTATGAAACCCTAATAAAAATAGCTAAAATATTAGCATGCAGCATATAATTTAGTAAAACTACATCTTGATATTAATTTTCTATTCGTGTCATTATAAACATGCATAACATGGTAGTGAACTAATGGTTAGTACTAGTAGAAGTGCACACCTTCAATCTCCTCTCAACTTCTGCATCTGCCATGCCATCAAAAGCAAGAGGATTTTTGTTTACATTCAAAATTGCAGCATTCTCATCCTATCGAAGAGATTGAGTGTAAGTTGGCAGTTACTGGGAATCAATCTGGAGCATGCATTTTACAAAGTTTACCTCTGAAATCAAATAATTGCCAACGTCAGGAGTAGACGGAAAATCATTTAACTCGTCCTCATACTGAACCCCACTGATCCGTGGTAAAAGGACCTCATCAAATTCTCTGTCAATCAAATCATAAATTTCCATGTCAAGAAATTATTTAACACTTGGTCTGGCACATTAACAAGAAAAAGGTTTGTGTTGCAGCATGGAGTATATTAAATTTAGCTGGTACTATAATGAGCCATGGCAATAAATTTACTTAGATCATATAGGAAAAGATGGATATGCTTACTTGAAGAACCCACCCCTGACATTGCATGCAACATTTCTAGCAAAGCAGAGAACAGGAACAGAGAAGTTTGCCTGATAATTCAAGACAAGGTGCCCTCAATAACCGATACTAGAAAATATATTTGTGTGGGTGTAAAGTACAGATAAACTTTACCTCTGCCTGGGGAGCGTAGTATGGAGAAAAGGCAGGAACAACGTGAACCCTACACTGATCTTTCTCATCCCAAACTTTCAAGCGATCATCAATCACTAGGGCCATTTCTGGGTGGCAAGACCCATCACTGAATACATTTAGCAGAGACTTTCGAGAGCCTATAAGAGTAAATGTAGCATTAACACCAAAAGATGAAAAATTCCAAGACATTATGTGCACACACATATAAAAATTTGTAAGGAAATTAGAGAATAGAAAACATTGATTATTGTGTACAAAATATACCGAATGGCATAATGCTCCTTTGGTAGTTGTGTTATTAGAATAAAATGCATACCAGATTTAACACAGACAAGTCTGTCAGGAAGTTGAACAGAGTTTATCAGTCTTGAATCTGGATCCAGCAACCTCCACATTTCCAAAGCATAGTCCCTCTCAGCCATTGTGCAAACATACACCTCAAAACGTTTGCGGCCTCTTGCAATTAAGTAGCTCCGAAGATCCTCCCATGCAGGCCTCAACCGTACCAAAACACTGGTATCTCTTATCTGATAAAAAGGGGAAAATGAATTATGCGGTATTGCATGGAAACATAGGACGTGGTTGAATCAAAGCCGAATAGTAGTAAGTACTTAGCATTCAAACAAAGATCAGCTATTCACAAAAGGAGACCGAATTTTCAGTAGCCATAGCTAATGCAACTTGCCCTCAAAAGTACCAAGCACTCTTAAGTCTTTTGCCTTTATATGCCGATTCAATTTGAGTCACACTAATTACATGATTTGTGATACATTAACAACTGACAGCACCATAACCAAAAGGTTGATATAAATTTAGTAAAGTTAGAATACAAAATACATTCAATTGAGTTATGTCGGTGAAGTTCAACCAAAACACATGATGCAAAACAAAGTGAATTATGGTATTACATTTATATGTTTGTCAATAAAACAGATGTAGAAACACGAGACATTTAGCATCACATGATGCAGAACAAAGTTGATTGAAGAAATACATACCAATGGATTTATGCGCGTCAGGATAATATTTTTCTCTTGTAACCTTATGATTGGGCGTGTCATAGGCTGATGATTATCAGGTAGAGACGGGATAACCTCAGTCTGTACTTTATAAACTTTGCCACCATCGATAACCTGATCGCTTTCTATATACTGCTTTAGGATAGACCTGTCTTCTTGGTACCTCTTGACCTCTGCCAACATACCACTAATACGTTGAGGATCAATCTCATTACTCAACTTTTTCTGAAGTGCATCAATTCTGTCTTCAAAGGACCGGGTGGTATTCGCAACAATCAATGTTTCATCAAGGTCAAACACAATACCAAGGCAGCGAAGATTCAACATGCTCAAGCAAGAATCATACAAGCCCAATGGCACCTTATAGCCCCAAAAATAAGCAAGGCTTGGCAAGTTTCTCTTGGAAGTCATTGCTACTAAATGGATCTCTTCTGCTTCTACACGAAAAACTGCGGTCTGCAAGCAGGGGTGAAAGGAAATGAAAAAAGGATTAAGAAAAAGGAGAGATGTTTATCCCTAATACAAAATTCAACATGTAAAAGGCATGGCATGGCATCTACAATTATTTACAGACCAAGACATATACGAAGTAGTACAGAAAATAAAAGGTGTAATAGAAATGCAAAATAGGTAAACTTTGTTCAAATTGTTTAGGGCGTGTTCGGATTAAAAACTATTAATATCCAAATCTTAAAATAGCCAAATCAAAACCAGGGATATTTATCGCACTGTCCTGACCACAGTTAATGCTAATAAAACAAACTACATAGATGCACTATGGGAACAAAAATGGAGTGTTTCTTAATAAAGATGCGATTATCAAAGGATTCAAGTGGAAGCAAAAGGCACATTAAGTTGCTAGTGGATGAGTATCATGTAGATTAATGTGTTCAAATTATTCAAGTAACCTTTACACATTCCTCAAACAATCTGTCGATATATGGAGTTCAGCACTTCATGTTCAATTGCAGCAATGAACTTCTGATAACAAGTATGTCAAGTCCAAAGTCCGGAACTATAAAAGAAAAGCAAAATTCTTCATCATGTCTGCTGTGTTTCAACAACCAATATCCCACATTCAAAAGTCAAAACTTGTTCCATTTTTGAAATATGAAACGCAGTTACTGAAACTTCATTCATTCAACAGAGCCAGACCAGGTTCTGTATTTTATTGGTTCAATTATTGAAAGTTGAGATCGGTAAAAGCAAGTCCAGTCTACAAAATATAATGCTGACTAGTGAATTCTCGAATAGGGAAGTCAATATCATTAGTCATGTTCCCATCATTGTCAAATTACTTGTCCAGAGATAAACTTGCCAATAAATATTTCAGGAAAAAATAGAAGTTTTTTCATGTGCTAAAGAAAATACTATTTGCTGTTCGGGTAAACTTGACCATGAAAATAAGTGCTCCATTAGTTCGTCCATTCCCCTTTTTTATCTTTGGTTCTGTGGGTTCTTGTTGGGAGCGATTCATGTACCTTTCCGTCTCTGAGGCAAGCGGCGTGCAAGTCGACGAGCTGCCGCGAGGACTCATCCCCCGTGGCTGTGGACCTCGACTCCATCACGAAGCAGCGGCCGCCAGAGGCAACGGCGTGCAGCACGGCGAGCGGCGGGCACCGCTCGCTGGGCGGTGACAGGCGGTCCACCCGGATCTCCTGCGCCCATGCCGCTACCGCCAGGTCCGTCCCGCCCTTGGGCCACAGCTCCACATGCCCAAGGAAGGTGTTCCCGAAAAAAACCATGGAATTAGTCATCATGTCCACCAAAAACAGATCGATCACGCACGGGGATCGAATCCGGTATTTTCAGTGTCTCCAATGCTTTAGGTCAAAAAAATTTATTCCACACGTCCGCAGATCCGTCAGAACGGTGGATCTGTTGTTCTTGCCAAGAGTCCGGGAAAAAGGGGCAGATGCGGGCGCGCGAGGTCGGCGCGCGCGTGCGCGTGCGCGTGCTCTTACGGCGCGTGCTTTGCTTCACATCGCGTTCGAATTCTTCGCCGATTTCCGGCCGCGCTCGGCGACCCGGGAAGCGGCAATGTCGGCGGCGGCGCGCAAGCAGGGAGGAGGGGAGAAGAGGGAGGGGAAGAAGGCTAGGGTAAACCCTAGTGTGGCGTTTGATTCAGAGCTCTTTGTGGGGGAGAGGAAGATGAGTAGTCGACCGCTTTATTTAGAAATGCGATAGAACGAGTTTCCTTTTTGCTCTTCGGCTCTTCCTCCTTTTGGATTTGGTGCTTGATGTTTCACTAGTTGTTGTCGTTTGTACTTTCGGTCGTTGCTATCTCTTCGTCCTGGAGACCTGGACTGCTGGGCCTCGGCGCATCCAAACAAACTTGAGTTTAACACTAAATTAGCGCTAGTGATTTATTACTGGTTTAAATCATGGCGATGGAAGGTTTACTTCATTTTTTTTTCTTACCATTACTGTGCAATCGACCAAAGATAGGAGGGAATGCTGATAGAAAAAATTACTAGTACGAACGTACGGTGGAGTATTTTTTGGCATACTTATTTGAGGGGCATACACAAGAATTTAAGAATTCAATGGTTTGATGACAAAACATAAATAAGACCTTATATTTAAGAAAACATTAATAGAAAACAAAATTACGCAATGGATAATGATCTCCAATTAGAATGAAAAAATTGTTGGCACAATGCATTGATTATTTTTCTTTATAGAATAATAGTGAATGGTGTCCTGTTGAGAGGATTATATAGTTGTTGTAATGACGCCAACACATAAATAAATACTAGGTCTAACACCCACCATGTTCATTCTCGATTTAATACGCATATGTACATGGTCGGTGCCACAACCCCTTGATCTTCGAGGGCAGCCCTCCATGGTGGTCGTCATCATCTTTTGCGGTGCTTGTCCAAGTTGCCTCCCCTTTTTCCGTTGCACCCATTGTTGTAGCTAGCGAGGTCGACCACATTGTGATGTCACCACCATCGTCCTCGTGTGGATCTTCTCTATGGTGGCCAGCAGTTGACGTTATCTTCTCAGGGTTTGGAAGAGGAATGGAGAGGAGAGGGTTGGCACAAAATAGGGGACCAAGCCAGCTCGGGGTTGGCGTGGGGAGTGACAGCAGAGGAGGGAGTCAGAGGAAAAAACAAAATATCGAATATGTACTGTTCTAGGAAGGAACTTTGTCTCATATTCTTTTTGTTTTCTTTACTAAGAAAAAATAAATAAAAACAATTAGTGTCTAGAACCTACTTCCATATAATTACAAACTACAACTAACACTTATTGGAGTCAAACCAATAAACCCACTTTACCCAAATCGGCAGAAAGACAATATGCGGTTTTCAAAAAATGATGTTTCTTTTGGGGGTGGGGGTGGGGGAGGGCGGTGGTTGCATAAACATCTTGAAATGCATTAGCTTAGGTCGAACACATGACATTTTTAGGCGCCTAAATTTTAGGGCCCCGTGCAACCCAGCATTACTCTTATCTATAGGTCATCTTATGGTCCATTTGACTATGTTCACTAGTAATGTTTATGACAATTATCCGAGGGGAATTAACAAATACTAAGTTTAAAAGTTGTATTAAAAAGGTTTTCTAGGAAATGTTGATAAATATTTTTTTTTCAAAAAATAGACTGTTTAGAAGACTGAGAGAAGTGTTATGCAATAATCCATTATCCATAATTATGTTGCATTCTTTTCAAATTATTGAGTTGGATCGTTCTTCATTTTTCAGTAACAGCGGCACAAACTGTTAAGTGGTGTGTTTTTACAAAAGTTTTCTAAAAAAATCTTCTTAAAGAACTATATAAATCTATTTTAAAATTTTATAATAGTGCATATTTCATTAACCATGCTCTAATCATGTCGTGTTTCCCATGCGTGAGATATAAGCCAATTAGCACCTCAGAAGTCAGAACACAACCTAAGAAAAGAGCCAAGTCATTGATAGTTAAAAAAACCCTTATCTATATGAAACATGAAAGGTCCACTGTCCCCTTAGATTCAAAGGATTTTAAAAGGAAATATGGAGGATTCAAATCCTATAGGAATTCTTTGTTTATAGCCCTTTGAAACAAAGGATTAGAGAACATATAATTAGTTATTTGTCTACTAATTTAGTATAATTAATAATTTGACTACAGATAATATATACAATGATTTGTTATATACACATATTTCCTCTTTCTTCTATGTCATCGAAAATTCTACATGACATATTCTCTCAGATGACGATGAAATAGAAATAAATAGAAATCCACGAGGAGTTGAGAACAATATACATGGCACACAGCATACATTCACACCAAACCAGATGGATGCCTTGTTGGTTACAGAATTTTCGGCATAGCAAGGTTGGTAGCAACCAAACAGGCCCAAAAGACACCCGAGAGAAACAGCACAAGAAAATGCAGAGCAGTGGACAATTGAGCATTGAACGAGACAACACACATCAGAAATGCAACTATACTATTCCAGCCTTGACCATGAACGAAGGCCCCCAAGCTTCATAACTCAAATTTTTACCTCCTATTCCTAGTTACTTTACCCGCGTTAAATACTGCAAGCCCTGCCTGCGAAGCTAGTGTAAAGAATTCACAACTCTATGCAACTCCTTTTTTCGCTTTTCTATTTGTGTACCACTGAGATTTCTTCTTACAAGAATATATAATAAAGAAGAAAACAAGAGAAAAAAAAGAATTTTAAAAAAGCTAAAGCGGACTTGAGTGGAAACACAGAAAAGATAGATGGCAAGAGAGCGCTCTCATTCAAACTGGCCGGCGCCCGTCGCTCTTTCTGGGCCATTCCCATGTACAGTTTTGGGCAAACGAATTCGCCGTACCTTGTGTGCCAGGCCGTAGTAGGTTAGTCGAAGCACGGAGCTTTGCGCACCTTGGTAGCCACCAGATCCAATCCCAGATCGCTGTGCAAATCGCCCACTTATCCTCCTAGCTATACACAAAAAATTATCTCTGCCGCAGTGGCAGCGACTACAGAGTAGAAGCAGCATCTTCACCCGGATGATTGTTGCTATACTCGAACAGGAAACCCAAAATTCTGAAATGCTCTGATCTGACCTCCACGGCCTGCCGTGACGATCACTAAACCCCAGGCAGATCGGCTTGGTGCTTGCCCAGCACCGTTGGAAAGACTGGTACTGGACTGAGGGCTCTGCTTACTTGGTGTCATCAACTCTTCAGGCCAAGTTGCGGATGTTCTATCACCACTGTGGTTTGAACTAGTGCTAAGGGCATTGCCACTTAGGCGCTGGAAATCAGATGAATCTTGCAGTTTGTCAGGTTGAGTGCGCAGCTGAGGTGTGCTATCCAGCTCCTCGTTCTTCCTGGAATTTGTTCTGGATGTGGTTGCTGATTCGGCAGATGGTAAAGCAACAGCTACAGTCACATCCTGGCAGTGGAAGTGTTCATACGAGTTTGTGACGGACACAACGGTCTTGCTTCTGCCCTGTGCAGAACTGTCATGGTTTCTCCAGAAGTACACATGGGAATCCTCACTTGCAGAGACCACGTACCTCCCATTCGCAGCCAAGCAAGCTGATATTTGGCTGTTGGTATTTCGAAAACCTGAAACGGTGGATGGTATCAGAAGACGTTAAACTCGAAACAGCCAACGATACAAGGCCAAAGGGAAAGAGGCATACAGACATTGGACTCGTCAAAAGGCAGATATAACTATTTTAACAAAACATTATAACCTATCGCCTCAATAAAGTGGATTCTGACACTTCATTCAAAGAAAACGACAGGCGAAACTAGTTTTAACTAGTCACATTCAAAAGTATAATCAATGAGCAGGGAATGCATTGTTAATAACCTGATGATCATACCATGATTTGACTACTGCAAACCTATTATAACTTGTAAGCACAACTCTATACACCTGGATTCCAGTGCAGTAAAAAAAAGAGTGGTAATAGTAGCATGTAAAAAAGGTGGGTTTATGGATGAATAAGAAGTTGACTGGAACTATGCTTAGTACAACCTAAAAGAAACAGGTAAGTAACATAGTACTATCTGACAAAGGATATACTAAACCTTGAACGAAAGCAATCTGATATGAGTAAGTTCCAAGGCACAAAAGTTAATACCTTTGAACTTGTGAACTAGTTCAAAACCATCAACAACTCGGATTCGTGAATCTGCAGATGTGATAAGCATTTTCGAAGAACTTCCTGGGAGAAACTATTCATTCAAGAAACTTTAATTCAGTAAGAAAGGATTCATGAGCTGCAGATAGCTTGTGTCATATTCAAAAGTCTGTGCAAGGCACCTGAAAGCCTGTGATTTTCTTCTGATTGGACTTCTTTTTCTTATTTTGCAAGTCAATCTGTTTCTTTTGGAGAAGCTTGTTATCTGGCCATAAGATTGAGAAAGAAGTCATTCCTGAAGGAAAAGTAAGCGAAAAGCATAGAGAAATAAACTTGTAATATATGAGTATATGACAATCATGAAGAGTGCAAGATATACCAGATGTATCATAAATATGACAGCTGCCCTTGTGGGAACCAATTAATGCTCTCTTCAGAAAATATGAGACAAGGTATTAGAGCTAACATACAAAAAGACCTTTTCGGTCACATACATCAGTATATAGTGTAGAAACCTGTCCATCAGGTGTATAGCAAGCAGCAGTGACCATTTCATGCAGATCATTCCAATCAACAATTTCACGTCTCGGAATGCTCCATATGCGAACCTTTTCATCCAGAGAACCACTAATGAAATAATTATCATCAACAGGGTTGAATTGGATACATGTCACTGAAATGCAAAGCAGCAAAGGAAAATTTAGAATATGTTGGCAGAATGAGAAACACCACATGTACATAGGGGAAAGAGAGCTAAACTGCTAATGTCAACTCGAGATCTTACCATAGTCACTATGTGAAAATATTTTCAAACATGAAGTGCTTGACATATGCCATAACCTCACTGTTTTATCCATTGAAGATGAAAGTAAGTACTGCAGTATTTGGAAAAAAGAGAGATTAAAATCTGTAACAGCTATAAAACCATAAGAATACTACCAGCAATCATAATTCGGGGATGCATTACTGGAAGCATATAACTATCATTAACAAACGTGAAGTTTTAATGTGTAACTAGCCTCAAAAGGTATATAGAACTACTAGATATCCATGTTGATGTTCATTTAGTATGACAGTTAGTTGTCTGCTTACAACAATGGGTCAATGGCCCAACAACTTAGATGCATCTGATCATGCATTTGGCCTTTAAAAGGGCAATGAATTGCTAGTGGATCAACTAACGATATCTGAAATCTTGATGCAAAGTTGATCAAGCAAGTTCTGTGTTATAGTCCCAAAAGATAGCAGAAACTTTATCTAAATAACACTCATATTGTATACTGGTACTAGTATAGGAGATTACATTAAGGCTAAATGAATTTTTGCAAAAACCATACTCTACAACATCGATGCATACAATATAATCCAAAAAAATATATCTTTTCTAATTTTTTTGCATTATTGCCATTTAGGGATTACAACGTTACTAAAGGTACATTATGTTATTCATGTCTACCTTATTAGTGTTAAGTAATGAAGCATTTCTAGAATTTAGTTACTAAATGAAAAAACAGGAGTCTCCATGTCCCAGTAGTAGTAGTAATTAACTAGTCTATGGCAAATTTTGGGCAGTGCCTATTCTATATGATGAAATCGACAGGCAGACAATTGGCCAGATTGCTGTTTATGCATTCCTAATCTTCCTTCCTAAGAACAAACAGGGATTAGTCCAGAGCTAGAAGACACCAATTTGCATCAATATGCTCTGCGGTTCAGAAGAACTACACTTAAAACTGTGAAAAGGATTGAACCATATCAGTCCTTGACTACTTGACGCCAAAGTGTTTTGTTCTGGCACAGATGGACTCATTGATTCACAGTTATGACATAAAAGGTTTGTGTAAAAAAACAGTGCACTTCAACTTCCAAAATTTCACTGCACAGTTCAAATTAATTGAGTTAAGAAGCATACTCTGTCACTTCTAAATTTTAGTGGAATTTAGGGTGTGAAATTTAGTTCAGCCTTCACCCTTTTGCCTTTCTATTCAAGAAGCATTAACTGGAGAAATTTTGTATGAACAGAAGCCTTGTAATGTTACCTGAGATTTAGACCAGCATAGATCAAGCACATCCTCTGAATGCCCCTCAAAAGTTTTGACTGGCTTTTCTGACAGTGCAAATACATGGTCTGGAAACATCAACCGGTCAGAGCTCACAGATTTCCGAGTCTCCAAGATTCTAGCCCGATGCTTCTTCTCCCAACAGCTCCCATCAACACTCGCCAATGCCAATATCGGCTCCGGCGAACCATTGCAGACAACGGCGACAAGTTGATTGCACACCTCATTTTCCTCCCGTTTCCTCTCAAGCTCCAACACCTCCCAGACATGAATCACGCAATCCTCCCCAGCACTGGCGAGGTACCTCCCATCGGGGCTAAACTTTATGCTCCAGATGGACCCGTTGTGCGCCTGTATCTCCTGGTTCATGAACAGCCCGCTGAGCTCTTTGCATGTCTTCCCGTACTGCCGTACCTTCACACGCTCCGGGCCATGGCGCACGGTGCTGGCAGTTTCCTGGCTGTCGTCTGTCGCTGAGCTGGACCGGCGCCCTCCCTTCTCCGACGACGTGTCCTTCTCGTCGCTGCTCCGGCGTTCGCGTGAGCCGCCGACCACCATCGAGCCAGCCACGTCGCGGATGCTCCGGAGCCAGCTGCTGCGCCGCCTGTGGCGCGTCGCGCCGTTGCTTGAATCGGAGCTGGACCTCTGGATGAGGGCGGACGCGCCGTTGCTTGAGCCGGACGAGTCCGCGACGTTCTGGCGCCGCATGAGCTCCTGGACGATTGGGGAGCGGCCGACGCAGAGGTCGAACTCCTCGATGGTGAGACGCCTCCCCGTGCCGACCTCGCGGAGCGCGAACTCCTCCTTCACCACGAACTCGCTCCCGTCGTCGAGGTTCCGGATTAGGCACCTGGGGTCCGCGGCGTCGTCGCCGCCCTCCGGCGTGGCTTCGGAGGAGTCGGACGATGTATGGCGCGACCGGACGGCGAGCGGGGGCTTGGTGGCGGAGGCCGGCACGGCGCCATCCGATCTAGATCGGGAGATGGGCGATACCGTCTCCGGCCGGATAGCCCCGTCGTAGGAGGCCGATCGACCCATCTCGAGGCGCGCCAGTGAGGGATCCCCGTCGAGCCCCATCATCTGGAGAAGCCTCCGGCGTCGCTCCTGCACGGGCGCTGGCTCCGACGTCCACACGTCGAGCGCCGCCGCCGCCGCTGCCGCTGCAGCGCCCCCATCCCGACCTCGCCGCTGGTAGTCCTCGTCGTCCGAGGCCGAGGTGGAGGAGCAGGAGGAGGAGGACAGCACGCGTTCCCGCGCCTCATAGAACACCTCCTCCTCCTCTTCCTCCTCCTCCTCGGCGCCGCTCATCTCCTCCCCCGCATTGACCACCGGGACAGATCGAGCAGGCGCGCGGGGAATTGCCCGAGCCGCCCGCTAGGGGCAAGGATGGGAAGGAGACAACGCAATCGACGGCCAGGCACGACAACGCAATCGACGGCCAGGCACGATGAGGAGAGGTGGAGGAGCCCACCGGCGGCGGCGGGGATGGTGGCGTCAGATCCACCACGAGGCCAGCCCGCCCGCGCGCGACCGGTTCGTCGTCTCGTCGACCGCGTGCGACCTCGCCCAATCGCGACGGCTTCCGCGCGCGCGCGTCAGCTGCTTTGCCTGTCTGCGGGGCTGGGTGGTTGGTGCTGGTGCCGTCGTCGTTGTTATTGCGGTGATGCCAACGCCTCCCCCTCCCGCGTCGCGTCGTTCGTCGTCGTTGGTTTTGTTACCACCACCGGGGGGGTTACTGTTTACTGTCGGGTTGGTGGTACGCTCGTCCTTGGCATTTCGGGGGCGCGGCCTTCTCTGTTTTCTTCTCTGTCCTTGGGATGGAGGGGAGTTAAAATTCGGCGACCGCGGGGCCCAGGAGTCAGTGGGCTGTGTCCGGCCGCGGCGCGAGGCAGTGTTAACCGCTCGTGCCGTTTCGGGGAAGTGGACTAGTAGTCCTGTTTATTTTAGGGGCGTGTTTTTGGAAGCGAGAAGAGGAAACGGAAACGGAGGTAGCGCGCCGTTGTTCGGCTTACTTTTCAGAATTTCAGTTCCCGGCACCACCAGGCAACGACGCGTCCATTGGAGTATGCTTGTAGCATTGACTTGTGTGCACTGTTTGATGGTGCCATTTGTCCTCTAGATAGTACACCTGACTCACTGAATATGCCAATAAAATCTCCACCTGACAATTTGCAAGCATCTATTAAGCCCCATTTGAAATGCATTGCGCAGATGCTGAGATGCATTTGCTAATGGAAATTAAAAAGAAAAGTTTAAAAGGTAGAGAAAAAAAAAAAGAAAGAGGAGATGCTAAACCCAAACCCAAGCATGTAAAAAGAACGCATACGCACGCGCGCCTCCCAGGCTATACCAGGGTAGCACCACATGCACAGGGCCAGGACCATCACGCGCCCGGCGCAGCACTCCATCAAAGCTCCTCCCCACAACCGCCGACGGCATCCTATGCCGAGCCGGCATCACCAGCCAGCGCGCGTACGCAAGTATACGTATAGGAGATCCAGAGAAAAAACAGAGGAAAACCCCCGCCCCCGATCGAGCGCAACGCAGGCGCGCGGTCCCCGTGCAGGAGGAGCACGGCGGCACGCACGCATCTGATGTCGCTTTGCCTCCTGCGCGCGCGAGAGGTGCAGGTTAGATGGGAGGCTTGAGCGCGCATCATGATTAAGCAAAGCGCGCGAGAGCACAAACCAGATCGTGCTGGGTCTCGTGCCGTTACCCGTTAATCAATCCCGGTTTCATCACGTCTAGCTATGGAAAACGCAGGCCGCGGACCACCCTCCATAACGTCCTCGCCTGGCCGGCCCGGGTCCCGTCCATTTTTCTACCCTGTCAGCCGGAAGCCCGGAGCTAGCTCCTAGGTTTGCAGATGGCTTGTTACTCTTCGTGCTCCTATTATTAGATTCTCCTTGCTACGTGCCACTAGCAGATTAATTTACTAATTTGTCCGTTTTATCTAGACGGATTACTCCAACTATATGCCCGTTTCTTTATCGATCTGTTTCTATATCGACACAGAACAATGGCTATCGACAGTGTCACTGTCCGAGTGTCTCGAACGTACTGAACACTGTGTGCTCACGAATGGCCGAGATGATTAGAGGAGTAAAATAGAGAAAGGATCGGTTTCAGGAAGGCGTCTCGTTGTGAAGTTGTGGCGTGCATCAGCCACGCTGGCCTAGCTTGAAATGGGTGGAAATTATGTGATGAAAACGAGGTTAACTACCACTGGATTGTCTGCTCCCATCTACATACCCCTGTCGTTTTTGACGCCATGGCCGACCAGTGCGGTCTCCTTCCGGTGGATGGTTACGCACCGACCCATCGATATAGAAGTGGCGAATTATTGCGGAGTCAACAAAGCAAAGCCCATGCCTTTGATCAAAGTATTTTTCGTCCTTTTTGTGGAGTATGAATATCCTGAAAAGGACCGGTAGAACAACCACCGTAGAACAACGATTGAGTAGTGTCATGTATTTCGCGAGTTGTTTATTATTTTTATACCGAATAATTGAATACATTTGGTATTAAGCCTTCTTCAATGGTTAGAGATAGCTGCTATCTCTAAGCTATCTAAAAGACAACTTCTTCAATGGTCTAACTCTAGTAAATAGCTCATAATAAAAATGATCTCACATGCCATCCTCACTAAACATTGAAGTGTGTGCAAGAGATTATCTCTTGTATAAGAGATAAAAGTTATATCTTCTATTAAAAATTGTAAAAGATGATTTATAGATAGCTTATAGAAATCTATTGGAGGAGGTCTTAGGCAAATTCGGTAACCAACCCTGAATCCTTCCAGGATGTGAATTAATAGACAAAGGACGTGACTAGGCAAACATCGGGCGCCGGTTAGGCCTTAGCGCGTGACCCTCCTAAAAAAGAAAAAAAATCCACTCCATCTTAAAAAAAAAGACATCATCCACCTATACTTTAAATACAAATTTCTCTTAAACTACTCATTCAATCTACAATCCGATTACACAGTTGTACTCGTAACAATTAAATCTTTACAACAAGATCTCACATGATTATATTTTTGATGAAAAATCATAAATTACTTTTATGATATGTCTAAATTACTTTTAGATTTCACTCAGTTACTTTTTAGACATACAAAAGTTACATCCCATAGAAAAGTTACATCCCTCAGAACTAAAAAGTTGTATCCACATCCTATAGAAGTTACATCCTTCACAAATAAAAGTTACATCTCTAGAATTAAAGATACATCATATAGAAAGTTACATCCCCAGAACTAAAAGTTACATCCATCAGAACTAAAAGTTACATTTACATCCTATAGAAGTTACATCCTTAAAAAATAGTACTTATATCCTCTAAAAAAAAGTTACATTATATAGAAGTTACGTCCCTCAGAACTAAAGTTACATCCCCAGAATTAAAAGTTACATCCACATCGTATAGAAGTTACATCCTTCAAAATTAATAGTTACATCCTCTAGAACAAAAGTTACATTCCTCGGAACTAAAGTTACATATTCAGAATTAAAAGTTATATCTCCAGAATTAAAAGTTACATCATCAGAACTAATTTATGATATTTCATCAAAATATAATCATGTGAGATCTTGTTGTAAAGATTTAATTGTTACGAACACAATAGTGTAATCGGATTATAGATCGGATAAGTAATTTAATAGAAAATTTCATAAGAAGAAAAAAAAAGAGACACAACCTAATACCAAAAGTACTTGCATGCATGTCTAGCGTGGGATGGTATGGTGCATGCGCAGCGCTTCGCGCAGAAACCGCGTTCGTGGGACACGTGTCGCATGTTTAACGGTGGCGCGGGATAGGACGAGGAATAAATTTCACGATAGACAAAATAACTGTAACTCAACTGATTACTTTTCGAGGGATGATATTGGCCTAACGAATTTAAGTTCTAAACTTAACACAGACACGGATACATGTATTCATGGCTAATACTCGTTCATTCACTTTTGATCAGTGTATAAGTTTTTGGTAGCACGACCAAGTAAAACTCTATGCTACATTGAATTAGCCAACTTGCATACATAACGAGAATAAAAGAGCAGCAATTTTTAATGTATGCATGGAAATTTAGCCATGAGACTTCTTCCATGCTAAGTGGTTAATGCTTGCATGCAAACTAAACGGACTTTGTGCATCTCTCCCGAGAAAAGCCATCAAGTCCACAACTGAATACGTTCAACAACTTGGAACACCTTTTCTCCGTTTATGCGCCAATCATAAATAAATGAATGGAGTATTATTTTACCGACAGCAATGTTCCTATCAACAAGTAACAAGTAAGGATGTGTTTAGTTCCAAAATATTTTGGTTTTGGATGTCACATCAACGTTTGACCGGATGTCGGAAGGGTTTTTCGGATATGAATAAAAAAACTAATTTTATGGCTAGCCTGGAAACCGCGAGACGAATTTTTTGAGCCTAATTAAGTCATCATTAGTACATGCGGATTACTGTAGCACTTATGGTTAATGATGGCCTAATTAGGCTCAAAAGATTCGTCTCACGATTTTTCTTCCAAACTATGCAATTAGTTTTTTTAATCTATATTTAATGCTTCATTTATGTATCTAAAGATTCGATGTGATGTTTTTTGGAAAAAAATATGGAACTAAAAAAGGCCTAAGCACCGGTGGTTAGTCGAACAAGTCACTCCCTCTATTAACATAACATGTGAAACATTCGTATAGGTTAATCTTATAAGTATTTCAACAATATTTGAATAGGTTAATCTTGACAAGTATCAACAGTTAAATTTGATTTTTGGAGGCCATATCATTACTTAAAGGTCATTTTATTTATTTATTTATTGTAATTGAAGGACGTATGCCGCTAATTTCCGTCTTTTAAAGCGTGTATTAGAATATGAGTGTGAGAATGTTGTGTTGTTGTGTGTGTGCATAAGCGTCTGCCTTGAAAAGAAAATGTCAATTTGTGTATTGATGTCACTCGGTAGATATACATACTACTTGCTATCTTGCTGAGTTGTGCTCTGCTACAAAGTCAGCACCAAGCTACCAACAATTGCCACCTCAAACTTGTATACTTTTATTAGACATGTGATGCAGGATTAGGAATGCTAATCAGCCAGATTTAACAATGCCAAATCGCGCACATGAGGAAGACACCAGAGAATATATTAGTAGTAGTCGCAAAGCAAGCCTCCAAAGAGATTGCAAGATACCTTTTTAGCTCAAATAATTTTACACCCACAGGAGTTTTGACTAATAAGGTGGATGAGTGCCAGGATTTGCATCGAGAGAACCACGAGCTAACTTTACAGTCTTTACTATAATCGAGTCCAGTTCCACTGGCAAGAGTGTCAAGGCACGGTAATGACATGTGAACAAGAGTTGCCAGGATTGCAAGGGAAGGTAATGGATAGATAAGTACATCTACACAGCAACAGCACTAGGATCCTGATTAATTAACTCTAACTAACAGCTTAGTGCTAACAGTTCTTGGTTTCGGTGAAAGTATAGTCAGAGAGAAGAAGGTAGCTTGGGGAAAGCCTACCTACTAGCCATGTAGGGGGAGAGTGGTACTGGGTGGAAAAGGCTGAAAAGGATCGCTAAAAACACGTGTCCCCATCAATGCATGCCAATGAATTTACCACGGCCATGGCTGATGGCTTATTGCTGCAATGGAAGCACCACATGTAAAGTGCTGCCAGATGACCTGTTGCCATCTGAAAACAGTTGCACGTCTCTGTATACATCTTGCTTTCGACTTCTCCCGTTTCATTGACCGGTCGCAGTTAAGTTTTCCTTAGCGAATTAACAACATTAGTATTACTTGCAACGACGTTTTCCGGCTCACTTGGAGAGGAGAAACACCCTGAGCAGGCCCGAGTGCCTGACTCGTCGACTCTACTCCTCTGCTGGTACCAGTACAAAACCAAAGCTCATTACTGGATGTTCAAGGAAGTATACAGTAAACAGCGAGCCGTTTTCAGCAACTGAGATGGGGGTGCGAACATTTCCCGCAGTTGTGCTTTTCAAAAAAGGTTCCAGTCTGGAAAAAGAAAAGTTCACCCGACCCGACCGACAATCATTTTGGAGATAAGTAACCAACCATAAATGGCAGATGAAACGTGTGTAGCTCTCCAAGGCATGCCTGCCTGCTCAAGGACCGTCGCGATCCGTTGTCCCGGAACAGGGAGGCATCCCTACGTACGCACGCGGCTATCCTCCCCCGATCAACGACGGTGGCGCTCGCACTGGCGCGGCACGTAGGCTCCCATCCACTGACGCCGCCGCTCCCGGGCTCGTGCCACGCGTTCCCGCGGCGCCCTCAGGGCCGCAGGTGCAGTGCGCGATAGGCGTGGCACGGAGCAGAGTGAGTGTTGCTTTGCTGCGTTTGCTGCAATGGCGGGGCTTGGTGGCGTGCGGGGGTGTGGCCACGTTTGTGCGTGACACGGCGACAGTGTGTGCGAGCGAGGTTCCGGGCCACTCTGCAGAAGATGGGGCCGTCCGTTCGTCAGGGCAGAGCGCTGGCGTATGGGCCCATGCTGAGACTAGGCACTGGAGCTGTGGTGGGCCGCAGGTCAGTGGTTCATCGATGTAGGCTACGTTACGGCCGGTAGGGAAAAGTTGGTATCAGGCTCTCCGCAAAAACAGAATGATATGTTTTGTACGATGGGGGTATATTGTATAGCTTTGATGGCTTCCATTGTACGCGACAGCTTTCTCCGCATGTGAAGGATAGATACATTGTTATTTTTGGACAGTTGGCCAAACTACACATTTCGTTTCTTTTTTGCATAGGACCATGCGTTGCCTATGGTGTTGTACTACTGTGGAGATGCGCGCTGAGCCATGCAAAACAGACAGCCTCCACTGTAGGGATGGAATGGCCGGTCGCTTGGTTCTGTACTTCTGTCGTTGTTGTATAGCCTCATCCAGCTAGCTAGCTATGCTAGGAGCATAGGATGTGTCCCGGTGCATCGTACTACTAGCATGACCGATCATCTCGTTACCTTAAATAGAAATGGCAACTTATGTTTTAATTTGGAACATTAGCTTACCATTTTCTGCAAGCACATGAAAATTTTTTGAATTCTATGATGCTGTGCGAACAAACAGCCGTCCTCTACAAGTTAGCGGAGCCAGGGGCGGATTCAACGTGGGTGCAGGGGATCGAGTCCCCTCTACACCAACGAATCAATGGGAGCCCCCGAAGCCCCCTTTAAAAATTTCGCCATACATAAGAATTAAGAGGTCGGAAGAATAGGAGAGGAACTCTAAACCCCTGAGCGAAGCAACTGTTCCCCTGCACATCGGTCATCATCATATCATGCTCTGATTGACATCCTCGTCGTGTCTGGGGCGCCAAACCAAATCATGGGCCTTGCAAAGTTGCAATGCATTACGCATGCATGCACATAATGCATTCCTCCTCTCCGGCAAAACGTTAATTAGGCACCCTGCAACACGCCGCCTGGTTCTTTTGTCAACCAAGCTAGCGATAGGGGACATGCCGCGTTGCCGTTGATGTCAATCGCGCGCATGCCTGGTCCGTAGGCCGTAGTTCAAGCACGTACTCCGATCGGTCGACACATATACCGTACGGCGGCCGTTCTGCCATGCAATGATGCAATCAATCGAGATCTAGAGCAAACCTCGTGCCGGGTCGGCCACCTACGTACGGCAGCTAGGGGAGCCCCGCGAGGGCGACGCTGCGTGGCTGCGTCAGCATTAGAGAACTCGTACCGTCGTACGTAGTGCGTGTGCCACTCGTACGTACTGCCTGTGTCGGTGTCCCACCGTTCTTTTTTCTTCAGCCGGTTGCCGTACGTGTTGCAAAGCGTCGCTCTAATATATCCCGGCCTGCCACGCCACCGTGCTGGCCGCCCGGCCGGTTTCGTCTCACCTATTGTACCTTTCAGGCCGAGAGAGAAAAGGGCTGAAGGCTGCCGAGAAGCTAGCTAAAGCTAGACGCATATAGCTGAGAAGGACAATGTAGGACACGCATTGCTATGTTCAGGATTAGTTGGACCATGATTACTTGCCCTTGTTTAGTTGGCAAAAAAATCTTGCCAAAAACACCACATAGAATCTTTAGGCACATGCACCACATTAAATATTGATTAAAATAAATACTAGTTGCACAGTTTGTATGCAAAACGCGAGATTAATCCTTTGAGTCTAATTAATCCATGATTAGTCGTAAGTTACACTAGTTGCACAGTCCATAATTACACATATGTACTAATGTCAGCTTAATTAGGCTTAATAGATTCGTCTCGCGGTTTTCGAACGAGCTATGGAATTAGTTTTTTTTTTATTTATGTCTGAAAACCCATTCCGATATTTAGTCAAACGTCCGATCTGATACCTAAAAATTTTCTTTTCACGAACCTAAAGGATCTAGCACTCTAGCAAGCTGAGAACATGGTTTTGTGAGCCTGCAGCTTGGTTTATTGTGCCTTTGATTGTTTGTGTACGTGCGAGCAAAATTATTATGAGTGATGACTACTTCACTAGATCCATATACACTAAACCTGTTCAACATTGGCCCGTTCGGCCCGACCCGACCCGGTCATACGTCGGGCCAGGCTTGGGCCTGACAAGTGCAGCCCAAAAAAACCCAATATTTTTAGAAAAGCCCGGGGGTCGGGCTTCAGTTTTATGTCGTTTCGTCGGGCCAGGCCGGGCTCGGTCCTCAAGTTTTTAAGCTGAAGCTCGGGAAATCCTGATTTAAAACATGTTTAATTTACACATAAGGACTCCTCTGAAATGGAACGGGGTACTCCTTCGTCCACAAACAAACATCTAGTATGAATATGAATACATAGCTTACATTCAAATTCATACACAGAAAATTGTTTTTTATACAGAGGAAGTATGCCCTAAAAAAGTAAGGCCCATATGTTAGTCTTCAAAATTCCAGAGGTATCTTGTTTCAAATATGCAATGCCAGTGACCATGTGTGGGCCCACTATGGATTCAAGGGTATTCAAGTGAATACCCAAAAATTTGAAAAACAAATGGATACATGTAGTATATAATGCATATTTGTTTTGAAAAAAGTCACTAAATTAAATGCAAATAGGTAATATTCAAGTGACAATATGGATAATATATATACATGTCAAATATTAGACTTTTAGCCGTATAACATTTTTCTATCCCTTCATTTCATATTTTTGAATACCCAATCTCAAATCCTGGGCCTGCCCCTGCCAGTGATGGAGCCAGTAACACCATATACCCCTCATATACGAGCGTTTTAGATTAGCCTTCTGCTATGGCTTATTGTACTAGGCAACAAGCATTATTTGTCGATGAAATAAAACTGGTGAGACGGTCAACATGAAGTAGGGCTATTATCTCGACAAGAGCCTGAACCTGATTTTGTTGTGAAGTCTTGTAGGTCTTGATATCAGCTGATTCCCTGGTATATGAATCATGTATTTGATTTATCACTAATCAGCACATGTGAGATCGAAGTAAAAGATAATCACAGAGGGAGACAAAGATTTTTATACAGGTTCGGGCCCCTTATCAGATAACAACCCTACTCCTATTGGCCGAAGTTGGTGTTGCTCTATATTTACCAGGATCATACAAGATACAAATATGGGGTAACCTATCTAGTCGTTGTCAACTTAACGGCCTGGATTACCATTATGTAGTCAACAACAGGGTAGTCTTCAGTTGTGGATCCTCCTTCTCCCCCTAGGGGGTCTTGTATTTATACCTATGTTTGTCTCCTTAGCCAAGTAGAATTAGGGAGACCAATATGAATACTATCCGAGTAGTCCTATAGTTGCCATACAGAACTCTTCTTCTCCTTCCTTATTCGGGACTCCTTCTATACACGAGGTATGATTCCGTATAAGACATGCTAGATGGTGGGCACAGCCAAGCCTTAGTCGAGTACTATTGGGTATGTTCTATCCATAACCCTGACAACATTGATATAGTTTTATACAAATATTGTTAAAATATAGTTGTATTCTTAAAAATATAATGCAATATTTGTATATGTAGCATATATCATTGAAGTAGTGAAATTTACTCAGAGTTGCAAATTTATGTAGGATATGAGACTGCAAGTTTATGTAGGAGATGGTCTCATGTCCCTCGTTTCATGCTATCCGAAAGCCCGGACATATCGAATATAACTCTAACAAAATACATGTTTAGGTCATATCTGTATCTTCTTAATTTGTATATATCGAATCTAAACATACAAAATTGTATGTGGAGGAGTAATATATCATATAATGGTATATCCTTAAAAATAATTGAGTAAATTTCACACAACTGCACATACCTTTTCAAATCTACCATAAAATTACAGATTTAATTAAGAGTGTTTATCACGGAACTATAATTTTAGCGTACTAGTTATCGCAAAGCTACAAAATTAAACCTTACCACGTTAGATCATCGTCAACTGACATGTGGGACTTAATTACTAGCTTGCAGTCCTCATGGACTCATTAAGTGACCCATTAGCTTCTTTCACATCGCATTGTCGTCTCACGTCAGCTAGCGTCTCTTCGCTGTGTGCTAAGAGGCAAAAAGAGAAGAGGTAGGAACACCTTGTAGCGATCCATGACGATGACGTACGGGGAAACCTCGGAGGTGGGAGATCAATCTGCGTTAGGTCGATCCACCAGCGTTGCAGCATCACACTCTACCAGGTCATGGATCAATCAGTTTATGTAGGGCTTACGTATCAGGTAACGGTGATACAATACAAAATGCTTACCTTCAGTTTTTCGATAACTGGTATATATGCTAAATATGTAGTTTAGAGAGTATAGTTTTGTGATAGATTTGACATATCGATAATTAAGTGAAATTTACTCCAAATAAATTAATTGTTCTCGTTCGGATATATGTCATGAGAAAACTAGCCTATGAGAACAACGGTTCGTGGCTGTCGCTTACGTTGTCCCTTCTGTTAATAATAGATCTAATCATATATCTAAGTCTAATAATGGAAGTGAACATCGCGCGCTTAAGTTTGGACGTTCCGAGAGTCGCGACTGTACAAAATTCCTGCACGCACCAGCCCAAAAGGTTGGCAAAAAACCAAGAGTTCAATGTTAGGGCGTGGATCTCTATGCGACTATGCATGCAACCAATACCGTTGATGCATCATGCTTGTCAGTTGTCACTATAGGATCTACTCCTGTGTATAAACAGTAGGAAACGTCGGATCGGATGCACAAGGCTAATGTGGGGTTAGATCTTTCGTACTATAATATATCTCAACTAACTTTTACTATGGATCGATACATTTTAAAAGACCAAATTTCACAAAACGTTTTGAGTATCTATAACACAAATCCACAGATTTTACAATTTATTTCATGAAATCTCATGTTTTGAGGCAAAATGTTTCAAAAAATCTCAGGTATAAGCTCATATCACCCATGCAGCTAATATTTAGATCAAGTATGAAAAATATATAAGATATTATTGAGTATATATATGTCACCTACTTTTTAACAAGTGTTTATCCTCGATTATTTGAGCATTTGTCTATATAGTTTAACATATTGTTATTTCACGGTTAGTTAAATTATATTCAATTTCAATTATGCATTGCAAAATTGGCGGAAAAATATAAAAACAAGAGACGTGTATTTTGAATCAACTAATATGAATTTATGTAAAAATAATTATGTATAGTAGTGAAATATGAGTATTTTATAGAAATATGGTTTCTTGTAACATTTTGCCCTAAAAACATAGGTTCTTTGAAACAAATTACAAAACATGTGGTTTTGTGTTATAGGCCAGGTTTTGTGAGATTTGCTCATTTTGAAAAGGAGTATTGGACTGCTATTGGCAAAAGACTGGCTATACATTTGATATCAAATTAGTACAACCATAATTATAATTAGAAATTTTAATGTAAATTGTATGTAACTATATGTAACATAACATGTATGTAACTTATAATAAACTACGCACTACTTTTGTTTTGTAGAATTAAATCCTCTCGCCCGTGTGAGTAACACTATTTTGTTCTCATTTCTCACTTGTGTGATCTTGGAGGAAATCCCAAACCTCAAAGTTATGTGAAAGTACATTATAGATTTATAGTTACAGGTAAATTACAATGTAATTTCTAAAATTTACAGAAAATTATAATTTATTTATATTTATCAAATTATGGGTAGAAAAATTCCATGTCAAATGTATAGCAAAACTGATTAATAAAACCGATACTCTTCTAGGAGCAGGTCCAATAACGTCTTCAACTGATGGGTTCAAAATTTGAACAGGAGTATTAACAAACTATGTTCTCAGTTTAGTGTATTTTCTATTTCATTGGAAAGGTCAAAAGGGGCATGTGGTGTTAATCTGATGCATCCATCCCAGGAGGGTGGGTCGAGGCCCAACAAATTAAGGTTGTTTGGACCCCAACAGTTTTCTTAGGTACACCCACTCGGAGAAAGGCCCAATCTCCTAAAAGAATAGTCCGATAAGGGAATGATGTCTCTACCTTTTAAAGTGGCTTCCTCCTTCTAAGCTAAGCATGGTGGGATTATTCAGAGGCTCACACGGTCGTCCCCCGACTACAACCGTACTAGACGGTTGTGTGTTGCGTCTTTGTCAGTGGGTAATAGTGAAGGATGTCCTCATCATTCTCCCCTTTTAACATGGCCTAGCTTTGATACCAGATGATGCATCCGGCCCAGGTGGGGTTGGCCGAGACCCAACAAATTAAAGTTGTTCGGACCCCAACAGTTTTCTTAGGCACACCCACTCAGAGAAAAGGCCCATTCTCCCTAAAAGATTAGTCCGACAGGGAAGTGTGGCTCTTTCTTTTAAGATGGTTTCCTCCTCCTAAGCTAAGCAAGTGGGTTATTCAGAGGCTCACACGATTGCCGTCCGACTACAACCGTACTAGATGATTGTGTGTTGCGTCTTTATCAACGGGTAATAGTGGAGAATGTCCTCGTCATAATACTTAAGAACTAAATCTCTAATATGCCAATAGAAGCTTGCATACATAGAATGACTAATGGCAACAACCTCACCATGCATGTCTTGGAGAGAGCTTGAAGCTGGCATCAATATAGTAGCTCATTTAGTCGCTTAGACTCTATTTATCTTGACTTTCTCTTTTCCATCTTAATCTTTTTGCCAGCGTGGATACTGTGGAGCCAATCTAAATTCTCTATCAGGGGCCGAGCTTCGTGGAGGGAGACCAAAATAGGTTTTGGCCTTCCCCAGCTTTACAAAAAAAATTACATAGGAGTCCTAGGGTTCAGTTTTTTTATAGTATATAAAAAATTGTATGATAGTTTCTGCCTTAGAACATAATCACATATTGGCCCCTTATCAGCATTTTCACCAAGCCCCACCACTGCTCTCTATGATACATGCTCTAATTGTATATATATCCACACCTACAACATCTCGTTTTAAATATATAACTCGTATACAGACTTAGTGTATTCAGGTTTTTAGTTGCAAAATATATTTATGTGGATGTAAGTAATATATTTCACACAAATTTTTATTTATAGTTAATTGTTTTTAGCGGTAGAGGACATACCATCGATAGAGCATATATGTTTGGTACAGTGTTTTGAAGAGAAAGAAAAACACATGTTTTATTTATCTGGTTTTTAGCTGCATGTAGAATATATTTATCCTATTACTACTAACCATCTGAGCTCTCCATCTCCAAGTTTTTTTTTTGCCAAACACGAGTAGTGGAGTAGCTCCGGCTCTTGAATTGCAGCTCCATCTCTAGGAATTTTCTAGAGCTCCTCAAGGGGTACTCCACCAAAACCTGGAGACATATGTCCCCATGGAGAAGGTAAAAAATTACCCACCATTGCCATCCGTTACAAAAAAAAAAAAAATTGTTTCGCTTCTCTATTCAACAATACCGCAGGCGCGCACCCGTTCCTCATTCGTGAAAATAATTCCACAGGGAAAGTGCTGCCGCCGCCACCAATCC
>CM002482.1:15710345-15747950 GCA_000325765.3 Leersia perrieri | reverse complement strand
GCGGCTGCCCGCCTCCCGCTGCTGGAGCCGCCCTGGGGCGCGGCAGCCCTGCCACCGAAGCCGCCCTGCGGCGCAGCTGCTCACCCATCGGCGCCGCCCTGGGGCAAAACAGTCCTTTCGCTTCTTCTCCTACCAAATCTGGAGCTGGACCATATGTATCATTACCCAAACAGGTGTTAGCTCCATAAGCTTTATGGTGGAGAAGATTTTCTGGAGAGAAGCTCTCCCAAACAGCCCCACGATGCTGCTGGCTCCGTCACCGACGGACCTGTTATGGACTGAATTACCGTGTCTATCCGCGCGGAGTCTGGCTAGTGCGCTCCGCGGTGTTCCACAACCACAAGCCGGCCGCGACCATGCATGCATTATTGTACCGTCAGGGATCACGTACCGTGCTCATAAAGAAGGAACAATGGATCGACCGACCGGCCGCGCCACTCCGTCAATAATTTCCCCTCCCCCCATGACCCGGTCTCGATCTATACAACTCGCTACTTGTTTCCGAAACCGACCCATATACGTGTACCCATCACCCGCCGGCCGGAGATACCGGCCCAGCTGTTTGTCCCCGCGGCATGCACCTGCGCGCGCGCAAGCACACCAAGCAAGCAATCAAACTGCGCAGCATGCAGGCAGCTACGGTTGGACATACGCCGGGCAAGCTTCGCGGCATCATCGCTTCTCGATCCACATCGATTGGGCCGCGCGCGGGCGCGGCCGCGGGCAGCGGCCGGGCACGGCGTTGCTATAGGCGGTTCCACGCCAGATCGCGCGCGCGCGGCATATCGACACACGGACGCGTGCAACGTGCATATGCGTCGCACGTCGACGGAAAAGGCCGGAATGCTGGAGGGTGGAGCTATGCACGGTGCATGCCTATGCCGAACCCGTGCCCCGTGGATCCGTCTGCCGGCGCAGTGGTGCGCCCACGCCGACAGAGGCTGGCGTACGCACGCATCGATCGCATTAACACGCGGGCCGATCGTCGGTCAGAAGTGCGCCTAGAGTACTCGTACACTCGTACTAGTACTATACTCCATGATCAGCAGCTTTAAGGCCACGGGCTATACGCCTATAGGCTATACGTACCTTCCCTACTAGTCTACGTCTACTAGCACTAGACCACTCTACTGGAATCTGAATCTCCATGAATTTTACATCCACCCTCTGGAGGCTGGCGGCATGTGCAGTGACGTGCCGCCGTTAAATCCGAACCGTTACACTGGTATGAACCAGCATGACCATATATACCACGATTTGATATTTTGACGTGTACTCATGTTCAGGAAGATGGAGGAATGTGCTATGCTACGAGGACAATTGCATCGGGATTTATCGATTGGTAGGTACAGTTACCGGATAGACGTCACCCAGAGACAGAATTGCTGATACTGTGCGCATGTACACCCAGTCAGTAAAGATAAAACGCAATCAGTTCAGGCGGCAACACAGATGCTGCAGGAGACAAACATCCACATCCCGATAAACTAAAGAGAACATCTTAAATTATCCGTACGTGTGAAGAATGCCACTGAGCGTCTGAGTGTATGTTACGAGTTCTTTTTTCCAAGACCGGCTTGCGTGGTTGGTGTATTCTTCATGATAATTGAAGAAGTACGAAGAACACTACAGATCAGAGTATCAGATGGATCGCCACGTGAATTGTACGCATCCAGGGGATATGATTCGTGGACTTTTTTGAGACACACGCTGCGGTGCATCACCATGCTGCATTAGTATATGGACTATGTACGTGTTTGTTAAACTATCAACCACGCACGCGTCCTTGTAGCTCAAATAAAACAATCTAGTTGGTGGAATCTAGCTTCCTGTGTCAATGAGTAGAACTCGCGCACGTACTATCTATACTAACTAGCACGAGGGGGTTGATGCCCTCGGCTCCTGATTTGGCGAGTCGTCACTAAACTAGAAGAAACTTGTGCCAAAACAAGCTGGTGCCAACTAATCCCTCTTTTGACTATTCCGACCTCCCTAATCAAGTAATCAGTCTACACAGAAAAGTGCAAGAGCTTTTGCTGCATTAATTAGCAGTGGTATATATCTAGCTAGGTCCCTTTTGGTGTTCCTAGAAAGAGTTTCACGCGTATAATTGGGAGCAACGAGATGCCTCGATCATGTGCTAGCACGCCCTGGTGATCAAATATCACCAGGCAGCCAGCTGCCGATGCAACCGCGCAACCACACAAATCGCAATTCCAGAACAGGGGCAGTTTGTTTCGGGCGCGCACATGCACGATCACCTACACACACGGCTAAATGAGGGCTGCACGTCCATGCCAATACGTCCCAACTGATGAAAATATCTATTTCGAAAATTTGAGGGAAAAACGATGTGTACGTGTGTTGGATGAACAGATCCAATTAATCAAAGGCTTGGAACATTATTGCCTGGTGTGGTTCACTCATAAACTGAGGCCTTGTCCTATGTTACCACATTGTAGCGTGTTGCCTAGCCTATCAACTGTTGTTGATCACTGCTGCCATGGTCCTTTGGGGGCACTTTCTCACCGGACCCGACACACATGTTCCCTGTGCTCCTATTCACGGATGCACGGCCTGACGCTTGCATATTCCGTTTCAGGTTGTCAGTCCTGGGGCTGTAGTGCGTGACGAGAGAGACGACGAGACTTGTGATGCGTGACACGGACAGGCCGGTTTCTAGCTCCTAGTCTCCTCCCAACATAGCGCCGGCCTCCATCTGCCGTCAATAATCAGAGCGGGGGCCTCACCGGCGGGCCGGCTGCTGCATGCGCCGATGGTGCGCGTCCACTGTATCCCGTATGTGTCCCGTAGCTTAACCGATTGGACTCGACCTGTCTTGCTCGCTTGTCGATTTGCCTGATGCTGCGTGTGGCCGGCCATGGCGGGGTTTTCGCGTACATGTGGGAGAATAGCTCGCAACGAAATCGAGCTAAGCGTCAAGCAGTCACCCACCACCGAATCACTGTGACTGTGCGTACGTACGTGGCAGGTAACAAGGCGTACTGCGCGGCCACACCAACCTAATACGAAGTTTTGTTGGCGTTAACGCGATCGCTGTGCGTGAATCGTGACATCTCACGTGGACTCCTCGAGTGATATATCGAAGCGGATCGAGAGCCGGATTGGCCGACGACGTGGGTGGGGAAGGCTGGGCCGGGCCGACTGGACTGGACGGGTTCCATTAATTGATGAGCAGCAGCAGAGGGATTCGAAATCAAACCACAGCGCCATTTGGTTCTGGCAGAGACAGCGCCATCCGGAAAAGCAAAATTGGATGTGCGCGCGCGCCATGGAAGTTGGTGCTGATGGTCCATCAGAATGCCGTGTAGGCTGTGTAGCTGATGTTAATTACTAGGCATTCTCTACTGATTGATTGGGATAATTTTGTCTTATTTAATGTTTTATCCAACAAATCTACACAGCTAGTAACTTATTTCTTCTAAAATAAGTTATTTCTTCTCTTTTCCTAAAATGAAATGGAGTACAGCCAGTAACGTGATCTCGTCTCCTTTCCTACACAAGATTCGCAAATCTACCTCTAGTCTCTCTTACACATATATCTGCCACCAAAACTATTTTTGAATTATGGGGCTACTTTGTTTTTCTTTACTACTAATTTTTTCTGTGGATATAAGGAATCAATTGATTTGTTTTGGGACATAAAGAATACAAAAGATAAAAAAGGACATTACAATAATCATACCGGCCATTGTGGCGGTGTTAATTAGCATGTTTTCATTTCACTCGAACTAGAGCAAGAAGAGATGAGAGGGGAAGACTAAAAAAGGACTCATCACCAATGACATCAATAGAGACAAACTCTTTCTCTTCTCCGCTGCTGAAGACAACGGATATTGTTGGTGGTTGCGTGCCTAATTAGGATTTAGTGTAGGATTAGGGCGTGAGGGTTATGGAATAGGGGATTGGTTCCCTAGGTTTATAGAGGGATGCATGCGAATGCAAGAGAGATGGCGGCAGATGGCACCGAGGCGGTGACATTGCTGTAAGAACCACTAGAGTGTAGTGAAGGTGGTGGACCTGATAGGGAATTTTAAGTGATTAGAAAAGACGAGGCAATAATGGATACGTGAGAAGCATTCTTACATAGGAGTGAGGTCACGTGAGGACGAGAAGGAGCATTAACGGCGCTAGATCCTATCTATGAGCGCGTCAACCTACGGTGGTGACTGGTGGAGGGAGGGAGGACGGGGGAAGGCGTCAATAAGGTTATTGTACCAATTTTATTGTGATTTTGACTGTTCAAAAGTAACCAGAAATCATAGATAGTGACCGAAAACCAACATATCCATTTGAAAACTCACTGTTCAAAAAATTTCCATAGGACAAAGGTAACCCAGACAAGTATAGATGGCCATAAGACCCGCAGCCCATGGCACGGGCCAAGGCCCGGAGATTTGGTACGGCCCAAGCACGGCACGAGCCTGACATTGGTTGGGCCGTGCCGGCCCGACACGACTGTCGGGCCGTGCCTAGGCCTCCCTTGCAGCACGCTGGGCCGGCCCGGCATGGCCCAACAAAAATTAAAAAAATAAAGGACGAAAAATAGACTTATTCTATACATCTTGGGCCAATTTATACCTATTCTATAGTTGAGGGACTAAAAATAGACTTATTATATAATTTTAGGCTTAAAGTAGGCTTATTCTACACTGTGAGGACCAAAATTAAACTTATTTTCTGAAGTTTCAGCCCATGGCACGGTGGGCCGGCCGTGCATTCGGGCCGGCACGGCACGGCCCACCATGCCATGGGCCATGCCTGGGCCTCGCTTCCCGCTGATGGGCCGGCCTGTCGGGCCGGCCCGACAGGCCTCGGCCCAGGCACGGCCGTGCTTGGGCTGTGCCGTGCCGGGCGGCCCAGGCCATCTATACAGACAAGTATTCAAAAGTCTATTGTAGCATGCATGTAACTCTATGAGACTCGTACAGTAAACGTGATATTGTTGCTGGTGTGCTCAATGATTGGGTGTTCAGGTTATCAAGAGAGGGGTTAATCTGGACGTGCCGTGACAAAAGGAAACCTGCACGAGGTCCGTAATTGCACATGTGCACACAGGGATTATTATTAGACAGATTCACATTCACAAGTCATCTGTAGCCTATAGGTTTGTTTATTTGGTTAGTTATAGGCCGTTGGCTAGCTTTTTAAGAATAAGTAGGGTAGCTGGGTCATGTGTTTGGAGGCTTTTGAGATTCAGTGTCATGCTGTGATGTCATCAAAGATCAAAGCCATCCGGTTCCTCAGTTTGTAACAAATGACAACATCATAGTGTCCGATGGGCTGTTAAGTAGCAGGAACTCGGCCTGTCGCTTGGACGCTTGGACCCGAATGTTCAGTGATCACAGGCAAATCAAACTGGAGTGTACTGGCTTTGCCGACAACGGTTACAATTCTTTGCCTAAAACTCCAATGGAGTATTGAACGTACAGTGCAGCTTTCGACTTTCACGAAAGATTAAGGTCCAAAACAAAAGACTACAGTAAACCCCCTCCCCCAAAACACACACACAAAAAAAAAGTGTTGTTTGGGGTGGGCGGGTAGTTGAAGATTAAGATTAGAAGAAATTTTGAAGTGAAGCCATTGATATGACAACAAGCATTACATGTTTTTTTTATTTGTGGACAAGTGAGAGAAAGAAAAATGCTTTTTATATTTTAGGATGGACGAAGTAGTATTGGACGAAAACACACGAGTTTCGACAAGCTAAAGGGGAGATAGCAATGAGAAAAACAATTTAAAGTAAAATCTTTATATTTGTATCTTAGCGGAAAAGTGACTATAAGGACTTAAATTAATTATAAAATTCCTCGATATAAAATGATTCTAAAATTACATTGTGACATACATTATGAAATTGAAGTGTTGAATGCATCTTATAATCCGCAGCTCAAGTACAAAGGCCCGAAATAACCTAACCATCTACATAGCTAATCTTGCTTTTGAGGCCCATTTAACATGAAATCTAAACGCTGGCCCAAAGTAGGCCATGTTTGGCATTGTCATCATCACAAGCCTCTGATTCTAGGGACCGGGCCTTGATATTGGGCTCTGAAACAAGGCTCGAGGATCAAAAGGTCTGCAGAATGGGCCCATTATTGTAATCATCGACATTATTATATTTTTCAGAAAAGAGGAATGAACTCGCTGTGCAAACAGGAAGCACGCAGCGGCAGTCTGAATGAGCAAGTCACTGAAAAACTCGATCCTCGGCATATTGTCCTAGTGTTTGGTAGTGAAATATGTTATTATGTCAGATGCCACATTAATTCCCTTTTTCACTCTGTCTTATTGCATCACGTACTTATTGAGCAATATGTGTGCCGTTTAAGCCTAGTCATTGTTTAAGGTCCAATGTGATGATGCCGATCACATGTTCTGCTTCCGGCGGATGGTTGAAGTTGAACAATATAACATAATAATAGATCATATCATTTGCCCTTTTAATGTACCGCATCGACAAAAGAAAGACGGCCATGCTGTTGTTCTGTCCACCTGCAGTGTCATTATACTAGACCGCATATTAATTGGTTCCATCTGTATCGATTCGGTGTTCTAGTAATGTATGACCTCAGCTAGAGCGTACAGATATTGTCATCTTTGTATGTCTGTACGGTGCTTAAACTAAAATGCTCAAATATCGTAGCGCTGGCTACTCTTGTTGCTTTCTATATGCATATGCAGTCCTATTGAAGGGTTAGCCAGATATTAAAGGCCAGTTTAGTTTTGAGCCAAACTTTGGCCTAATATTGATAATTTGAATAGTATTTACTTATGTTTGGATTGAGGCCAAATATTAACATGTCTTTAAAAATTAGGTCACTTCAAAAGTAAAATAAAACACTTTGGCTTTGATTCAAACACCACTTGGCCTTACCAAGTATTGGTCATGCCAAATTTTGGCATGACAAAAAATTGGTAAGGCCAATTTTGACCCTAAACTAAACCAGTCCTAATCTACGAGTATATTGAAGCCAATCCGGAACCCAGCATTCATTTTGCATTGACAGTGCTCAACAGACAAGCATAGAATTTATCTTGAAGGCGTTTATTCTAAAGCAGGCCGGTTTTTGGCTTTGGACTGATCTGTACTTGTTCTGGCTAGGATAGGAAAGGAAATTGCTGCAAGAATTACGTCCATGTTTGCCTACTTCTCATTTCTATATGATCTCGTATTTTGGTTGTATGAATGCTAAGTTGGTGCAAATACTCTGGATGTAATCGATTGCTTAATGAGATGTCCCTCATCGAAATTCTAATGAGTAACGCTCCGGCGCTCTCTGCTGGCAGTATTATATTTCCAGTAGAAATGATCTTAACTGTTCATTTAATAGGACATATTAGTCATTTACTAATAAGTCAATAGGGGTAAGACTATCTTTTCTTTCTTTTTTCTCTATTTCCTGTTTATCTCCTTCCTGAACGATGGAAGACATCAGATCCGGATCGACTCCTACGCTGCTCCCACGCCATCGCTCCATCGCCCCCCATTCCATCGCTCCCATGCCATTTACCCTTTCGCGGTTTTTATCTCTTGGACGATCATACCCTCAAAATTTCTATTGTTCCAAAATATTTGGCAGTAAAAATACATAGATCCAACGGTCAATATTTATATTGCCAGTAGAGAGCACCGGAGTGGACCTCAATTCTAATACAATCAACTAAGTGTTTCACTCCAGAAAAATTGGACATCGAAATTCTAAAGGTCTATTTAATTAGTTTACTAACCTACTGTCAGAGTTACCAATTAGGGATACCCTCGTTACCCAGAAATACGGAGTACAACGGAGAGGCATACCTGCACGGATAAGGAAAGAAGACCGAGGCGTATATGTAGGATCGAATACAATAAGTAAACCTACTAGAGGGGAGTGAATAGTAGGTATTGACAGCGGAAGTTTAATTTTCGAATCCAAAAACCAGATTAACAGAGTATCAGTAAAAACCAGATTACGCAAAAACCAACTGTTAGATTTATCCCAAATTTTGTCACAATAAACTAGAAGATATAAAAAACAACTCCACCGAACGGATTTACAAAATAATGTACGGTTAAAAAGTTATAACCCTCGCAATCTAGCTATCTAATAATTTCAGCAAAACGAACAAAATCAATTCAAGCAAACGCCTTGATAATTGAATATGATATTTATTGCTGAAATATATTGTCACAAGGTGCAGCCAAAGCACCCCTACAAAAACCCTAAAACAAAGAGCACTCAAATCTCTCAATTGTGGCTTACCCTCTAGGCTAAGCCTCCCTCTCTATTTATACCAAATATCTCCTATTCCTAGTAGGACTCAATTCCTAATAGGACTCTATTACAATTTCCTAAAAAGAAAAATTCCTTTTCTTTTTATTCAAAACCGCAGTTGGCAAAACACCGAATCCCAACCGAACTCTATTAGCCGGCCGTATCACGTTATCAAGTCAAACTCCTCGATCCCATGCATCAAACCGAGCTGCAGTCGGCTTGCATCGAAGACCATCAGCCATGTTGACTATGTCAACTTTCAGCAATACACGTATATGCATGCAACCTCCAGCCACATGCAATCATGCATCCATCGATTCAATTGCATATATGCATGCACAATCCCATGCATACATATACATGTAACCACTGCACATGCATACACAACCACGTACAACTCCAACGTTTCTCCATATTTCTTCGCAATTCCTTCGGCGCTTGCACACACAACTCCAACGTTTCTTCATATTTCTTCGCAATTCCTTCGGCGCTTGCACACACAACTTGTGAAGCCCGTTACGAGCAACACCTACACGGTGTCCCTCTACCATGTGTCATCTTTCATGAACCTCGTCACCCGGCATCCTTGATCGCTCCGGACATAGACTCCACCTGAGTCTACTCCCGATCCCACCGTTGACTGAAGTTAACCTCAAGACATCTGACTCTAGTCCATCTTGTCACATGGCCTCCCGACTGCTCCAGACCTCGGTTCCTCCTGAACGTAGTCCCAGTACTCGCCATTGACCAAGCATTGACCTCAAGTCACCTACACACAATAGACAAAACAACCGTTTCCGGGCACAGATATCGCAACCTGACCCACATAAGTCATACGCACACACACCAACAACCTCAAATATGCCAAACTAATTTCATTTAAATATATCATTTATAAAGTCAATTGTTCATCACAAAATATTAATCAAAACCTTGATTTTACAGTATGGAATAATACGAAGGCCCGTAGTACGGTTAAGGAAACGAAACGAAATTCTATCCGTATGGGACAAGGACTTTCCTAATCGTGCGTGATTCTTACTCGGAGTCTTGTTCGGAGACTGCAGGGAACCCACGGTATAAAAGTATTGCCACCCCCATAGATACGGGCAGATCAATCAAGCCGAAAAAACGGCCGAAGCCGAAGCCGTTCCAGTAGTTTTAGCCACCAAAGTCGCCGAGATCGTCTTTCAGGCCTTCCGAGTACGATCCCGTCGACATCTAGCCTTCCACATATTGTACTCTGTACCCGGGAAATCCCCCCTCAGCAATCCCATATAAACTAGAGTAGGGTATTACCTTTCGAGGGCCTGAACCAGTATAAAAATCATTGCTTTAGAGTAACATCATGTCGTATTATTATAGTCCTTACGCCAACGTTCCTCCGTCTTATACATACCACATCTACGGATACCAGCCGTTGACACCTATCAATTATTGGTAGTGCCAAAATATAAGTAAATTTTTAATGTACCAATACATTGGTAGGACATTGTTTGGTTTACTACCAATATCAAGCCAAAATTTAGTATTGTTGCAAGAAAACCTCTAGAGATATGGCCAAATAAAGCATAGACACTTTCAACCATTTGACTTCACTTGGCCAAAATTTTGGTAGGAGCTTCAATCTAAAATGGTCATAAATAACATGTACTGCATGGGTGCGTTCTTGTTGAGTGTTAATAGCTACTCCCTCCTATCATTAACGCGTGATGTTTTAACATGAAATTTAATTTAAAAGCTTATATTAATAATCAGATAAGAGTACTGACTAACAAATTAATTAGTTGTGGATTGTCATATACATTTATACAGTCCCTCTCTTGTTTTTCTAACAAGGTAGTGTACTTGTCATATAGACAAGAATGTAGGAATTGTTACTATTGAAAGGGAAGGTTCGCGTCGATTCTTCTCTTCTTTATGTACCGGAAACGGTAAACATCAAATGTGAGATCACGTAAAGTTGTTTGAACCAGTTGCGTGCATGTTTATTCTTGTCGATCTTGCTGCTCACAGTTCAATTATGGTGGGGTTATTCCGTTAAGTCGTTGTCAATTAACCAGTAAGCGAGTCCATCAAGAAAAAATGCATGCCAACAAGCGATCCTCAATTAAAAATCTCGTGGTTATCATGATTGTCGTTTTACTGTCTGAAACAAATTAATTAATTCAGTTGGACTACATCATGTAAGCCACACCTAGCACTATAGCTATAGCTATAGGGATGACGAGATTCACGTAACAAAGACAAGCAAAAGGCTAGCTTCACACACCGAAGCTATTCCAAATTCACTTATGCTAATCTGTTGAGTCCAACACCATTCACGCTACGTATTCGTTATCCACATATGCTAATCTGTTGAGTCCAACACCATTCACGTTACGCATTCGTTATCCACTGCTCACTGCGAGAAGCTACTTTCCACGGTTATTATTTATGGTCTATTTAGAGCCTAGAAAAAAAAAGAAAATCATAAGGATCAGACGTCCGGAACGAATGAACGCTGTATATGTGGGACCTACCACCGGACCCAACACTCCATCTCCATCCCTCTTTTTTTTTTCTGGTGCGGGTACTGTGGTGCAATACTACTGCTATACCAGCATGTTGCATTATGCCTAGATGTTTGGAGATAAACACCTTTTAGCAGGACTTAAAATGATTTTTTTCTCCTAGACTATGCATCCGACTTGTGATTTAATTATGTCGTTACATTCATTGCAATCGAATTTTTTGAAAAAGGTCACACATGAATATGTTTCGACGAATAGTAAATATATGTTTCAACCATTAAAATTCAATGTTTCACATGTTAAAAGAGGATGTTTCAACTAGAACTTAACTATGTTGCACATTTTAAAGATTTTTTGTTGCAATGTAGTTTTTTTTAATGTTTCATAAGTTACTATTAAGATGTTTCAATATTTATTTGTTGATGTTTTAAGATAAAATGTAGTACGTCGTATTCTTGGAATGGTTCAGCAGGTATATCTTGATGTTTCAACCGTTACAATTTAGTGTTACACGTATGATATAAAAATTTTTCACTTGGTAATATTATCTGAAATATAATCATGTGAGATCACGTTGTAAAGATTTAATTACGACAAATGCAACGGTGTAATTGGATTGTCAATAAGATCAATAATTTAAAATAAAAATTAGTTTAAATGTTTAAAAAGCTTGTTAGAGAAGGGAGAGAGGAGATAAATGCATCATCTAGCCCTTCATCCATAGGCAAGTACTAGCATGGGCAACATATGCATGAGGGTGGAGTTAGACAACAGAGTTGTGCATGTAAAGTCAGTCCTAACTAGGGTAGAGGAGGGCGTCTGATAAGTTATTCTAGAACGGAAGTTCGGATGCTAGTCACATCCAAAAAAACAATCTTCTATTCGAGGGCATACACCCTTTTTTGGGATTGAAATGTGAAGTCAGAGGACGTTGCCACACATGTGAGCTCTATCATTTATGGACCCCATATGTCAGTAAGCAAGTCATTGCCTCCACTGGACGTCACAAAATCTAAATCGCTTCTTTTGAGCCATGGATGATACATTTTAAGGTTTATTTTGCTCTGCTTATGCATAGAGTAAAGGAGGCTGATAAGTTACTTTGGTCAATATGGATTGACAATCTCATTTTTGTTTTTCCTGTAAATAGAAATTGATGTGAATATCTACATTTATTAGAAAATTACAATGGGAGACTCTCCTGGTATATTTTAGTAAAATATAAGTTTATTATTTTGATTTCCAAGGCATAGTACGACATTTTTTAAACATGATTTACATCACTCTTGGTAATAAATATTTGACACATGTGACTTTGACCATAATTTTTGATTATTCAGTTTATTAAAAATATTAGTACAAATATGCAAAAGCATAAGTCACACTTATTGTATTTTTTATTATAAAACAAGTCACAACAAAATAAATACTATTCACATATTTTTAGAATCAAACAAATAGTTGAAGTTCATAATGAAAAGTCAGCCACGACAGATATTTATGACCAAGTGGAGTATTAGTAGACTTCTAATATCTGATAAGTTTATGATATTATAAAATATCTTTTGAGATGGATGTGATATATACTATTTTATTATGTTTCAGAAAATTTTATGAAATTTGTTAATAGTCAAAGTTTCAAAAATACAATTGAAAAAGGTTGACTTTTATATATCTTTTAGACCCAGGTTAGTAGTAGGATAGCCAATGTGATTTTAAATCAGGTATGTGTGATCAAATGATTACGGTCTCGCCCCAATCCGGCACCGTTGTATAACGGCACCTAATTGGGACACGCCGCGGAGAACAACGTGAATCACTTCCCGCGGAACCATGATACTAGTACCAGGCCTGAGGTGAAGTCCATAGGATTCTAGCAGCCAAGCTGGCATTGTCAGTGATACATGCAAATAGGAAGCTAGAGCAGGGACCAATTGTGGTGATAACTTTGTTAATTAGTAATAGTATATGCGTTGCTACCTAAATTTCTTGGATGCTCAAATGCAAATGCAGCACGACACATAACGAACACTTGAGCGAAGACTTTAGCTAGCCATGCGTACATACTGCGTAATCCAATGAGTTCAGGTGAAGAACCTCTCTAGCTTTTATTTTTATCTTTAATGGTATGGATGTCTGATGTTTCAAGATATCAGTTACAAACATACGCAAATTTATATAAATGGATATGTTCTTTCAGTGATTTTAAAGTCCCTGAGGATGAAACAGGAGCAATACCAAATTTTGTTATGTACCAATTTTGGTATCCCAGAGCGTGAAGGACCAAAAAATTTCTTGTGTTCTGTCGCTGGCGATGGCCGATGGGCGACGTAAAAAGACGTATACTTTCTCGCAAAGCTTACGACAGCATGCAACGTATTTGTCCGCGAAATTCATTCGCTATAATGCATTAATGCTATAGCTAAGCCTGACATAGATTCATTGTGCGCGCGAGCTAAATAATTGCAGGCAACTCATATTTTTCGTATCTTGCTAGTGAAAGTTGGACGCGACAGGACAGCGTATGATCATCATCTAAGATGCAGACCGGGGAGTAAGTGGTGACCAGTACGTAGTAAAATACCTGCTCCTCAAAGCAATCCCATATGTGGCGTGTACAAGGTTTGTAGCTAGTCAAAACCTAGCCTTGTACATTCGGGTTCGATAAACAACCCAACTGCAGCCTACGGCAGCACGCCACGTACGGCGGAAAGCTAGCGCTAACGACTTTGGCTATGTTTGTTTGAGTTTCTGGGCAGTTTCTCAGTGTGAAAAGCCAGAAGCTCAAACAAATAGTTAACTTTTCGTGCAGTTTCTGAAAAGCCAGAAGCTCAGAAAAGCTGAGTTTGCATGTGAAGCTGAAAAACTCAGTTTTATGAGATTTCCACGACTTTTTGAACCCAGAAAACAAAACACATCTTCTAAAAGCTATAATTGGCTTTTCATTCGGCTTTTCATCAGCTTTTTAGAATGAAAAGACTGCAACAGCTTTTCAGAAAAGCTTAAAAACTGCTCAAACAAACATGCCCTTTGGGTTGTGCGGCGTGCCGCTTGACGCAGGTTACGTCGCTCTGCTCTAGTGCCCCGGCCCAAAAAAAGTCATCGCGCGCGGCACTACCTTTAATCACAAGCGCGCGCCCAAGGTCAGCGCCGAAACGGCCAATCCAAGCAAGCTGCACGCGCGGTTCACGCACGACGCCGGTGCGCACCGTTGCAGCGCGGCCCTACGTGCGCGCGAGCGCTCTGAGATCGAAATGCGGCGCACGCACATATCGCCACAAGCGCACGTAGTCGTCTCTCGGCCGGTGTTCCGTTGAGAGATTGTGTGGGGTTGGGGATTTGGGCGGCTGTCCACCGTCACGCGGCCGGGGCGGCATACGTGGGTGGTGGTGGTGGTGTGGTGGCCGCCGGCCATCAGCTAACTTCGATGCCCTGCCGTCTTTTTGTAGTCGTAGATTTTTGTGTGGCGCGCGCGTACGCGCGCGGACTTTTTCCCGTGTCGGTATATAGTTGATTCGTACTACTACTAGATTGGTTCGTGTGGCCTGTGCCGCTCTTGCCGAAAGCGATCGGTGCCGGCCCCGGCCTGCTGGCTGCTGCCGTTGCTGCGAGAGTTGGGTATCTGGGCAGGTTTGTACGTACTCACGCACGCGTGCCCCCAGATGCGCCCAAAAAGAAAGCGAGGGAGCAAGCGAATGAACGTCCACTAGCTACTTCGTTCTCTCGTTCGATCGATCTGTTTATCCTTTTTGTCAATTATCTTTGGGGGGAATCTACATTTGGTTGATGGAAGTAGACAGGCAAACACCAATGTTTTGATCGATGCATGGCTTGATCGTTCGAGAACCGAGACGGCGTTGCCTGCGGCTGCGGCGCCATGCGAGCAGCCGGAGAAGATCAAGATCAGATGCGTAAATGCTTTACTCGGGAGCTTTCGCAGGTTTTCGGTACAGGGAGATCGATGGCGACGTAACATTATATTATATGGAGTGCCTTCAGCCACCAGAGAACCGTCGCCAGTATTATTACCATCATTTTCAACTTGACCTCGTAATAATTAAGTTCAGGAGAACTTACAGTTAATGGTTAAGTACCTTTCATAATCAAATCAGCGATATATTTTTTTTTCTAGGGCAGTAAATTTAAATATCTAAAATTCAAGGAAAGAGACTTGTTTTTTTTTCCAAAGAAAGGAATACGAAAATTTCGAAAAAAAAGAGAGAAAGGAATACAGAAATATTAAAAGAAAAGCTTTTGTTCATGAAATTTGTACAAAATGTCAACTGGTTCATAGGCACGAATGAACTAGAGTCAGTGACAGATCTAGTGCGGGGACAAGTTGGCCTCAAGCATCCGCTACCGCTGGATCCCTTATGAAAAGCATAAAGAGAGGAAGATGAAAAAACTAGAAAGAAAGAAGAAGAAGATGGTGCTAAAGGAAGGGAATGGACACCCCAAGGACAGACCTAGAAATACAAGAGAGAGGGGGCTCATCTTCTTTTTCCTCCTTTAGCCTCCTTACCCTTCTTCATCTCCCTTTTCTTCCCTCCTCATCTCCCCTCCTTTTCCATGCGACCCAATGGGGTAGGGGGGATCGAGCCCCCCAACACACAGGATGGATTTGTCTCTAGGCACCCCCTCTCATCTATTGCTAGATTCGTCTCTAATTAGAGTCATTTATTCTATCGGAAGTATATGCAAAAACGAAATTTAAAAAGTACCCGTGAAAATGTTCCATACAAGAGAGAAGAGAGTAAATGTATAGCAAATATATATAGCTCGATCGTAAAATAGCTAGCTAGCCGGCTTGAGCCCTTGATGCATCAGGCAGTACTTCCACTGTGTGATCAATAGGGGTGGGAAAGTAAGGCGTGCTTAATTGGTCTCGAGAAAAAGGTTAAATATATATAAGAGTTAATATATGCTGGCTTGATCGAGCAATTCATGGCGATGGATCGCCTGGACAAATCACGTGGAGAGGTGCCTAATTAGGCAGCTAACAGTACGACAAAAGAGGTTCTGATTATGTTACCCTGTTATTAATTTATGCGACAAAGCTTATCACTTCCCTTAACTAATTCGGGGAGATAACATATTATACAGTTCTAACAGTTCGATATGGTTTAGTTAATTCATTCCCCTTCTGGCATGCCGCTCGAACATGCCAATCGCGAAGCCTACAAGCCGGGTTGTCATATGTCATTAAGATAACTAATCTTTCCGTAGGCTCCTTCTCACCTACTGAATATGTTATTAACAATGTCACTAAACGGTTCGTCAGGAACATCAAAATTTCAAGTTTTAAAAAAACGAAACATCAAAGCAATTATTGCCAGCGTGTTCGGATTGGCTGAAAACCGAGAAACTCATATAAAAACGAGGCCACTAGCCAAGCTTCGCGAGAGATTAGAGTACAAGGAAAGCAACGGGAGGGGGTCAATCTAGCAAAGCCCCCATTGACAAGCATTTCTTTCCAGATCAGTACCGTCCACGCAGCGGTGACAGCAACAGAAAGACGCCCCCGTCGCGATCCCGACCCATGTCCTTGAGATTCGTGCTCCAGTGACGTGTCGGCATCGGAGGGCCCCTCCACAGGTCAATGGGCAGTGGGGCCCCGACCACCGACCGGGATCCTTTTTCCTGCCGCGCGCAGAACCGTTTGTTTCCGCCCTCTCTGTTTCACTCGAGAGCAAGCACAAACACGAACACCCGTCTACCTTTATAAGCGCGGTGCTATCGGTCGCACGCGCAGCGGAATCAGAAACCAAACCCCACCTCACGCACGCGCGCGCTCGCTCCCCCGCCGCGCCGCACCGGTCGCCCGCGCTACGCCAAGCGATCGTCTCCAAGTTGTTTCACCGTTCGTTTTTTGCGCATGGACGCGCCGAGCGGCGAGAGCAGCGGCGGCGGCAGGAGGTGGAAGGGGAAAGGGGTGACACCCATACAGCCGCGGCGGCTGCTGGGGACGGTTATGGAGGACGCGTCGGCGGCATTGCTGCGGCCGCTCAAGAAGATCGGGCGGAGCCCCGACCGCCTCCTCCGCTCCGCGTCGTCGCTCTCCACGTCCTCCTCGGCTCCACCCTCGCCTCGATCGTCCTCGGCCTCCGACGTCGTCGCTCCAGCCGGCGTCGTATCGTCGTCTTCGCCGTCGCCGCCGTCGGCGCGACGTATCTTCCCGTTCGCGTATGAGGCCTCGACTCTCCAACACCCGCTGCAGTGGCAGCACACAAGCATGTCGCAGCCGGCGTCGCCGTCGCAGCAACAGCCGTTGCAGCACCAGCAGATGATATCGTTCGGCGGCGCGTCGTCGCCGCCACAGCAGCAGCAGTTCGTCGTGCCGGAGAACGCGCAGCAGCAGCAGGTGCTGCTGCGGTACTGGAGCGAAGCGCTGAACCTGAGCCCGCGCGGCGGCGGGGCCGGCGTGCCGCCGTGGCTGTACCAGCAGCTGCTCCGTGCCGGCCCGCCGCCGCCGCCGCAGAAGCTCTACCGCGGCGTGCGGCAGAGGCACTGGGGGAAGTGGGTCGCAGAGATCCGCCTGCCGCGGAACCGGACGCGGCTGTGGCTCGGAACCTTCGACACCGCCGAGGACGCCGCCATGGCGTACGACCGCGAGGCCTTCAAGCTCCGCGGCGAGAACGCGCGGCTCAACTTCCCCGACCGCTTCCTCGGCAAGGGCCGCGCCGGAGGGAGCGGCCGCACCAGCGTAACCTCCTCCTCCTCCGCTGCCGCCGCCGCCGCGTCGTGCTCGTCGTCGTCGCCGTCGCCTCCGGAGACACCCGACGAGGCAAACACGCAGCAGCATGCTCCTCAGCCGCGGGAACAGCGTGACACGGCAAAAATGTCCATGGAGAAACAACCACAGGCTCCAACCGTCGACGACACAGCTGCGCCGTACTCGGCTGAAATGCTTCACGCGCCGCCGGTGGCGTCCGGCGGCATGTGGGCTCCACCGGACGAGTCATGGTTCAGCACGTGGGGCCCGGGGAGCTCCTTCTGGGACGACTACGACATGGACAGCGCACGCGGCCTTTACCTCCATCCTCGCTTCGTCTCCGGCGATGAAACTAGCATGGATCATTCCGGCACACAGGCATCCGTGCCTGCAACGGCAGCCACAGCAGCAGGCCGGTGCATATCATGCGATGATGTTCCGGTAACCTCTTCTTCAGATCTTCCTCCCCAAGGGGCATCTCAGAATCCTGCGTTCATGTGGAAGGACTGAGCATGCATGCAGTACACACAGCCAAACACCTCGACGATCTCTTTCATTATTCATCGACTTCACTCACAAGGCATGATTAGGGTAGAGATGCTTGCAGATTGCAGTTTTAAAGACAATTTGCAGCGTCAGACAGCTCTACGTATAACATCAACTATTGGGCCACACGCCCACACTATCTCCATTCTCAGTACTTCTGATTTCTGAACCACAAGTGCCCTGTTCTAGGCTGCGATTTTTAGGTCAGCTGGTTGGGGTGACCACAGTACAATTCCCTTTATTTCGAATCTTCCCAAGATTGTGTGTGTCATATATTTGTTAAACTCGACTTCAGATGATTTGATGTATTAATTCATCTTTTCTTTTACTCATGCGATGTTTTTTTATCTAATTAGGTATTGATTCCTCGTGTTATTAGATTACCACTTTACTCTTTTTTAGATAATAGAGATTGCTACTTTACTAGCTGGAATAATTTCATGCATGTTTATGTTCAGATGATTAGTTTTAGTTGCATTTGTTTTCATGTACATTTATGTACTTGGAAGTCTGGAACATGACATCCCACTGTTTTTGTGCACTATGTGGGATTGGTAACTGTCGGTGTAATGGGCCAGGGGGTATTAGTCTTTCATGGATAAAGGCCCATTAAGGCCCTAGTGTTGAGCTAGTGTGCTTAGCCTTGAGGCCTAGATGAGGCCCGAATGAAAACCGGAGAAACCCCAAGACCAGTGGTATCACGTGGCCTCTTGGCCCGGGGGGAATCATTGGTAACAAGGCGGAAAAGAAAGGAAGGGTCCGGGTTCACACCCGGACCCCCCACGTGTCGACAGTTAAATAGGTCCGGGCTTCGCCCGGACCCCCGACGGGAGCTGGCGAGGCAGCCAATGTTGCCGCCCCCTACTCTCAACCACCGCATTTAATGCGACGGGACGTGAGGTGCAGCCAACGCCGCCGTCATGTCCGTCGCTGCGGTCGAGGTGAGAGCCCCTCGGTGGCCGAGCGCACCAAGGAACAAAAATCATGATTACATTGGCAGGCCCTTTGTTAGTCTCACTGTTAGAGCGGCATCACACCGCTCGAGGAAGCGGTGCCATGAGCGGGTTCCCCACCCATGAGTAACCGCCCTCCCGCTCTCACCGACGAATGGGCCTTCCCCGTTCAACGGATATACTCAAGGATGCCACGTCACTGTTTACCGTGATAACTTCTTTCTTCTTACCCCAAGACGAGACACGCGTTGCCTGAAGCCGGAGGCACATCATCCTCTTTCCACTCAGCGCGCTGCGTGTCCCCCCACGCGTCGACTGACCAGATGTCGTGCTGGACTTCCGCCGCTGTAACTCGCCGCTGTAATCACGATCACAGCGGCGGAGATCGACACCTAGGCAGGAGGAGACTTACGAGCGAAGGCTAAGGGCTCTAATGTGGTAATCCCTTAAGAAAATATAAAAGGAGACCCAGCCCCAGAAGAAAAGGGGGGGAAGGAGGCCCGGCAAGCTACACACCGGAGAGGGGACTTAGCCTTGGGGGGAGAAGGATCGAGTCCCGGAGAATACAGCTACTAAGAACTCATTTCAAGCAGGGAGCTCTAGAGGGGGAACCGAGGCAATCATAAGTCGTACTCTGATTGTTCCTTAAAAATCACCATACAAAATACATACAACAGGAGTAGGGTATTACGCTTCACAGCGGCCTGAACCTGTATAAATCCACTGTCTGCCGAGAGGGTTCGCAGCCCGAACCCCCTCATCGTCCTGCGTGTTGCTTCCTTTACAGCCCGAACCCCGTCACCACATTCCTCGCTTCCATCCGCTTCCGCCCGAACCCCTGGAAAGGCTTCAACCACCGGTCCCTGGGCCGAACAAACCAAGGGACGTCTTTTAGACCTTCCCGCCGAAGGGGATCGCCCCCAGATTCCCCGACAGCAACACCATACTCCCTCTGTCTCATATTATAAGGTATTTGAAGTTTTTATTTATAACATTTGACCATTCGTTTTATTAAAAAAAATTAGAAATATTATTTTATTTTGTTTGTGGTTTACTTTATTATCTTTTTTTTAAACCGAAGCCAGCTTTACTGGTTTTATATTAAGAAGGGAAGAAATTTTTACAAAGTTGGATATTACACAGCGCTTAACGCGCCATCTAGCATGCTTAAGTCAATAATCTTGCGATATTGCTAGCTCCACATAGCACCCATAGGTTGATTTCATCGACAATGCGCCAAATGAATTGCTGGCAGGAGAGCTCTTTCTTGCAAAAAATTCTTCGGTTCCGTTCACACCAAACTCCCCAGGATATGAGCAGGAAGATCGACCTCATGACTTTTGAACGTTGCTTGTCGCTATGACTTGTTCCAGTTATCCACCAATTGAGGAGCGAGTCGCGTTGATTGTAGTCAGCATGTAGGCCATTATAGGAAATTCTCGGAGCAATCTCTGCCCAGATCATCCTAGTTACCGGGCAGTCCATAAAGAGATGCTTGGCGGTCTCCATGTTCCTGAAACACAATTGACAAAAATAATTGCTTCACCAATAGTTTCACAGGCCCTACCTGCCACTTTCCCTTTATTATCAAAATTATTTTAAGAATGGCTTATTATTTTTTATATTTGTACTAATTTTTAAAATAAGACAAACGGTCAAACATTTTTAAAAAAATTTAAATCTCTTATAATATGGGACGAATGGAGTATTTGTTTGTCAAGATAAACTATTGCGCACCGTATACTAAAGGCAAACCACATCGATCGCAACTCGTATGTCCGGGAGAGCGGAGCAGCGGGGGAGTTCTTGTCAACTACTACAGAACTCACAACTTGCATGTTGGCGTGCGTGACAATAGGACGCGGCAAAATAATCGAGGCACGGCGCAACTTGAGTATGGCAGCGTCACCACGATAAGCGATCAACCTATATCGGATCGGTATTCGATGCAAGTAGCCAAGTAGTCCCGGCTGATAGGAACGTGTGCGTACGTGCTGGCATGCCGCCGATATATATGCATGTATAACTGCAGACTTACGGGCCTTTGCTGGCTAATTTGGTGGGTGCAAACGGTGCAACCGTACGCGCAAGGCGCCGCGCGACTGCGGCGTCTCTGGCAGCGTTTGCGCGCGACGGTGCGACGACAACACCGTCGTTCTTCCCTCCCCGATCGACCGACGACGACCTTTTTATCGATCGTGACCAGCCGGCTGCAGGTCCAGGGTCCCCGCACAAACCATGTCGTTGTGTGCCTGGTGGTGTGGCGATCGAGTTTGACGGGTGATGATGATGCATCGGCGGCGTGCCTCCCACGGACCTGTGCAGTTGTGCGCCTGGCGCGGCGCCGTCGCCCGTCGGTGTCCGCGGATCCAGTTTGCGGATGCCGTGCCGTCACTGCCGTGATCCGTGAGGTACTGAGAGAGACGGGAAAAGTGATGAATCCTCTTGCATCCTGGAGTACTTGTGGAGTCCTAGTTGGTCTAGTGGACCTGCATGTTGCCACAGATTCGGCCGTGGTAAGTGCCATAGACCATGGGCCGAGGGACCCAAACAAAGTTTTGTGAAGAACTTAAAAGGCCCATGGAAATGGTTCAATCCTTCAGCCCATTTTTAAGGAATAAGTTCACTTTAGATCCCTCAACTATACACAGAGTTTCAAAATTGTCTCTACAGAAATGTTAGACCCTAACATACAAAAACCGTCTAAAATAGGTCCCCGGGCAGTATTGGAGGGTGGTTTTGCTGACTTGGTATCCTAGTCTGCAAAAAAATATTAAAATAATTCATGGGCTCACTTGTCAGTAGCCAAGTCAGCATAAAAGTACTCAATAATAGAATGTGGGGCCCACCTGTAAACCTAATAAGAAAAATAAAAAGTATTCCCTCTCTCCCTCCCCTCTCTCCGTCGATGGCCGGTGGGTGCGCAGCGACGCGGGCGCGGGAGGACGAAGCGGGCGGCGACGCTATGGTGCTCTCGCGCGAGTTTCGCCGGCCGCAATCTGGGAGGGGAAAAAGGACCGTCGGCCGACGGCGACATCGACGCTAGCTCGGGCACGAAGCAGAGACGGGCGCGGGCGCGGGAGGAGCAAGCGGGTGGCGGCGGCTCTCTGGTGCTCCCGCGCGAGTCTTGCCAACCACGGGCAGGGAGGGGAAAAAAGGACCGCCGGTCGCCGTCTTCGACATCGACGCTGTTACATATATTTTGTACTTTCCTTTGCCGGCTCTCCTAATATATCTCCCGATACTGTTTCTATAAATCTCGGTTGAGTGGATATGGATGGCGTGGCCTATATGTAATCCGCTATCGGTTTCAATCTAATTCATTGCGTTGAGTAAACCAATCTAACATGGTATCAGATTTTCTTCCGCTTCCACTCTCGAAACCCTAAACACACCCCCATGGAGACGCCGCCTGCTTCTTCCGACGCAGCCTCCACTCCCGTCTCGCCGCCGGCCTCCGGCGTCATGACCTCCGCTCCCGTCCCGCCGCCGGTTTCCGGCGCCGCGACCTCGCCCCACGCGGTCAGCACTTCTTCCGTCGTCTCCTCCGCTCGCGACCAGGCACTGGACGCTGCCGCCGCCGCTGTCGCCGACTCAGTCCGCGCCGCTTTTCAGCCGCCGCCGGGCCTTAACGTCGCCGTCGACACCGCTACTGCCATCGCCGACTCCAACGCCTCTACGGCATCAGCGGCTACCCGCCGGGCGCTTGCGGACTTTATCGACGCGTTCCTCGCCGCTCGCACTTCTGGATTCACGGCTCTCTCCCTGGCGCCCTCCATCGCGCTGGCGCCGATCACGCGACCTCGGGCAACCTCCTTTCGTCGTCACCTAACTCTACAAAAAAAAGAAAAAAAAAAGAGAAACTCCATGTCAACGATTACATGCTCAACGCCTGCCTCGTCCATCTCCTTGACGGCAACAAACCGCAATTATCTCATCCCTAACTACAATCAAAGCTGAGATTATGAAATTAAAGGTGATTTCTTGTGATTAATTGCATGGAATCGAGGAAAGGGGTTGGATTGGGGGAGGAGATTGAGGATAATTAAGGGGACATTGGGACAACGACGGGATTGGATCATTTGTACGATGAAACCGTGGTTGATGACAATGCCGCATGATCATCTGAAGTCGTCGAACATGCTAGTCAACCGCGGGTTCGAGGTGGCGTTGACCGGCTGCGTGTTGGTGCCGGTGGTGATGCCGGCGGTCGCAGCCGATGCCGCCATCCTACGACCGGCCAACCGCAAGCGCCATGCCGCCATCACCAGCACGCTGCGAGCTTGAGCTTGAGCGAGGAAACCGTGGCTTAGGCAGTTGATTTGGGAGGCGGAGCGGAGGAGGCAGCGAGCTCCCCGCCGTGTCGCCGCCAGGGTTCGAAATTCCGGAACGAAATTTCCGAATTTCCAAAAATTCGGACGTATCGGCGGGTCCCGATAGGAAATCACTCCGGTCAAAAATTTCGGTCAAAATTGGTCTAGCACAGTAAAAATCCCCAAATCAAGCTGCTGATCCACTTTCCTATCCACTATTATCTCAATTCCTCCCTCGATCTGACGCCATACCTCAAATATGTGATGCTGCTGGCGATGCTGCTTCTCCGTTGATGTCGACCCAGGCTCTCCGGCGACTTCCACGGCAGATCGACGGCGATTTCTCCTCCGACGACATAAGAGACGGCTGCCGCATTGGAGCTCGCTTGCCACATGAAGTCGAGGGTGCACGAGGTTACAAGCCTGCTGTTCCTCCTTCCAAGACCATCGGCTGCAGTCCACAATGGTTGGTCGGCTTTGCTGGCATGACGGCGGCGCGGCGCCGGCGCATGCCAACAGCGAACGCGGCTCTCCAGATTCATCCTGTACAGGCGACACCAATAAAGCTCCAGCGTCATCTCAGGCTGATGAGGCCATGGGCCTCTATTTTCGTGGGGCCATTCTCCCGATAAATGAGTATATAATAATTCAATTTTCTGTTTAAATTCAAAATCCATTTAAATATTTCATCCGAAATTTGCGAAATAATTCCGAAATTTCGGGATTTCGGTGACCCCCGAAATTTTTTCCCGATCCGAAACACTAAAGCTTGGTCGCCGCCGCCTCTCTTCTTACCACATCCGTCCTGCTCCTCGCTCTGCTGCTGCCCCGCTTTCACTACAGCCCCCCCTCGACTCCCCCCTACCCTGCCGCCACCTCACATGCCGGCGTAGCGGGGGAAGGAGAGAGAAAGGAAAAGAGAGAGGAGGGTTTATATATATTTTTTATTTTAATTTGACTGACAGATGGGTCCCACGATACCATGTCAGCGAAACCACCCATCTATACTGCTGAAGGACCTATTTTAAACGGTTTTTACAATTTTAGGGTCCGACATTTTTGGTATTGTGGTTGAGGGACGATTTTAAGATTCGACGACAACTTAAGGGACCTAATGGGGACTTATTCCCCATTTTAATGGGACGATTAGCCCAATAGGCTTCCCCGAGTCCCGAATGATCAACTGCGGTGCGCAGGTTTCTCCTAGTCACCTGGCGTCCACGATTGTGGGGAATCCGCAGTCACTCGTGATACGCGTAAGAAATGCGTGCAAATTTCTCAAGGAAAATGAATCAGATGACTCTAAATTTTGACGCCCTTTGTTACAGAGAAAGACTCTAAATTTGAATGGAATTTGTCGCTGAGAAAATCTTAAGTATGCATGAAATTTGGCTAGGATGATCAAACGACCCTTGGGACGGTCGCAGGGCAAGGTCAGTGTAGAACATCCACCCTCCTACGGCCACACGCCAATCACCATCCGCCACCCCAACCTTCCGCTTTCTCCGAATCCCTTATCCTCACGTGCACTCCACCTGCTCGATGAAATTCCCCACACGGCCACCAACCGTCCCGATGGCACCCGCGGCCACCGCCACCGCCGCGGCGTCCCCCTCCACCTCCTTCCGGCTCCTATACCGCATCCCCCTCCCTCCAACGCCGGCGTCCGCTCTCTGCCTCCCGCCGCCGCGGTGCCGCGGGGGCATCCGCACCGCGCGCCAGGTTGCCGTCAGCGGCGACGTGTCGTCGTCGTCGTCGTCCTCGGACGTGGCCGCCGAGGAGGCCGCCGCCGCCCCCAAGATCGGGAAGCGCGTGCGCGTGACGGCGCCGGTCCGCGTCCACCACGTCTCCAAGGCGCCGGTCCTGGACCTCCGTGGCATGAAGGGTGTGGTCAAGCAGTACGTCGGCATCTGGAAGGGCAAGCGCATCACGGCCAATCTCCCCTTCAAGGTGGAGTTCGAGATCAGGGTGGATGGGCAGGACAAACCGGTCCGGTTCTTCGCCCATCTCCGAGAAGACGAGTTCGAGCTCGTGGGAGATCAATAAACGGACAGGCCTCTCTTACTGAATAATGTGCTCTTGGCTGCAGATGCAGTATCTGTATATTAGAAGAGAAGATTGAAGAGGGTATGAGGAGATCGCAAGTAAGTTGTTGTTTGTTTACTACTTGTTGTGGGCTCTTCCTCACTCTACTTCTGTTAAACATCAACATTTTGATCTGTGCAAACTGAGAATTGTTTGAATTACGACAACTATGAACGAAAACATTGATACTGATGATCTGTTGTTCACTGTATTCATGGTAATTTTTCCCGCTATTATTTTGAGAGAATTCGCCACTTATAGGAATATGCTACCACTCATAATGATGAAAATCGATTTCTCTGACTAGTGTAACTTGTACTACGCCTTACAATCTGAAACGGAGGGAGTACATTTTAGAACAGCGAACACTGGATCATGCCTATCTATTGGTCTGTTCACTTGTTATGAACTTATCTGGTTGGTGCTGTAACAGCATTAAGAAGTGAGAACCATCAGGCATTCAGAACTTGGCTCAGAATTTGTAATCAACTAAATTAAACTAGTACCACATTGGGTACTCATGGACTCTACTATTGATGATTGATCAATTTCCTCTTTAAACTAGTAAATTACCTGTGGAGTGAGAGCCGTGGTTTGGGTTCAGCTTGTGCAGTGTGAACACACCTGTCTGGACTTGTGGAGCGTATTTAAGTTCTTTCCTGTAGCTTGCCTGACCTGTAGACCTTGCGATAAGATCCTGTGTGAAGTCAAATGCATGAAAATTATTTGTAGCATATTGACACAATATGTACAGACACCAAGATACACTTCCTGTTCATGCTCTACTATGCTTGACAGGGTGCTTACGACTAAAAAATAGCTTGATGAAGTGGCTTTTACTATAAGCCTATTGTATGGAACTATGGATAAGTTAGGATCTGAATATATTTTCTTTATGCAGTAAAGGGGTCTTGCAATTTATCTGATCCATAGATATTCGTGTTACATTGCAGTTTGTCTTCATGTCTTGTTTCATCAAGATACTAGACAATTGCTTTCGTATGTTCTAGGTGCTAAGAGAATAACTGTAAATTCTTATTTGTGTGCGTGCGTCTCTTTGCAGTTACATATACATCCTTTCTAGTTTTTTTTTTGAGGTATACATCCTTTCTAGTTCATCCATGAAGTTAACACATACCAACATAGGTTGTTGTTGCATCAGAACTTCAGAAGTGCTATCAAACCTCTTCTATGATATGATACTGCTTGCCTGTGTATATGTTATTTGCCAATGAATCGAGGGTGAGACTTCTTTAATTTTGTTAATTGGGGGTCCATATTCCTTTTATTGTGTAAGAAATCGATGCAGCTTTTTGACTGGTAAACAAAAGGGGAGTCATCTATAGTTTTTATTTTGTCATGCATAAGGACGACACATAAGGGAATAGAAATCTACAAGCTTTCGACGAGGGCCAGAAAAACTTAAAGGAGGGCCAGTCTACCCTATCACCAAATAGTCTTCAATGGTACCATTCATTTGTAACAAATGCTTCCAATTGTCAAAACTCATTTGCTTCCGGTATAAGTGAACCTTTTTATTTTGCTTTGCTGTGATATGTGAATCATACCTTGAGAGTCAAACTGAAGTCGAGTTCAACAATTAACATGTTCTTTGTAGCTCGTTTGCTGGAGTCCTTATTTCCCCGGTCCTGATGCTTATATACTAATGCCGCAGAGTTAATTTTCATGGCAGATGATAGTGATAGGTGCTAGAAGTCTAGCCTAATGTTCTTTTGTAGTAAAATGTTTTCTACCTTTTCCTTTATATATTGAAAGAAAGCAATCAGTTTTCATCCCTTCATTTTTAAACAGCTGTTTTTGTGGTTGATTGAAAGAACTGCAACTTATTCTACCATGTTCTATCACATCCTGCAAATTTCGTCAATCTCAAGTTCTCAACTTGTGAATTTTGTTTTCTCTTGTGCTGGAACGTGTCACGCTCTGATCATTCATTTATCATATTTGTCAGCATGCTGCATTTTTCTTCCTTTCCTCTAGATGTATAGTTAATCGAGTCAACATGCACTAAAAATTAGAGAAACTTCTATGTATGTCCCTGCATAATTTTCTCTTAAAATTAATGCTCACACTTGCTTTTGGAGCCTGGTCTCTCTCTGTATTGGAATTGCTTCAAGTTTTCCAAGAGGTCTTGCCTAAACAAAACTTAATTCTTTAGTTTTACACTATCGCACTATATCACATATGCTTTGGGCATGTGACTTGTCTTCCAAATTGTCATGGGCATACTTCAGATGGCCCTGAACCCTAGCAGCGCGACCATGCCGATGCCCGGCGGCCGCACCACAAGGGCAGGGATAGAGAACCTCCTAGGAACCTTTGATCTATTTCTTGCTTAATCAATTCAGGATACAATCCCCATCTATATATATAGATAAGGTGACTTGGCGTCTAAGAAACCTATCCCTAAGATTAAGGAAACAACTAAAAAATCTAATCTTATCTCTAATTGGAACCCCGCCGTGAATAGTAACCGCGTGGGTACTGTTCACGGCAGTACCTCCTCTGCACATGACATCTTCTCCCTCCCTTCGCGACAGCTCATACTCGAGTTGTGATGGAGGCCATGGCAGCACCACAGCCGGCTTCGGTGGTGTTGCCCGTGGGGATAGCAATGGCAAAATCAACGGTGGTGCCGACACCATGAAAGGATGTAACCTCGCAGAGGCTGTGGTAGTCTTCACAGCGCCACAACTGTCTCCGGTGGCGTCGCCCGTGGGGATGGCAACGGCGAAAACAATGATGGCGCTTGAGGTCGGGTAGATAGTTGGTACATACATGCCAAGGCTGGCCTCGGTGGCGCCGCCCATGGGGTTAGCGACGGCGAAACCATCAGTGGCGTAGATAGATTGGCATCGGAAACCATAGTGAGTGACTCTGATACCAAATGTCATGGGCATACTTCAGATGGCCCTGAACCGAACCCTAGCAGCGCGACCATGCTGATGCCCGGTGGCCGCACCACAAGGGCAGGGATAGAGGAGAACCTCCTAGGAACCTTTGATCTATTTCTTGCTTAATCAATTCAGGATACAATCCCCATCTATATATATACATAAGGTGACTTGAACTCTAAGAAACCTATCCCTAAGATTAAGGAAACAACTAACAAATCTAATCTTATCTCTAATTGGCAGGGTTAGATAAGGGGACTTGACCTAAGAAACCTATCCCTAAGATTAAGGAAACAACTAACAAATCTAATCTTATCTCTAATTGGAACCCTGCCGTGAATAGTAACCACGTGGGTACTGTTCACGGCAGTACCTCCTCTGCACATGACATCCAAACGGCCATGCCATCTGCTATGCCTTCTTTTAGTTTTAGGTTCATGTTCAATCATTTGTGTTCTATATCTGCATTTTAATACATAGGATTATGTTGAAATAATAAATCATCAGTAGTTGGGTGTGATGAGAGTACAAGACGTGAGGTCGAATGCATTTTACTTCTAGGGGGTAGCGTTTTGTTTACTCTGATAGAACCTTCTTACGTTGAGCTTTTCAGCTTTTGGGAACACACCAACTTTATATAGAAAAATGTCAGCTTGGATTCTATACTGATAACGTTGGATTCTTGTAAAGAGGTAGTAGAAGTTGGTAATTTATAATTTTATACCTCTCAGCCTGTTCAATGTGTTTGGAAAAAATGTGTTGCATTGGCGTTTTGACTTTCGAGTGCCCGTAAGTGAATGGTCCCTTTGCCTTGCCCATATGTGAGGTGTACTTGCTGTCATAATAAGAAATGTTCAGATGCATGTAGTGCCCGAGCTGATGTTTTAAGTCATTTCCTGTAGCTTGACTGACCTGTAAACCTTGCGATTAAGTCCTGTGTAAAGTCAAATGCATGTTGTTATTAGTAGCATGTTGGTACAATATACTGAACAGCAATATATACTTCCTGGGATTTACTATGCTTGGCAGGGTGCATATGTCTAAGCAATTGCTTGATAAAGTGGCTCGCACTAGCCTATAATATGGATGAGTTAGGATCTGAATATGTTTTCTGTATGTGGTAAAGGGATCTTGCAAGTTATCTGATCCATATTAGTTAGTGTTATGTTGCAGTTTGTCTCAAGCCAGGTTTGATCAAGATACTAGACGAGTGCTTTAAGTGAATGTAACACTTGCCGAGTTAACACCTCCATGGTTAGTGGCCGTTACTGTTAGCACCACCTGCTGATATGGTAATGAAATGTTTAGATGGATTACTGCCCGATATGACTTATATCTGAGAGCAGATATAAGTCAGCTATAAGACCTGGTAAAGTCAGGTAATGAAAATGGAGTATAGAGGATAGAATTGGGCAACAGATTTATCAATTACTACTCCTGTAGGGGGGCATTTGAGATCCAATCTGGATACACTGCCTTTCTTCTCTTAAGCTATAGTGCCATGCAGTAAAATACTATAGTAACAACAGAAAATAGTGATAAACAAGGAAATTTATTGTATATATTCACAATTCACATCTACTGTAGCGATCGGTCTGGAATGTCCGTTGTGAATCAGATGGCTGAAAATACCCTGAAAGTCACGATACTGTTTATTCGTGATTTTTTCTGTCTTTTTTTTAATCAAGTCAGAGAATTCCATTTGAATACATGATCTGTTAATTTTTGAGCTTGCACCTAGCTGTGCTGTTGACCGATGTCCACTTGGATAAGCTTACGTGAAACTCAGTGCAGTGGTCCAATCCGATAAATCTGTGAGAGAACATCAGCGAATCAAGGATGACGGGATCATCTTTTACCCAGCTCTGAAACATCAGCTGCAAATTCCCGTCACGTGAAACTGAGAGATGCTCTCCAAACAAAGCTCGGTGAGTCGCTCCAAGCCTCCAATCCCTTGCTTGTTTGCACGCGAACGAATGTGCAACGGTCGATCCTTTTAAGTTCAAAAAATTATAAAAAACGCGAGATGGTGATGGTCTCCATCAACCATAACAGTGATGTATAGCGGTATAGTACTCCAGTATACGTACTAGATCATACGGTCACGTATTCTACGGCCTAATGGACTCGAATTTGAATCCACACTACACACTCCACAGTAGTGTGGACGTGTGGTGGGTCGTACTGTAACAGTATGATTCCGGGTGCATCAACGCGTGGCTGACTGCCTGCCACCTGGGACCCAGACAGCTGAGTGATCATATGTCCTATAATCGGCATGAAAAACTTTTCTTCGAGAAAAAAACAAGCACCAAAGAACTGGATGGAACTCGAAGTCGCACCTTGTACTCCAAAACATAAATTCAGAAATGTAGCTACGGTAAATACTTGTAGAGCTGTACAGTTCTACTATAGCTATCACTGGTGTGCCACTGTGCCGTACCAATATCATCACACTCCCGTCACCCCCAACGGCTTTCTCCTGTGGAGCACGCGCGTCGTGCGCCTCTGCGGCCGCGCACGCATCCCGACGGCACAAACAGAAAAAATTTGAAATTCACCTCTCCGCGGCTCCGCCGCAGCTGGCTTCGCTTTCCACCTCGTTTGTCGCACTGCAGACGCCCCGGTTCAAAACACACTCTCCAACACACAAAACCTCCCCTAATCTCCCACATTCCCTGATTTCCTCCCTTCCCTTCCCTCGCCTCCTTCCCAAATCCACCCATGGGTCTCTGTTTCAGCAAGCAGCAGCAATCGAGGCGCCGGCGAGAGGAGGAGCAGCCGTGCAATGAGCCGAAGAAGATCGGCAGCGGAAAGAAAGCTGGAGCTAAGGCGGTCGCGGTTGTTTCGGAGGCGAAGAAGGCGCCGCAGGTGAAGCCGGCGCCGTCCAAGAAGACGGCGGAGGAGCCAGCGGCCGATAAGAGGACGGTGTTCGTCGTCAAGGCGGCGGCGGCTGCTGCTGCTGCCGAGGTCGCCGCGGCGGCGAGCGGCGATGCGGATGAGGTGGTGAAGAGGGCGGTCCAGGAAGAGGAAGCGAAGCCGGTTGTGGTGAGCAGGGTGCCGGTGAGGACATCGAGCTGTACCAAGGAAGAGGTGGATGCCATCCTGATCCAGTGCGGCCGGCTCAGCCGGAGCTCGTCGTCGTCGGGGAAGGTGGGATCGGGCGAGGGCGGCGGCGGCGGGCACCGGCGGTATTCTGAATCTAAGAGAAGCTACGATTTTGACCGCGAGAGGCGAGGCGGAGGCGTCGATGACGACGGCGATTGGGAGAGGCAGGGTGTGGGTGCCGGCGTGTCCAGGCCGTCGCCTCGCCGGAGGACGCCGGAGCGGAAGCGGTCGGAGAGCCACGAGAGGAGCGGCGGAAGCGGGAGCAGGAGGGTGAGCCGGTCTCCGGGGAGGAGAGGCGATAGCGTCCCCGCGACGGCGAGCTCCGGCGGCGGCGGCGAGCGGTCGTCGCGGCAGCAGCCGGGGAAGATGGTGTCCGTCCCGGCCAGGGAGAAGGGGCGCGCGCCGTCGCCCGTGCCGGCCGCGGCTGCGTCCGCGAAGAGGTACCCGTCGCCGCGGTCCAACTCTCCGGCGAGGGCGGCGGGGAACGAGAACGCCGCCGTGCAGCCGGCGCACGGGCCGTCTCTGAGCCGGAGCTCGTCGCGGAAGGCGGAGCAGTCGCCGTACCGTCGCAACCCCATGGCGGAGCTCGACGAGAACACGCTCGGCAACCACAGCAATGGAAGGCCCCAAAAGGTACAAACTTTACCAATCTGAGCAGCCATCATTTATCTTCAACAAATTGCTCAAACCATCGAAATGAAATGCAGAAATCCACCGATAGTGTCGGCGCCTTGCCGCAGAAGGTGGCAGAGAGGGGAAAAGAACACCCACCCGCATCCCGGCCGGCGAAAAAGATCGTGCAGGAGGCAACCGTGGCGTCAGACACCAAATTGGGGAATTCCGGGAGGATGAAGGCGACGCACACGGTGAGCATTGTAGCGGAAAGCGCGGTCAACCCAAAGGGCCGGTCGTCGAGGAGATCCTCACGCGACTTCGACAACAATGGCAACTGGTACGCATCTCTTCTCCTTGAGGACATCCAGAACTACCACCAGCAGAACACCGGCGCCGGCGGCGCCGCCGCGCCGGCGCCAGCATTCTCTCTCCCGGCCTGCGTGTCGAAAGCCTGCTCCATCCTCGAGGCGGTCGCGGACCTCAACTCCTCGTCGTCGGAGAACAGGAGCTTCGAGCTGGACCGGTCGGCCAATGACAAGTGCTCGGCCAACGGGAGGTACGGCAACGACGCCGCCGGCGGCGGCGGCGGCACGGTCGTTGTCGAGTCGGAGGTCGTGGTGAAGGACGACCTGATGGAGCCGAGCCTGCACAAGTACGTCTCCGTGCGGGATCCCATCCGCGGCGTTGAGGCGGATCAGCCGGAGGAATCCGCCGGGAGCAACAGCTTCGCCGGCAACGCGTGGACGCCGTCGTGGGAGCCCGGTTCCGTCGATTCCACCGACCGGTCATGGACGGCGTCGCAGTCTAACAACGGCGACGAGGTAGAACAGGTGAGCCCACTGGAGATGTCGTGGCAGAGCAAGCAGAAGCTCCCGTCGCGGGTGGGTTCTACTACTAGCAGTGCACAACGCGGGCGCAGTGCTCATCGTGGCGGCGGCGGCGCCGTCAATGCGCGGTCAGATGTTCGTGCTGCTCCGGCGAGCTCTTCGGTTGTTTAACGATGTCAGGTGGGGATTGTAGCCAGGTTTTAATCCTTGTAGTGGCAAGATAGGTTGCCATTTTAGCCTTGAGTTTGCTTTGATGATACATTGTTTACGATGTAACCATGTCGGTGACATTTGCAATGTACACTTTATTGTTCATTTCACTGACCTTTGATGATCGATTTCATAATGGTTTGGGTTGTTGTCCCCATATTTTTTCTTGATCTTTGGATGAATTACTTATCAGGATTAGAATTATGTAGCTTCTCATGCTGAATTGCAGTCTTGTGTGCATTAGTGACACTGTTGGCAGTAGTAACCATTTGTGTACAGCAACAGTCATATGAGAGTTCAGCTGGTCATGCAATCGGGTTGAGTTTGGCCAGTTGGTAGCTGACAGACCAGTGATTTTACGGCTCAATCCCAAATTCTGTTCTCAATGAAAACCCCTTTGGATCAAAATGTTTGGAATTCACTTAATACTATTTTCGTTTACATTTCCTCTACGGTAGTCCTCCTAAAATCAAATGTAAATTTAAAAAAACTTCAAACTGGCAATTGTGCTTGCTATGCTAATTCGTCAATTTGAAGTTGACTATCTTATGACACAATACCCTGAAATTTGCTCCATGCTAGCTCGTCAATTTGCCTTCAGCATAAAAACGTCTGACCCAAAAAGGCCTAAAAGCACCAGAAAGCCAATCTTCAATAGGCCAAACGCTCTTGGCCCACGTTTTTGTAGAAGAAAGACGGCCCATCATATCTAGGCCCATGCGAGGCGTATCAATGAAGGAACCGAACTGCCTTCCCCTTCAATCCTCAAACTCAAGCGCGCAAAACCCAAAAGGGGAATTCGGCGACACGGCGGCGAACCCACCGCCAGCCGCTGCTTCTCCGCCTGTCGTCGCCGGCGCCGTCGCGGGGCGCAAGCCATGAAGTTCAAGGCCTCCTTCACCGATGACGGCATCGCCCTCCTCGACAAGCGTAAGTCCCGACGCCCTTTCCTCTGTTCAATCCCTACCTTTCTCTCTTCTCGCGGCGCCGCAATTCGTCGAGCACCTCACGCGCGTCGCGCGGTTTGTTGCTGTCCCCCGCAGGGTTCCTGCCGGCCATGGACAAGGTGGGCCGCGTGTGCCACGTCTACCTCACGCCCACGCACGCCATGCTCCTCCACAACCTCCTCGGACCCACGGGGACGGGGCCCGACGGCGGAGGGCCGCAGTGCGTCGCGCAGTTCGCCAAGGACCTCCTCTTCCGGGAGTACAGCGTTTCGTCGCGGAACGGCAACCGCGTGGCCTTCGCCGTCGACGTCGCGCTGCTCCACCGCGCCCTCCGCAGCGCGCTCGCCGTCCACGCGCAGTCGCCGGCCGCCGGGGACGCCTCCGCCGCGATACAGGTGAAGCTCGTCAACAAGCTGCCGGCGGGTTCCCGATCTGCCTCGCCGTTCCTCACCTTCGAGACCAAGGGAGCCCGCGCTGCTGTCGTGCAGGACGTGCCCATCTCGCGCCCTCTTTCCCGCTCCGACGTTGAGCGGCTGCAGGCTGCCATTGACGACGCCCAGGAGCTCCCTCAGGTGCTTGCATTGTACTGAAATGCTCGTGATATTTTGTTGGATCAAATTGACTTGTCTCGAAGTCGGATTTGGCCGCCCAAATGTGAAACTAGTTAATCTACTGTGAGTAGGTTTTCACTGAACAATATTTGGTAGGATTATTCACTCTAGCAGGAGGCATCAAACTGTGTCCAGGCGTTTTTCACTCAGAAGCCTGAATTATGGAATTAGCGTTGAGTTTAATTCAACTTGGACTACCTTATCAAAGTGAAGCTTGAAACTCGCGTGACACACTCACCTTAGCTCACTATGGCAAAGCACTATCTTGTTAAGCACAGTATCCGTCATGGTAAGCTGTATTATTTTTTTTGTACCTTATAAATATAAAAGGTCAGTAAGATAGAGGATCTTATGCAACGCACCTGAATAAGTACTTGCTGAAGTGCATAGCCCAAAATGCACCCTTTTTGAGACGGAGGGAGTAATACAGAAGCATAATGTAGAAATTGCAAAACATATCCCTTGAATACTGGAGTACTTTATGGCTGGAACTACAATTCATATGTTTTTTGTGCTGAAATCTTAATCATGTTTCTCTATTATACCATGTCAGGCAGACTGACGTCAACTAAGTTCCCCTTGGGGATTGTGCGTTCATTTAGGGAGGTTTATGTTGATTTAATATTAATATTAAGATAAGAATCACACTCAACTAAAAGTATCTTCAACTTGATGATTCTGATCACTATTTTTTTTTCCTGTTTGGAAAATAGTAGTCCTAAAACCTAATAAATGTTGAGCTTGCTTGCTGTTCTTCGTGACCAAAAGTATCTTCTAGTAGTACTTATTTGATTGTAAGCGCTAGCTTGCTTGCTAATTTTTTTCTTGTTTAGAAAATAGTAGTACTAAATCGTAAATCCTGATGGATGTTGATAGTTTGATACTTACTTTCTGTTCTTTCTGTAGACTCTAGTTCAGGTTCCAGATCTGCCACAGTTACAGAGTTTGGTCGACCGTCTAAAAAATGTTGGTGATCTTCTGACAGTAGCTGTTACTCAATATGGTGATCTCCATCTGCACGTAGCAACTTCTCTTGTTACTGTTGGTTCAGAATTTAGAAAACTTCGGATCCTTGGTGTTCGTGGTAAGCTTCTCTACAGTCCATAGCAGGTGTCAATAATGTTTTTTTAGCAAGACTGTCGTGAATGTTGAAATTACTTATCTTATCCACATTCATATATAAATCCTCTGCATTTTAGCAACTGCACCTCTTGGAGATCACAATCTGAGTGCTTCCACTCGTACGGACATGGCAATCGAGAGAGGGGAAGCACTATCAGTGGTATTACTCATGAGAGCTTCACTTATTTCATTTTACTATTTTCCATACAGTTGTTCACAAAGTTTCTGTGTTTCTATGTTTTCACAGCAAGTTAATATGAAGCACCTAGCTAAAAGTCTACAATGTCATTTGGCTAAGCCCGATTGTACCTTTTACGGTGTGTTTTCCAGCTATTTCAGTCACTGAGAAATGTTCAATTTTTTTTATGGAATCACTTTTTGCTTAAACATTGTCTTCTTTATTGGCACAGGTATTGCTCCTGGTGGTGCTTGCTTGACCGTGATATTCCAGTATTTCATTCCAGGAACTAGATTGACGGACAAATCCATTAGCTTCTACTGCAGGCTTCCAGTCCTCGACCCTGGCACCAGTTAAACAGCATGGTACTCAGTTACTCACTGACTTGCTTCTGGTATGCAATACTGTCAGCTTAGCTGCTGTATCTTTCTGTTCCAGTATCTTACTTCTTATCACTTGCTTGTGGATTCAATATATGTTGGTTCAGCGTTAATATGTTAGTTTGTAACATGGCCATTTTTGTAAATTGTACCGACAGAATTGAGCTGCTTCCGGTCATCATTATACCTTCGTTCCAACTTGAGCCTAAAGCTTTAGGATAGCTGCTAGTCTCCTATGCAAGATATGCACATATCCAGTACCCCAATTGTAGGAGTATTTCCTAACTAGTAACTCTATAGAATCCCACTGCTCCAAACGTCCAGATCTTTGTACCATAGAAACATTAAATGGCAACGTATCTGGTGGAAACTAAGACCCTGTTTGGATACAGGGACTTTTTTTTAAGTCCCTGTCACATCGGATGTTTAGACACTAATTGGAAGTATTAAATATAGACTATTAATAAAACCCACCCTATACTTTGGACTATTGCGCGAGACGAATCTATTGAACCTAATTAGTCCATGATTAGCGAATGTGATGCTACAATAAACATTTACTAATCATGGATTAATTAGGCATAAAAAACCGTCTCGCGAATTAGCCTTTATTTATGCAATTAGTTTTATTATTAGTCTATATTTAATACTCCTAATTGACGTGCAAACATCCGATGGGACACGAACTAAAAAAAAGTTTCTGGATCCAAACAACCTCTAACTCTCTGTGCAAACTATGGAAACTTTCAATCTGAGCCACACGATTTTGATCCAATGGTGCGCTCAGGAGAGGTGGGAGGGGTGATTTGCAAAACTTAAGGGAGGTGGGAGGGATGATTTATAAATGCGCTTTTGCAAATCACCCTTCCCACCTCTCTTGAGCGCACTCTTGGATCAATATCGTGTGGCTTATATTGAAGTTTCTATAGTTTGCACGGAGAGTTAGTTTTCACCAGATATGTTGCCTAAAAGTAAACCTGATCTTTGTTAAATGATAATTATGAAATAGTTTTTTCATTTCTACTAACCGGTACTTCCTACATTACAGTTTCTAAGGGCATGTTTGGTTGGATGGATTTTGTGGGTTGGGATGGAGCCAACCCGGTTCTAGGAGTGTTTGGTTTGGAGATTTAAGGGTTGGGTTGGCTCCTAGAAGGGAATATACCTCTCAGATTCGAGTCCAACCGGTCCGGGAAAAACTGGCGGACGAGTCGGCTCCTCCTGGACGGCGATGACGCCGTCTCTGCCCCCCGATCACCGAGCGCCTCGTCGCCCCGGCCGTCGCGCTCGCCGG
>CM002482.1:15553958-15710245 GCA_000325765.3 Leersia perrieri | reverse complement strand
CGACCCCGCCGCCGTAGCTCCCCCGTGCCCGCTCGTGCGACCCTGCCGCCGCTGTGCCGCCGCGTAGCCGCGTAGGAGACGGGAGGACGGGGACGAGGACGGGAAAGGACCGGAGGATGGGGATGACGACAGCGATGCGGCGCTAACGGCGTTTTCACGGTTTATATTCCGTTCCATCCCTATTCCTCTAACCAAACAAAAAATGGAACCGTTCTATCCCTTCAGACCAAACACAAAAATGGAACCGTTCCATCCTTCAAAACCGGAATAGATCCAACCCATCCTATCTCATCCCCAAACCAAACACATCCTAAGTCGCGACTTATATTCTGTAAGGGACTACAAATTGTCTGTACTCACCTTTTGGGTGTCCGGAGATTCTATGCATTTGGAAATGAAACTGTTGTTTGTCAGTTATTGCATGGGCATATATACTCCTAGTCTTAACCCCATGTCCCCTTTTATTTTGACACCTTGACCACATGTCCTTGGTCTGGCATAAGACGGACAAAAACCATTGGATCCATTATCTTCCTGTACACGCGTCTTGTACTAGCGCTCCTTGATCTGGCTATCTACAAATACCGAACGTGTTTTTTCAAAAAAAAAAGAAAAAGAAAAACTACACACCTACACTGGCTATCTTAAAAAAGACTGTTATTACAAATAAAATTTGAAATATTTCACGCGGAATATTTGTTGGAAACATGTCAATCTATCTAATCGCCACAACTTCATTGCTCCTTGAATACGGATGGAGCCTTTATTGTTCCTTCAATACTTGTTTCAAGCTGCAAGTGATCAGAATCTGCAGTCATTTGAACTGTGATTTGGGCCTTTGGACCCCAAGCTCCCAACCATTTCTTTGACAACTAGAGGACAGAATTGTTTTTTATGAATATAGAGCTGTAAATTATCAGTAAACATAGAGGAGAGTAAATTCTGAATCACAAGTTATGTGTCAACTCTGCATCTCTGATGCCATTTTTTGCACACATTACATGTCTGTATATACCTGTATTCCAATCAGCTTCAGTTTCAAAACGTATAAATACCAGTTTCTCTGATCTTAGATACATATTCCACCAAGAACCGGCAAGAAAGAAATGGGCCTATATCTGCTAACATTTTATCTTCTAGCTTTCGTTAGGACCGAGCTCTGGATCCACAACGTAGCCTCTCAGAGAGGGTGTCTTGCCAAGAGGTTCCTTCTTTTGAAGCCTTTTCCTTGCAATATACCCCCGAATCCATGGCAGCGCGTCCTCGTTTACCTTTATCATGAGGAAGAACAGAATGCGGTAGATGAAGATCATGCTGAAAATGACTGATAGATCAATCCACTTTGACCGGTGCACGTTGATCTGGAAGATGTACTTCAGAATGAAGTCTCCAGGGATCTTCGGTTGGTCTGGGTACTGGTTATCGAATACAAGACCATTCATGTCATTCTGGCATTGCCCCTGTCAGAGTGATAAGAGTTTGGTGTCAACTCTCAAATTATTTAGATTAAAATCTAGTATGTTCCGCCATCAAAAAAGGATTCAAATTTACCTGCAACGCCCAGTAATGGAAGCTGATGTACTGCATGGGATATCTCCAAACAGGTTTCGGAATGTCATAAGGAAGTCTGAAGTATCCAGAGACGAGCATAAAAATTCCCTATCAAAGGAAAATAAAATGTTAGACGAATTGTGTTTACTGAGCGGTGAAGTATACTGCAATGCTGGGTAGCGTACGGTAAAGTAGTGCATCCAGCATTTATTTCTGTGTCAAGCTTGCTGGTTTATTTGACTCAGATCAGATTATGTTAGGCTCTCATTCATGAACACATCTTAAATGTCACATGGTCCTTTCAGACAACTTATGCCATGAAAAGAAAAATGTACCAGACAGTAACAACCAAGTTTGTTGTTTCAATCCACTCTCTTTATATCACTATATTTAAGCCACTAAGTTCCAATTAACATGATAGATCTAAACGGGCATTCATTACTGTAACAATAAACCAAGAGATAGAGCTCAAGAACGCATATGAAAGAAACATAAAGATGTACCTGAATTCCAGCTCCTATGATGATCCCCATGAGGAAATTAGGGATGACACTTGCAATGGCCATCATCAAGCTCTCAACCACGGTGACGCTGGCGTAGAGGTTGAGAACGAAGAAGATGTAGTGTGAGAAACCAGGGTGAAGGCGCACCATGAAGTAGCATATAGTTCCAGACAAGAAGCATATTAGGACCAAGAACGGCAGCGCGGAGATTGTGTTGCTGATGACAAATGCCGCAACACCGTAATGCCCATTCAGCCGCTCCCTTTGGAAAACCTGTCATGAGCAAGGGAAAGCTGAGCAAATTTTACATGAAAAATCTAGCACCCAGATGAAACAATATATATGCTTGGAATTTCACCTTCATTTCTTCGACAAACGAAGGAAACCCTCCAATGGACATGAATGTGACAAATCCGAAGACAAATGCAGTACAGGCAGCCCTGGCCTGTTTAACAGTGGAAATCAGACCACATTAAAACCAGTTAATAGTTGGTAACAAATTACTCATGCATCTGACTATGCTCTATGAAAATTTACTGCAGCAAGCCAAGCATAAGAATTGCTTATTAATTCCCTCATGCTTACCAGTATGGATGTGTACTTGGTGCCAACGTCATAGTAGATTGTGCCAATGCAGACGGTCACGAGGAGATAGATGAGGAGCCTCAGCCAATAATACCCAAAGTCCCTTGACATGTTGATGAAAGAGCGCTTGGTCAATGTGCAAGCCTGCATCAAGAAGCTAGCCTGGCTACCTCCTGAATCGAGCACAGTTCCTTTCTGCAACGAATAACATGGGTTTGTTTTCCTCCTGTTATTACCTGTCCTGGATGCAGTCTTAACTATGTGGGGGACGCAAAGAAAAACAGCGAGAAAAGAGGGCATCAATATGCGCTGTTTAAGGGTCGCCAAGAGCACGTACGAGTCGTGAGATGTCATTAACTCTCTCCCTTGCAGCGTAGTAGTACTGGGACCTGCTGTAGGATGCAACCAACTTTCTGATGGCTTCAGATGTGGTCATCTTGTCCAGAGGATCGTCCGACCTCTCAATCTTAAATGAAAGCCCAAAATTAGATCATTTTTGCACCGTGACACAAACAAATTATCAGAAATCTGTATTTTCTCAGGCCATTGGTGCCTGATGATCGATCTCTTCTTACCCTTGCCTTCATGGACCCTTTCAGGGTGGCCTTCACCTTGTCGAAGTCGGAGTTGACACACCTCAGGAAATGATCCGATGGATTCCTCAGTGGAGGGCAAGGGAAGCCGGACTGTGCAAAGAACTGCAAGCAAAAGCACGAGTTGGCCACACGTTAGTACGAACCATGGCCAATGATGTTCACTGACTGTCAGACACTGAGCCTGTTTACTGAATTTAGTGAGTTATTAACCTCGCATGCTTGCGATGCTTCGCCGAAGTAGACGGTCTTGCCGCTGGATAGGAGGAAGAGCATGTCGAAGAGCTCGAACACCTCGCTGCTGGGCTGGTGGATGGACGCGATCACCGTCCTCCCGTCCCTAGCCAACCCCCTCAAAGTCTGCGTCACGAAGAACGCCGACGAGCTGCGCAGCCGGCGTTGCCGCCGCCGTCAGTTAAAAATCTCATTCTGATCGATCGATCAATCTCCGGCCAAGAACGTGCTACGAATTGACTCGATTGACGTGTGTACCTGTCGAGGCCGCTGGTGGGCTCGTCGAGGAAGAGGAGGCGGGGGCGCATGAGGAGCTCGAGGGCGATGCTGACGCGGCGCTTCTCGCCGCCGCTGACGCCGCGGAGGTGCCAGTTGCCGATGACGGTGTCGGCGCAGTCCTGGAGGCCCATCTCGACGATGGTGCCCTCCACCAGCGCGCGCTTGTCCTCCCGTGGCATCTTGTCGGGAAGCCGCAGCATCGCCGAGTACCCGATCGTCTCCCGCACCGTCAGCGTCCCGATCAGGTTGTCGTCCTGCGTCACGTACGCCTGCATGCCAGAGCTCATGGATGTAAGCCATTTTTATTATTTTAGAATTTTAGAATAATCTAAGTCAAGCATTTTAAATTTTAGCTATTAATAGTAAAAGAAATTAAAGTGACCAGCCACGTAAAAATGGTGTTGCCAAATTTATCATGGAATAAAATATCATAATATGCAATCTTATTATTTTGAATAAGTAGATTTTAAGACTCTGGTGGAGTCTGAAAATGCTTATATTTTGGAGAAAAAAGGAGTACAAAGTATAGCAGAGTCATATTTTCTCCAACTACTCATGTATTTAAATATTACAAAAAAATCTATATGTGATTCTATCTTAAAAGATTTACTAATTTATTATGCAAATACATGTGCAGCGATGAAACTGTCAAATATATTGCTGTTAATTTGATATTAGAACACATAATTTATTTAAGCACGGGATAGTAACTTAGCTAGTATACAGTAAAAGCCCAGGGTGTTGGGTGAACTTAATATTTACATGGCGTTCAGCTAACGCATTGAAAATATCAGAAAATTAATTTCCCAGGGTGTGTCAGTTATAAATTAGATAAACCACCAGATTTGTATTTTTTCTCATGCAGAAAATAAAGATCCCTCCCTTCCTCCCATGTATACCCAACAAGTATAATTGTTGGTTGGACAAAACCACGCGGTCACTGCAGCTGAATGGTTCATGTCACCATAAATTCTCCACAGGTTCGATCACGAACTAAATCCAAGTATCCAACTGTCTGTATTTATACCATGTAGGTCGCCGCACCAGAACCTTTAAATCCTGTCTTTCGAAAACACACTCCACACTCGTTTTCCAATTCGACAAAAAAAAATCGAACAAATTAACGTGGCGTACTACGCTGCGAATGAATGGAACCAGAGAGAGAGAGAGAGAGAGCAGTATAGGATCGAGAGAGAAACAGATCGAATTGATTGCGGCACCTAACTAGCAGCAGTACACGTTGTGTGCACTTATGCTTTGCAGCTGGGGGTTTACAGCCTTTCGCCATCGGGGACAGATGCGAAGTAATTAAGCCTGCAGCCAGCCGGATCATCGAGCGGACGTACGCTGTCCATTAGTTTTGATGGCGACGATAATTGGCCGATCGGACCGTGGTCGCCTACTCGTAAAACGCCACTTGATAGAGTGTTTATGCACATGGCACCATCAAACAGTCTAGCTACTGATAGTAGCTAGCGTGACTATTAATTCCGAAACGGAATGGATACTTATTACGGATGACTACTGGATTTATCCAAGTAAACGGTAGTAAGCATCTGCTGCGTGGAAGAGCATATATGGATGTGAAAGTGGTCGCGTGACAGTTTTGATGCCTAAAAATGGGTTCTTTTTGGATAAAACTAGTGAAGCAGGATGAGCAAGAAGCTTATTTTGTATTCGTATGATTCATACCGCGGCGCCGAAGGAGAGCTTGGCCTTGCGGCCGTTGAGGAGGACGTTGCCGGAGAGGAAGGCGTTGGCGGCGAGGCGGCCGGCGAGGGCGTCGAGAAGGGTGGACTTGCCGGAGCCGGAGGGGCCCATGAGGGCGGTGAGCGAGCCTGGCTCGGCGAAGCCGGTGAGCTCGTCGAGCACGGTCTGCGTCTTGCCCGGCCCGAGCGCCACCGTGACGGACAGGTCCTTCCACGTCAGCCTCGCCGACACGTCGCCGATGAGCGCCGCTGCCGCGCCGGGCATCGCCTTGCTGTCCCTCCACAGCGTCTCGCTCAGCGGGCTCAGCCCCACCACCATCGCTCCCCCCGCCGACGACGCGTTCGCCTGCAGCTCCACCATCGCCTGCCCCGCCGCCGTCCTCCTCGGCGTCCTCTCCTCCCCTCCTCCTGCTGCTCTCATGGCCGGCGACCGATCGATGGCAAGCAAGCAACAGCGAGTGAGTGAGCCAACGAGGGAGGGAGAAAGGAGAAGGGTTTGATTTGCTGGCTTGCTGTGCTAGAGGGGAGAGGCAGGAAGGCAGGAGTTATAAAGGTGAAAAGCATGCAAGCATAATAAAGGAGGGGGAGTTAATGGATGGATGGAGCAATCAGAGAGATGAGCAGCTATGTGAGGCCACTGCTCACTGCTTAACAAACTGCATGCCAACCAAGATGTTTTCAGGGCTTTGGCTGGCAATATGAGCCCTTAATTCCTACTACTTGGTATCGGTCACTGGTCACGAATACTGTTCAACATGTAGCATGTACAGTGCATGGTACTCGGTGGAACATATTTTTTTTCGACGACGCGACGTGTCATACAGATGGGAATACCTTTAGTACGTGCTGGTTGTTTGTTGGAGCTGCGTAATTTTCATCATTAATCCTAGATAGTTTAATGTAACATACCATGATGAGTAACACATTTTAAAATATCTGTAGACTAGTGCTAACATCAAATTAACCATGCATGCATGTACATACATATGCACATATATACTCCGATTATGTGCCGCGGCCGGCCACGCAATGCCAATTCACAGGTCGTACGTACACGGGTAGCATAAAAAACCGTACTTGACGTCCCGTGGCATGAACAATGCTAGTCCATGTTGTAGATAGGAGGGAATTAAGAGCAGTATAGTCAATTTAGCGGCTGGGTTGGCTGGCTGGCGGAGCAGCAACACGTTACGGCAGTGATACCATGTCCACACAGGCACACAACGGCACATGACGAGACGAGATCCAGCAGCAGGTAGCATTAATAGGGTACTGGTAGACGTTGGTGTCGTACTTTTATTGCCTGCCCGGTCAGCCCAGCCAAGCCAAGCCTTCTTCCTAGCTTAGCTCGATCTCCCTTCTTTCTCTCTCTATTTTCATCCCCATAATTCTCGGTTCCTGATTCCCTTCATTTAATCGCCCCCGACCCATCGTCTTTTCATTTCGACCGATCGATCGATCGAACTCGCTTTCTTTTTCTTTCTGGACCATGTACTGCACGTATGGGTGCAGCAGCACCACAACCGCGTAGTCACTCACAGATTAGCGGTATTTCCATCCAAAATCGGTGAGAGATGCTCCCATAATTTTGCCATGATCGGTCCATCATGCGTGCCTAGGACCGAACTGGAAGAGGCGCGCGATATGCGTCATCATGCGTGCGTGTGTGTATTCGTCGCATATTGCCGCTACTACTACCACTACTAGCCATGCTAGCCAAATTTGCTTCGATTTTTGCAGTAACATGGGCGGATTTAGGCGTCACCACGCTAGCTGCTCGTGGGCGTGTCCGCTTCCAAAATGGATGGAGTCAGAATGGATGGAGCCAGGACTGAACGCGTGTGACGGGTCGCGGTCATTGCCATACCTGCGCGGCTGGGCTGGGGGCGGCTAGCGCTAGCCCATCTGGTAATAAAGCGTCCGGGAGCGATGTCCTGTACTACTGCGTACTGTCGCGCGCCTCTCACCTACCATCCTCCCAACGAGACGAGACGACGGTCAAACGTCAAAAAATGTTTCCGTCGGCGTACGGTTGGGCAGAGTCAACGAGGCGTTGGGATTGGGATTTGGGAGGGCACCGTAGCGTTGGCGCGGCTAGTTCGATCGATGCGATGCGATCCACGGGCGGCCGGGCTAGCTTCCCAGGTACGCAACGCAGTTGGACGTCGAATCCGCGTGCAGCTCCAACCGCGCGCTTTTATCACGTATCGTTTCCGTCCGTTCTCCCCAACCGCACGCCCGCCCGCCCACCCGTCTCCCGTCCCTCTCCAGTCTCCACCGAACCTGACCTCACCGCCTCACCGGTAAAGCTCGCGCCCCGGCACGTTACTCTTCTTCGAAATTCCGAACACAAGTAGTTGTGCAACCGCGCGACGGCGACGCTTGCGCGCGTACGTCGAGGCTGCAGGCGGCGCCTGATCGAGGCGCACATCCGGTTTGCGGGGAGGACGACACGGTTGGATCACGGATGGGAAACGGGGGATTTCCGCGTGAGAGCGAGGGGAAGGGATTAGTTTCTCTGTCACTGTACATGTACCGCGCGGCGCCTGCAGCCAATTCGGCATATGCCACACTCGCGCAGAAAAGGAGAGTGGGCATGCATTATTCAGAGCTCGATGGATCAATTCCTCAACTAGAAACCATACGCGTACTCAATGCGGTACAACGACGGACGGTAACAGTGATCGGTATTGACGAAAGGGCTTATAATAGGACGTCAAATGTTGCGTAGTAGGAGGATTCATGTGTGGTTAGATATGCGCTAGCTTAGTAGCACCTAACGAGGGCGATATATGATGATGATGATGATGTTATATCCAAACTGGTACGTACGGCCTAATCAGTAAGATCTAGCTACATATCTTACGTGGTAAAGTTCGACCACCATCCAAGCCACGTGATGATTCTGTAATTAGATAGAGCTCAACAGTTGGGAGCTACTCCAGTCCGTTGGATCACGTCGGAAAGCAGAGAGTGCCATCGATACCCCTACAACGTACTGCACTAGTGCACTACGTTTGCGTCTAGAAACACTCCAGTACTGCTACTTTTAATTAAACGGATCGGTACATATGTATTGTACTAGTAGCTACTACAGTTCATCATTCAATTATCGCATCTAGTCATAAGACAACCAATTGTCATGTGGAAAAAAAAACATAGTACGAGGGAAAAATTACATCACATCCGACTTTTTACACAATCCAAACTTAATTAGCAATAGAAGAAGTACAGTAAGTTAAGTCTAGAAACCCTGCCTATCACGAGGCTTGCCTGCTTATTCAACAGTTGAATCTATATGTAGGAAAGGGAAGGAGGAACAGGAATGGGCCAACTGCCCAACTCGATCGTGGAATCAATCTCTCGCTACAAGGAGAGAAACAATCTCTAGCAGGTGGGCACGCATTTCTTGCACTTGACAACGCACTTGGTGGTCGGGATGTGGTTGAGGCTGCTGCCGGAGCTGGACCTGTAGCACCTCTTGCCGCAGAATACCTTCTTCTTCCGGCACATGTCGGCCGGGATGCAGTTCGCCGCCGACTTCCTCGCCCGCCTGCTCCGCCTCGCCGTCCTCCTCAGGGACGCCCTTATCGCGTCGTCGGAGTCCGCCGCGGCGGCGGCGGTGTGCAATCCGTCCGCTCCGGCCACCCGCCGGGCCGCCGTGCCGAGGAAGTCGCCGGCCTTGGAGATGAACTCCCGGAGCTCGCGGCCGAGGTTGGCTGGGATGTCGTTGCCGCCGTCGCCGCTCTCGCGGGTGGCCAGAGAGAGCTTGCTGCCCGTGGCAACCGCGAGCAGGAGAAATACCAGGAAGCAAGATCTCGTCATGGCTGTGATCAATCAGTTTGTGATCGATGTTACAGTGTTACAGCAGTAGTGCACATGAGTTCATGTCAGTAATGTTAGCATCTTATATAGGAGGTCATTGCAACGATCAGATGTAGGCATGGAAGCATTTGCATGAACTACCTAATTGCAGTGAACATCAAATGTGTGACGATGAACAGGCGGACCGGGTGTGAACTGTGTGAGCCATGGATGAAACAAAGTTGAAGGGCCATTTAACTCCGTTAAATAGAAAAAACACATGAATAGAATGTCATAGTCATAGAATTCCTACGGAATTTGAAAACACGGGAAAATTTTGATTAGAGCACAAGAAAAACACAAGAATTCAAGATATGGAAAAAATAAAATGAGGTGAGACCTCATGTTTAAATTTTTCCAAAACAACATTAGGATTGTCCATTCCATTAGAATTCTAAAAGAAATTGGTAGGAATCATTCCCTCGTTTCAAATGACTCAATATGATTATTTTCTATTGGATTGGTCTAAAATTCCTATGGTTTTCATTTGAATCAATGCGGCCCTCAAAGTTTTAACTTTCAGACTAACCGGTGAATGAAAAAAGAAAAAAAGAGATAAATGGCAAGCATCTCTCAATTGATCACCCTGCCTTTCCTTGTATAGTTCCGGCATGCGTGCTGACGCTTCAGTTGGCCAGAGAATGGTGCGAGTCGTTTGTCTGTAGGACAATTTCCTTTGCACATGCCATGACGCCAATAAGATACAGTACAGAAAACGGTATCTCAAGACACCTGGTTCATTATCTACAGTTCAACTAACACAAATTTTTTTTTTGAGGGGAAAAGGAAATTTCCATTACTCCAACAAAGCTGAATCTTCAGCAATTACACTTTGAATCTGTGCCAGGATGAGAGACACAAACGGTTCATCATCCGGATCAGAAAGGCTCCCTAGAGCAGCCAAGCCATGCGCTACCCTATTACAAGAGTGTGGACGATGTTGGATTTTCCAACTAATAAAATTCCAACGGAGAAGGTTTCTCAATTCATCAACCAAAAAAGCCACCACGTTGAGATCATAACCAATGGAATAAATCGCCCGTACGACTTGAGCCGCATCCGTCTCAAGAATGATATTGCCAATCCCTGCGGTGATTGCCGCTTGTGCACCCTGCAAACAGGCCACCAGTTCGCCATGTAGCGGGTTCATCAGGTGTCTCTGGTTTTATATTTGTGTGGTTCTGCACATCAAGCAAAATACAAACAAAAAATCTTTTCATTGGGTTCGTTCTGATTCTAGAATCACGGAGTTTAGAGTTCTCGGAGAGGGATCCTCTGCAGTAAAAGTAGCTGTGACTGGGTCACTGACATGTGGGCCATCACCCTTCGGGCCCACATGTCAGTGACCAAGTTACAAGAAGTGCTACTGCAGAGGATCAAGTTCCAGAGTTCTCACATATGAGCTTTCAACCACACTCATGCATAGGATTATAGGACTAGTACTGGCACTAGCATAGCTTTCAATCATATTCATACATAAATGTATACTAGATCACAGTTTCAATCAGCACATCCTGAGTCCCATAGGCAAGCCTTAGTCAGAAAGGAATCAAAGCCAAACCATGTTACATGCTAATAAATTTAAGTTGGATACGAAGTTGTTTAAGAGATGATGTAACAAAATTTAAGCCGCCAACTTAAATCTTGCGGCAAATGTTTTATTTCTACTCGTTCTCCTTAGGCAAGCACATTTGCACCGTGTGAAGTCTGAACTTGATGGCCTAGTTTCTCCATAGCAAGAGAAATCTTATTTTTTTCATCACGTAATCCATATAATTCTCTAATTTTAACTGGCATCAGATCGAGTTCATATGCAAATTCCAGTTTTCAGTAAAATGTTACTCACTCCATCTCGAAATATAACTAGCAGAATGATTCAAATTTGTCTCAAAATATATTGTTATGGAAGTAAATTCCGCACATTTGGTCAACATTCAAAGATAAACTTTGTCCAACACAAGGACTAAAAGGGGGGAGTCAACATCAGGTAGTTAGCAGATGCATTGATTCGTCATCTGTGTTCACGTCAGTGGCTCCAGATTCAAATCAGCAATAACAGCTTACGGTTCTGGAGTGCCAGCTATTTCATACCTTAAGGTTCATGACAATTTGCAAGTTGTAAGCATGAAACTTACAGGCAAAGGATATTCCAAACCAGTCTTGCTAGGTCCATATTCATCATTACTGATTAAGATAGTTGGAAAGCACCACCCAACAACTTGCTTAGCCCCTGCATGGTTGAGGGGGAGAAAATAAGAGACTAAATGAAAGTGATCAGCAAGAGACAGAGTAAGTTAGCTCAAACTGAAGGTTGGGCTTGAATGGAGAACTCAAAACGGAAAAGGAAACCTACCGACTAATAAAGATTCAATTTTATCATAGTTTTGCATGTGGAGAATCTATACATTGAGAATAAAGCAAACTGCCCAATCCCCCATGTTAATTGTCTACAGGCCCCCCCTACATTAAATTACTAGCCACAAATTTCCCAGCAGACACATAACAAACACCACTGTACTCTTCTGTAGTTTGCATGACGGTGTTAATCTGTTGATCACCTGACAAACCGTTGAACAGGACAGCCAAACAGCATGTTACAGAGAAAAAAATGGTCACCTAATTTCTAGTTCAAACATAACTAGGGAAAAGAGATCTACTGGTCCCTCCAAAACAAAGTGACGAAAGGGTAAAATTCTTATTATAAACCTAAGAAGTGCAAAGGTGAATTCCCAACCCAGATATTGCCCAAGTTTTATGCATCAGCAGTAGTGCAAGGGAATACTCTGATTCTATAGCTATATAACTCCTTCAGCATGAGTGTTTAATATAAGGATAGCCATTCAACCAACAAATGTAAGCCAAATTTATTTTGGAACAAATGAAAAATGAATAAGAATATTGATCATGGAGTTCTTTTCCGTTAAGAATAAAAGCTATTTAATTACATGACATCACACTACGTAGATTTAATTCAAGAATATATACCGCAATTACACAACAAACTAAATAGTTACTTCCATCAGAATGATAATTATGGAAATGTTTGTTTGATCCAGGATTTAGCCACAAAAGGCTACTTTCAACGGAGCATATAGTGCATGTGACATGCAACATAACAGCCAAGTGATAGATGGCGTCAATAATGATTTGGCTTAGAAACTGCTTTTCAATCCAAGAATTAGGCACAATGTTCACAAGGTTTATCTGAACAAAGAAATGTATAGGTACCAAATATTTATGTAATCCAACTATTAAACTTATAAATGAATTCATGGGGATCTTATTTTCCTCTAATATGCATTGAGAAACTATGTTCCTCTAATATCCTTGGATTTAAAAAACCAACTTCTCCCCCATTTGGAAGAGGTTGATATCATAGACTGATGCATTTCCATTTGCAGTTTACTCCTGATAAACTACTGCTGAAAGCATCTCTATGCCATGAATCAATGCACTACAATTTTAATATGATGTAATTAAATAATCCCTCTGGTTTTTAATGTTTGACATCGTTGACTTTTTAGTGCACGTTTTACCATTCGTCTTATTCAAAAAATTTATCTAAATATTTATAAATATAAGTCATACTTAAAATATCTTTTGTAATAAAACAACTCGTAACAAAATAAATAACATTTGGATAAATTTTTTGAATAAGACAAATGGTCAAATATTCGCTCAAAAGTCAACGGCGTCAAACATTAAAAATCGGAGGGAGTACAAAATAAGAGTACATACCCTGTAAATCACATTCAGCTGAAAACTCCCACACAGGATGCCTTTCCCATGGCAACTGATGGATAGATACTAAGGCTAGCACTTGTTTCAAAATCACAGATTCATGAGATGAGGAAAACAGTATGCATTTTCATATCAGAGGAATATCATGAAAGACATTACAGGGAGACACCAAGTATGCTATGTTGCAAATCAAGATTGACCACAAGCAATTTTACTTTTTTAGACGTTAAACGCCATATCAAATTATTTATAAAGCGGTTGAACTGCTAATTTATTTCTCAGCATATCAAGGTCATGACATTCATTGTCCAACTGTTGATCAATAGATGTAGGAAAGCAGATTATGTAGTCATAGTACTCTTACATTGTTGTTACTGAAGAACGAATGCTGCATTCCACAAATCTGAAATAAGCAGTGTCTGGCAAATTTTATAAGAGGATAGTCTTTTGAGGACAGTAGGGGAGAACCCAACTGAAAAGAATCCACAGGATACAGAGAATACACAATGGGAATATATCACCATTCACCAAATAATAGAAAAAACTGACAGAACAAAGTAAAAAACAACTAGAGACTGAAAAGATGAACACCAACCAATTTCTCACCTTTGGCTTCTTGGATGAGCTTTATAACTTATAAAATGGTCAGAAAAGTCCATCAGGCCAATAGAATGAACTTTTGATGGTTAGCTCAATACATTCTTATAACACCATTAACATACCAAAATGTACACATATAAGCATGCAGTTATATAGTTATATGGGCTAAGATTTTCTTTTACATTTCGAATTAATGCCAACATTTTCCATTGTATGATATTGTAATATTGTTATAAAAACTAATGACAGACCAATGTTTTGGTTTCAGGATACAGTAGACAGACATTAAAGAAACTCAAAACTGACAGAAGCATTTTATTACTTAAATATTACAAATAGTCAGTGTAAATTACAAGACCGTAAAAGATGGCAAAGTCAACTAATGCACCTCACTCAATCTCAATTTGTTGGGGTGCATCATTTTGAGGCCCTTCACTTGATTCACTGGTTTGGTTATCCTCAGCAATCCCAGATGCCTCTACCGTCCGAGTGATCCATTCCTTGAGGGGATCCTCATTCAAGTCAAGCCTCAAGAGGCCAGCAAACACACCACCCATGAATGCAACTGGCTCCTACACATGCGGAACATTAACCATCACTCAGTACATGTTCTGGCTTTGGCAACAGGCCTAACAGCCTACGAAAATGAAAGGCCCTTCCTTTGTACTGATGGGAATATTGAGCAGCTGCAACTAAGAAGAGTAACTCTTCGTATTGAGAATAATGAAGTAGCTACTGAATTGTTGGATATGTAAAAGTTCAAGCCCGGACTGTTGTTGAACACTGAAAATAGCTACTCAATTACATATACCTCTTCGTGTTGAGAACGCTGAAATAGCTACTCAATTGTTGCATTACACACCTGTCCGAGTTTTTTTTTTTTTTTGAGATAATGGTAAAAGTAAAACCCGGTCTGTACATCTAAACCGGATGTACACAGACAAGGACAGAGGGAGTATATGTAATTCAGTTGTTGGATAAACTCCACGGATTCGTCACACGCCCCAAGAAAGGGTGCTGTTTGAGGATTAACACTAGAGGATTTACAGCTCTAACTCAACACAACGAACTAATTCATGCTACAAGTACAACCAACAATAGATCGAAAGAAAATTCTGGAACAGTCGGGGACAATACCACACCTTCAAGGCCTCCCGGAGGATGCGCTTGTCCCCGAGAGGATTGAAGCAAGCTCGCACGGTCCCCGCGGATCCCCTCCTACTCCGCCCCACGCTCCCAACAACAAAGCCCCTCCTCTGAGCTATCCCAGAAGCCCTCCTCCGCGACAGCTACAGATAAACAAAGATACAATCCAAACTAGGTCAAATTAAGCAGCACACAAGCGTTTCTGCTCCAAGCGCAGGTTTTTACCGTGCCGGGAGCTCGCGAGGTGGGAAGGAGGAGGACCGTAGAGGAGGAAGCAGATGCGGCCATGGATAACGCCACGAGCCCTCCTCGAGTGTTCGTCACACGCCGCGAGGTTGCCTCTGAATCGGAGAGGCGGAGGAGGATTTTTTTTTTCTCGCCGCTGCGGAATCCTGCAAGGCTGCAAAGGAAGAAGGCCAAGGCCGTGTAGTCTTTAGATGGGCTGGATTGTCAGTTTGTCACTCGTCAATTTGGGCCGGGCTTGTAGCTCACGTGAGATAATGGGGTGGGCCGCACCAGGACCCGTAAACCGAGACACGTTTACGTCAGCGTTTACGCCAGCAAACGGGGACGTGTTTACGTCAGCGAGCAGGGCTCTTCATTAGCCGTCCGATCTTATCTCCACGGCCGAGATTGAAACTGGCCGACGTTGGTCAAATCGCCGGCGGTTGCCCACGGGTTGTTGGGCTTGCTGGCTCTTCCTTTTTCCTTTTGGGTGTTTTTATTGTTGCGAGCTGTTGTTTTTGGCGTCAGCAAGTGGTGCATGTCGGTTTTCAGTTATTGCCACTTCTCTCCAGGACTCCAGCTTGTTTTTCGCATGACAGGAGCAATATATCTCTAGGCTAGGGTAGGAGCTGCAGGAGATAGATATACTATGTCATAGTTCTAATATATATATATATGTGTGTGATGTAATGTTGACTCTTGTTTCTCGCTCTGTTTACTGGCGTCTGACCATACAGACTTTTAAGTGCTCACGCATTTCCGCTGACCATGGACCCATTATTGTGCTAATAAGCTGGACTGATTAGAAGTAACTGACTTCATGAACCAATGATTTTAGTAAAACTGAAACATCGGCACCAATTCCTCATGAAACAGTGGGCAAAAAGTGAAAACAAAATTCAGAAATGCAGAGCATCTGACGGTACGACTAGGCACACGGCCTCATCTGATTCATTCTACGCGTGAAAGCTAGTTCATTCTTTGTTCAGAAATTACGTATTTTTGATAAAGCAAAAGACTGTTAAACTAGCTTTTCTAAGATCTGATAAAAGGCAAATATAGCAGTACAAAGCACCATGGCACAAGCTAATTAGCAAACAGAAATATATCATGTAGAGATATATGCATGCAACATATATAAGCCAAAAGAATGCTTCTTAATGCACGATATGACATGGTCTCGCCTGCAGTATATATTAACCACCCAAATAAAGGTTTTATATATCTCATCCTAAGCTATGTACGGATTATATGTGAATCATACAATCCAAACACCCAAGGCAAGAGTCATGACAGTTATCAGTGGCAGAGGCTATACCAATTTGGAATGTAATTAAGATCATATCCCTTTGGATGGCTGATGTGTAAAATTTGGCTATATATGCTCCTCTTCCCTGCAAAACCCAGAGTTCACATTTCCATTATGAGTACTTTTCTAGCAAGGTAGCCCACCTCCGCAACAGGTTCTTCCTTTTGGAGTAGATGTTTGGGTTAGAAGCAACATATAAATTTGAGATGGGGAGTACTGATGATGTTGATTACGGATCTGGTGCTAAGCTTGAAGGTGTCCATTCCAATCTGAGGTCTTTTCTCCACAGTGTTACACCGACTTTGGAAGCCTACACCGTTGCCAAGGTACACACATGTTTCTGCTTGTCAAACTCCTTTTTTTTCTTCCTGGATTGCTCGCCGTTCCCCTTTTGAAACTTCCTTTTGAAATTAAGAATTCCATTATGATTCAATTCAATTTATGAAAAAACTATTAAGGAAAAAAGATTCCCTAGAAAGAAAACCTATGTTTTTGGAGTAGTTAGTTGTGGCGCACAACGACGTCGTCAAGCATATGAGGTTGTTTGGCCTAAGAGTTGGTTCCACAACCGCTAGCATATGTGATCTTTTTTTTTTGAGAAATAGCATATGTGATCTTTTGTGTCATTCTTTTTGTGATGAAAAGGATTTGCATCTTTAGCTTTCCTTTTTCTTTTTGCATACAGTGTTTTCCTTTTTTGCTTGTCAATTTTTTTCTTGGTTTGCTATTATTTCCATCTTGGGATCTCCTATTAAACATTGGATTTTCATGAGAAAAGGGAAATGCTCTCGTTCTAAAGGACGCATGAGTTTCAGAACTTACCTAAATATGTTTCCTTTTTTCTTCTTCATTTTCTAATCTTGGGAGGCACCTATACCTCTTGATACTTCCATGGAACAAGAGGAAACTTGTACTCTTTTCTATGTTGTTTGTGTCCTTACATAGATCTAGAATGCTTTGTATTAGGTTATGTTCATGCCAACTTGTTTTGTTGATAGGCGTGTACTAACTTCTGGATTGTTTTCTTTGTCTATGTCGTCTTTCATTGTTGTTTGACGTGCATATAAAGAAGCATGGATTCAAAACGTTTTTTTGGCGCGAGACATATGTGGCGCCTTTGTGTAAGCTTTTGGCGCAAAACACACGCATAACCTATATCTAAGTTGCACATGTCTTTTTGAAATCTACCAGACACGTGTCAAGTAGATTTACTAAGATTCTTAATTTGTTTGATAAAATTGTAGTATGACAATCACCATCTAAAATCTTGCACAACCGCAAACATTTTGTTTAGTCTTACAATTTGGTGGTATAGATGTTATGCTTAATAACATCTGCCGAAAAAATGAAAGTTAGTAAAACTGAAATCATGGCCCCAAAACTTTTCTCAACTACTATCCATACGTCCCTAAATATAAGGGCATCTTTACCCTTTTAGAAAGATTAAGCGTGAAAAGATAAGATTAAGATGTTCCTCTTCAAATAAATAAATAGTGGTTGCGGTGGGAGAGTAGACAGGGGTTTATGGAAAAAAAATATTGAATGAGTAGTGATTGATGAATAACTGACACCATAAATGCCTTACATTTGTAGGGAAGTGATAATTTTGAAACACCCTTATATTTAGGGACAAAAGGAGTAGACCATAGACCACTACAGCACAAAGATCAGTTTTGCATGTCATTAATGCAAGCATGCTTCGAATGAGATCACATATGTTGTCATCACTAGCATATACTCCGTCTGTTCCAAAATATAAGCCACAACCACTATTTTTTCTATGTTCTAGAATATAAGACGTGTATTAATTATATTGTTATATGCATTGACAAAACAATAAACTAAAGAAAAATAGATTCCATGCATTGATTGATTTGTACTAAGTAAATGTATGATTAAATGTTTCTTGGTCTTTGTATTTAAGGTGGTTGTACCTTATATTTTGGAACAAAGATAGTATAATATTAGTTATGTGGGATATTTCTACCATTTTTATATCATACAACTCATTTATCCTTTATATGTCTTCATTTTACTTTTCCTATATCTGGGGCTACAGTTTTGAATAATCTCTCTCTATGTTTATGTAGAACACAAAAATATACATTTAGGATGACCAAATCGGCAGCTTATCCTATTCACGCAAGCATCCCGTGCACACTCCATACATACCAACTAACAAATATCACAAAAAAATTAGAAAATTTTTTACATGTATTTTCAATAGTATTACACATATACAAACTCTCATCTTAAAATTCATTATAAAAAGATAAAAAATCAGACAACTTTTCGAGTAAAAATATGTCAGAGTTTTGTATTTTTATTACTCTTTGTATATGATGATTTTTAAGATGAGATTTTACACAATAATATTGAAAGTACATGTATGTTTTTTTTAAAATTTTTGGTGACATTTGTTAGTTGGTGTGTAGTGCACGATAAACTTTCCATTAAAATCGGACCGAATCTGCACGGAGTAGCTTCTTTGGTAGGAATTGCACATAAAATTCCTTTGTTCTAGATAATGCCTCAGCTTACCTTTCAAAAAAATATTGCGTTAGTATTATTAGTGTTTATTGGCATCCACTGACATAGAACCGAACAATCTGAATTATGGTCTTAATTTGACTGCAGTCAAACAACTATTCTGGTAAAACGGCCGACCTAGGTAGATGCTTCTACCTTGTAGACCTCTGGAATCACTTCTACCCATTGAGCGCCTGTGGTGTCAGTACTCCAGTTCGCCTTCCTACCGGGCAGGAAATAGAACAGTACTTTGTGCCGTATCTTTCAGCCATTCAGTTGTACAGAGTCTCAGACTTCACTTTACGCCGGTAAGTCTCCTCCATCCCACAAAAATCAACTTATGTCTATGAATTTGGATGTAGGCAGTGTCCACATTTGTAGCTAGAATTTTATTTCTTTCTAGGGTTAATTTGATCCATGCCACTCCAATTTTTTTAAAGACGGATATTTATGTCAACAACTTTGTACTATATAATTAATTGTTCATCAGAAGCACAAATGTTTTGGGAGTTTTACATGCTTCTTTTTGTTCAGAACTCCCGCTGGGCATGGTGACAACAAAATGATAGTCAGCAACTTGTTCGACACGAACAACTACGACTGGTGCAGCAAGACAGATAACTGGAATTGCCAGTATGCAACAACATCACTAGAGTCATCGGGCAAATCTGACAGCCCGAGGTCAAACAGAAGTGGAGGACCGTGTTTTCAGTACTTCGAATGTGATTCCCCGTATGAAAGGGTACCTCTTGCAGACAAGGTATGCGTACTATGCTTCTCTGGAGGTGAAATTCCATCGGTGGTTTTAAAGCTCGTAGCTTGAACATTCTTAGTTATACAAATTCCTTTTCCCTTTGCAAAAACCTCATATATTATATGTATGCCCTTTCTAAGTATAATTTCCATCTCTCATGTATTCAGGTGTACCAGCTATGTTATAACTCTGCACCTCTGTCATCTCTTAACAGCTTAGAGTTATCGCCATCTAGCTGGATGTCAGTTTTCTGGTAAGTTTTGCAAGCCCTGGTCTGGTTTAGAGCCAAATTGTGCTTGCCAATTTTTGTCATTATCAAAGTTTAGGCATGGTCACTTTTGTCTAGGCAAAGGTATGTTTGGATAATAGCCTAATTTTACTACTGAACTGGCCAGTTTCTTGAGACCTGCCAATTTTGGCTCTATACCAAACTGTGACCTAAATAACTTCCTGATCGTTGCTAATTTGACCATGTAAATTCATAAGTATATTTTTAGGGCAATGTTAGTTTTCATTAACATAAAGCAGTGATATTTATTCAAATTTAGTTTTTCCAACCAAAACAGCTGCCAATCTTTTTTATATATTTACTTCCTGTTATTTGATAGGTATCCGATAGGCCATCTTCCTGCCATGAACAAGAAGGACCTGACTACTTGCTTCTTGACTTACCATAGTCTGTCAACATTAGAAGGTAAAAAAGGGACCTTTTTTTCTTCTTCACTGGAAGAATATTGGCTATGTTTCCGATGACAGAATTTCGTCAAAGCCATACTGCTACTGTATTGTTTCTTACTCTTCGAACATGTTCCCTCTACATAGTGTCATGCTAGCTAGTCTCTACAAGTAAAATCTTGTTTTGTATATGGAGGCTTGATAAAATGCCTTTCTAATCTAATTCGTAAACATTTGTGAACTTGTTCTTGTAGATCGTACGCCTCTTGACAGCAATGACCCATTCACGCTCCCCCCTATTGGCCTCGCGACACACAAGACGGACGGAAATGTATGGACAAGCGTGGACTCCGGTGACCAAGAGCTGACCACCTACCTCGTCGGCGCGGCGGACTCATGGCTGAAGAAGCTTGGCGTCCAGCATCATGACTTCAATTACTTCCTGAACAGTAACAGGAGCCTGGCCCACTACAGATCTTTAACCGAGGCAAGTGCTAGAGTTGAATTGGCACTCGCTAGTCCTGAGGCAAGTGAAGCGAGTACCGAGGCAAGTGAAGCGAGCCCTCCTGAAGCGAGTACTGAGGCAAGTGAAGCGAGCCCTGAAGAAGCAAGTGAAGCTGGTGCTGGTGCTGCTTAACATATTCTTGGTGAAACTTGCATTGGCACTGACTTGCTTAAACGTGCCGTAGCTGTTGTTCCAGGTGGAACAAAGAAGACTGCATCAGTAATTTCTCTCTTTTCTTGGTGGGGGTTTGCAGAACTTGGAACTTAATCACCGAGACATCTTAATTGCTTCTGAATAATTCCTTGTGTTTTAGAATTTTAAAATTGTTCTCCGTAAGTCTTTTAATTTGACATTGTGTGTGTGCTTGAAATTATGCAGCCTTCTGAAAAGTAAGAGCTTAGATGTACGCGTATCCGCGACTGCAAATTTTTGGTTTATTTTGTTCTAGTGCAGTAGCAATCTGCCTCTTACTTGTGGAACATTTGGTTGCTCCCGTTAGAAACATGGAAATCTGCTAATTATTCCACAAATTTCCAGCCCGGATACCACGTCCAATTTGTATTGCCGTCGTACACTAGAGCATATGGCACACACACTTTGCAAACATGCCGCAGTCCCTATATGATTCATTCAGCTCGATACATCAATAATCTTCAGCGGCCAACGGCAGCCGAGTCTCTGCATCAGCCGGCGGCGCCTGAGGCTGCTGCTCCGCTATGACAAACTCGTACAACGCGCCGGCCAGCCCGGCCCCGATCAGCGGCCCGACCCAGTAAACCCAGTGGTGGCGCCAGGTCCAGCCCACGAGCGCCGGGCCGAACGCGCGGGCCGGGTTCATGGCCGCGCCGTCGAACGGCCCGCCGGCGAGGATGTTCGCGCCCGCCACGAAGCCGATGGCGAGGGGGCCCATGTCGCCGGTTACGCTGGCGCCGCGGCGGCTGGTCCGGTCGTCGACAGCGGTGGCGCACACGGTGTACACGAGGCCGAACGTCATGACGACCTCCAGCAGCAGCGCGTGCCGCTCGTGGATGCCGTGGCCGAGCGTCATGCCCATGGGGCGCTGCAGGACAAAGGCACACACGCACACGTTGTCATTTTGTCATGCGAGACGTGGCAAACACAATGGGAGTAAAGGCTGCAGCCGCTGCACACGCTAGTAGACAGTTCATGCCAAAGGGAAATATGCGGTCATTTTTTGGGGTTTTGTGGTAGGCTAAGGAAGCAAAGTGTGACATGAATTTCGAATACTATCACTAGTAACTAGGCGATTATCTCACTTCATAATGCTAGTAACAAAATGCTAACACAAATTTAAGGATTCTGACATGCAAACACCCGATCGATGCTTCTTAAGACTGGTCAAAGAAGCAGGTTTGGCACTGCCTCGCTGACCACAACTTTGACTAATGGACTCAATAATAAGTTATCAATATCAATAACAGCTAATTCTAAACGTGGTTTAATTAAGCGCAAATACAATGCTTGGTGATGACGACAAGAGAAAAAAAGGCGAGTAGATTACCATGCCTCCCGAGGCGAGCCTGAGGAGAAGCACGGCGAGCACGGCGCCGAGCAGCTGCGCGGCCCAGTAGAGCGCGGCGCGCGCGAAGGAGATGCGGCGGCCGACGAGCACACCGAACGTGACGGCCGGGTTGACGTGCCCGCCCGACGCGTTGCGCGCCAGCGCCACCGCCGCGGCCAGCGCCAGCGCGTGCGCCACCGCCACCACCAGCAGCCCGCCCACCGTACCCGTGTCCCTGTACATCTTCCCTGCAACCAACCAAACACAAACGCAAAAATCTTCAGGCGAACGTACGTACGTGTGGGTGGCGATGCATGCGCGCGGCAGCGGCGGTTATGCGTTTTAGGCTCGCGTGGTTGATTACAGAGGCCGTAGACGGAGCCTTCGGCGGCGAAGACGAACACGGCGGTGGCAACGAACTCCGACAGCACGGCGCGGGTGGCGCCCGTCACCAGAGACTCCATGGCGGCGGCGGCGTTTGCACGGCGGGAAGAGGGCACGGCGGACAAGTGACGACCTGGCAGCATGGCTGACAAGTGACAATACCAAGCTAGAAAGTAAAAGGAAGGATTTCGCCTTTCCCCGTGTGTACTGGTGAGGGTGATCTTGTCTTGCGTCCTGCGGATGAAGTGCTAGTTGGGTACTCCTCTCTTCGCCGAGCTCTTCGCCGAGCGAGCAAGAATGGTGGTGGACCTGAGTGGGACAGGTGGCCAGGGAGGAGGGACACGTGTAGGAGGGTGACGCCTCCAAAATCGTTCGCTTTGAAAGCTTCAAGACTGGCGGAGACGAAGGATTTGGATTGTTTCTTACGCGGTGGATATATGTATACGAGAACTGTGAACATTTATTCATGGTCCAAAGTCGCAACCTCTGATGTCACAAGCAAAAGGATTTCTACATCTATACATCTGATGAATCAAGAAGAGATGTTTTACATATTTCTGAAGTGCTTTCCTAGGTGTTTTCCTATGCTGTTGCCAAATCCATACGTAGATAAGTTGCAGCTATATATGCTTCGAATTTCACCAATTTTGTTTGAGTAGTGACAAGATACTGATCCTTCCCATTAAATAAAAAGGATACTGTCCTTACAAAACAGAGAATCAAATCTACAAACCTGGCTCATTTCCTTCAAAGATACAAAAGTTAAAACAAAAACTTAAAAGATGTATAAATTCAATAATCATCCTCGCTTTGTATATAACTCATTGCTACCAGTCCCTTAAACAACATTTTTGTTGGCTCAGCTAATAGGAAGGTTGAGATACTGCAACAACTTACAATCCTAATAGGATTTACAAAACTTCCAGCTGATTATCCTGTAACTCTCTTCGATGGCTCAAACTCACATCAGCACCAACGATGAAGAAGGTGCTCAGTAATGTTTTCCCATTTATGTCCTTCATGATGAAGGTTGCCCCAGGTCAGAATCATCAACCATCTTCTCTAACGACTCGATGTCACTGGTTTCAGAAAGTGTGTGGATTCGAATGCTGTCTGCATCCTCACTGCTCAGGTAAAAAAAAAAGGGGGGTCATGACACTGACATCCATAGCAGCTGCAGTAAATTCTTTTTAGTTAAAAAAAACTCCGGGGGCCTAGTCATACTCTGTAACTCCAAAGATTTCTTTGACAACGAGTGAGCCATCCCGTGAACAGAACTCTGGAAGCTGGATATTCAAAATAATGTTTTATTATTCACCAAACAAGGAATTAAAAAGCCTAAAATAATTTTAGCAAGACATATTCATATGTGTGAACCTAGTGCTATAATAATAATATTTAAAGGATCGGATCAAATCCACGCAATTGAACGAATATTAAGTCAGAGCAAAAAATAAGCCACATTTAAATGTAAAAGAAGAATAAATCGATTTCAAATGCTATGATAAACTGATAGTGCAAGTGTCACAAATGACACTAACAACTACTAAGTTATATAACTAAACAAATACAGATAATGTTTTTAAAATGACAAATGATCATGGGCTGTAAACAGAGCAGTGTCTCATAAAGACTTTCTATTTCAGTACAGATCAAACAATTTGCATTCAAGTACAAATCACCAAAATTTGGCCATTCATCAACAGAACTGGATTTTTTTTATTTTCAGCCAAGATAAATAGAATATGAACAGCTTACCTCTGACAAGTATAGGATTTTTCCGAACAACGTCTGCACAGCAAGTTTACGCTTAAAACCTTGTTCTGTAAACCCAGATAAGTCCATGACTACTGGTCCTGTAGAGTCACAAAATGGAAAATCTCCTGAGTACTTCTCACAAACTGGAACATATTGAGTTTTTTTAATCAAGAAAGCATATTGAGTATTGACAGTCAAATGTAAAACTTTACCAAAAGAAGCATAGTAATCCACAAATACTTTGGTATGGCTTGTACATATAAAATGCTGCTTTTATTCATAGCATCTTGTAATTTAGTACTTTCTGTTAATTAAACTGCACCTGACATAAACAAAATAACAAGGCGTGGCAGAAATTTTATAGCTCAGTAAAGATTGTCACATCGGATACATGCACATTTTTTTATAATTATGATTCAGTCTACAGATATGTTTTTCAGGCTTCAACATTGCACTATTGCACAAATGCAAAGGCTACCAGAGCATGCGATTTTGAGAACAATGGGAGATACGGCCACAAGGCATGCTTATTAAGTACTAGTATATAAGAATGGGAAAGTCAGCCCCTCAATAGGAGTTCCACAAATCTTTAAGTAGGTAGCATATAAAGAAATTTCAATAAGAAATTATGCGGCAAACAACAGTTACAAAGTAGCAGAGGAAAAAACATAAGCAACACAGAGTTATAAAAATGCACAGCCAAAGTTGAATTTATGAGATTACTCTATATCCAGTATTAGGATTGTAGAATCAGACCAAAGAATTTGCAATACCTTTTTCCCGAACAATTCGTCTTGAAATCTCATTCAAAATTTCAGCAACTTCAGCATCTTCTAACATTGATGCTTTCCTAAGATGTATGAGATCCACGACTACATCAGGGTTGAATGGCTTTTCATTCAGTGTGTAACGGATGTACTTTCTTACTACATCATCCATGTCAAATCCTGTCTGATAACATGCCAAAAATAACAATTAAATCATGTGTGGGGTAACAGTTTACTACAGGAAGAGAGTTTCCTCACTGCCACCAAATATAAAAGATGTAAATCATTCCTCAAACAAAGGTAGATATCAACAATGGACGTATTGGTGCTATGTAAAAATCATTATTCTGATCTGCGCAGCAGAATTTCTAATTTAGATCATAACAACAAGGCCGCTAGTAGTCTAAAGATCTGTACCACAGGTTACCAACATCACTTATTAACTACCATCATCAGATGATGGTCACAACATATGCAGTTAAGACTGATTAAAGTAAATACATTATCCTTCAGTAGAGAAAATAAAGCAAGTACATCACAGGTTCATAGCACTAGTCTAATGTAATAGTTTCATCAAGAGCACACCTTTTCCATTAGTTCTTGGAGAGCTGGAAAATCCACCGCATCCCTGCCCTTCTGGAATAACTCATCTAGTGACTTCAGCAAGAATATATTCTTGCTCACCTGCAAAGGAACACTGCTTAACCATTAAGTACCAACAAGGTATAGCACCATTAGTGTTCTACAAACAAACCCAAGGGCAACATTGCAATAAACAAAGAAAGCAAATTGTGAAGACAGTACTTTACACTGCAAAACAGTACAGAGGAGTGAACTTAATGGATGATTGAGAAAAAAATGCATCGCTAACTTCGCACCTCTTTTGCGTATGCTAATTTCAAATCTTGTTTGAAACATCATGAATGCATAAGGTGCATATAGTCAATCCTCTTAACTCACTACATTCCATCAAAGAAGGAAATACCATAACAGTTAACCCAATCAATCAAGCTGATTTATTAGTGCAGACCAGGAGGTATGTCGCTATGTGCGCTATTCAGGTACTTTATGCATAGAAGTAAACTTGCAATTTGCAAAGAATCCATGTTGTTCCCCATCTCCTAGAGTCACTGACTTGTAACCCCCAACAGGAAATACAGTTCCCGATGATGCACCTAAATTTCCATAAGGTTAAAACTCGATCCTCAAGAGGATGACCACCTATTTCGATCTTACAAAGCAGCTACCAGATGATATAAGTGCAATTATACTCTGAATGGACAGAATCATATCACTTTCCCAGTTCCCCACAGAGCACGAAACTATAAACGGCAGCTTCTCAATCACCAATTTAGAATCAAACCATAAATGATTTCGACACAAACTTACCCTTCGCTTCTTCTGGGTGCGCGGGGAGGTGAACTTGCGGACGGTGCGGACGACGGCGAGCACAAACGACACGCCCACGTAGGCAAGCGGCACGGCGAGGAGCCACGGCACGGGGCTGGACCCGACGCGGGGCCCCGGTATGGCCTGCGTGACGGTGCCGGTGAACTCCACGAGGTCCAGCGCCTTGTCCTGGATCCACGGCATCTCCTCCTCCACCTCCACCTCCTCGTCCGTCTCCCGCTTGGGCGCCGCGCTGGGGTTCGCGGGCTGCCGGGAGGCCGCCGCGGCCCGGCTGCCGGAGCGCTTGGCCCGCGCGACGAGGAGGGGCGTCGTCGGCCGCCGGAGAGGCCACGTGCGGGCAGGGAAGGGCAGTGCGGTTGGCCCGCGGCGGAGGCGGAGGCGGGCGCCGCCGTCGCCGGAGATGGGGGCCGTGAGCGGCTGGAAGAAGGAGGTGGTCGCCATGGGACGCGGGCGGGGTGGCGACGATTAGGGCTTATCGCGGCGGAGAGCCGGAGGTTGGAGCGCTTTTTTGTTGGCACTCCACAGAACGGAGAGACCCAGTACGAAGAGTAGCTGAACGCCTAAACTGACTCCGTGAAGTAGTTGGTCAAAGGAGGAGTGATGGGCCAAAAGGCCAGACTTGGTAACTTGGGCCGTTTGCAGGGTTCGGTTCTGTTATTCTGTAAAAAACGTTCTTTAGAAATCTGAAGAAACCAGTTTGTAAATTGTGAAGGATTTTTTTTCCAATAAAAATTAATTCATTAATTTATGAAATATGAATGTACATGAAGTTGCATGTGAGTAAGTTTACTTAAAAATAACCAAACAGGCAAGGCAAACAGTGAAATAGCAGTCAAAAGACATATAATCAGTTCACAGGTGCAGACCTCTTCATCGAGAGGCGAGAGCTGTCATAGGTATGAAGATATTCAGAACTGTTACCAGGCCAAGGCAATACAGTGGCCCATCATTAGCCGACCATAGTCGAAAAATAATTAACTTTTGATTTTTACTCACTTGTATAATCCGGCTACAACCTGATGAATTAAGATTACAGGTCTGTCAGTTCTCCATTTGGATAGTAATGTGTTTGTTCTAAAACAAGTTGTGGAATACTCCTACCACACGGTACACTTATTTCTGCCGGAGGGTCTTGGACGCTTCTTTGCTGGCACAAATTTATCTATCACTATCTCAAAAACATTGATCTAATACGGAAGCATTTATAGGAGGAACAAGGTGAGCGTATCAACTCGAGAATGCATGTAATACTGTTGGTGTTATCAGCTAACAACACACGTTCTAATCAAAGCTTTGGCTTAGGTTCTCTGGACCATGCTGGCGGTCTAACTTTCAGGTTGGACTTCTCAGCCTCCTCGTCATTTTCCTCTTCTTCCAAAATTTCCTTAGAAAACGCCTCTGGATTGATTTTGATGCAGTCCTGCAATGCTATAAAGGGCTTCACGCAATCTGATCCCTGGAAAGGCAAAAAGGTACAAAGTTCTATAGTTAGTATTCAGGAGAAGCAGATGTTGAACCAAAAGCTTTGCATTCTTTCAATTGTGAACAATAGTCGATTCTTGAGATTTAATTTGTGGTATAAAGTAAAAGGTAACTAAATAAATTCAATTAAAACTGCCCTACATTAACATTGTGGTGTAACCAATTTGGTACGAGGAAAACTACTTTGTGCTACTCATTGCAAGTTTGCAACACTATTCTCTCTTCTGCCACCAATTTGACCCAGGGATAAGGCAAACCAGTGATGATATGCAGTGCCTTATAGAGTAACCCAAGCACAAGAGTTCACCTATTACCAGTTTACCAAAATCCCTAATATCTTTCTGATAAGCGAGCAGCTGCTTTTCAGGAAGCGGCACCCATGGAGTAAGGTGACTAACGATAGGACAAGTGAACAACCCCAATCCAACTCAAAGCGATAGAGTGAAATCCCAACTAGATTACTCAAAGACTAACACTTCTCCTTATTTAGCATCATTTTTCAGTTACTCGATTTGTTGACCATCAAGTTTGCACCTAAGAGACTTACATAAAGTTGTCAGAATTTCTATGGTGTAAAAACTTTTTACGACACTTTAAACATTTAATGCAACAGTGATCCCTGACATTCTTTAGTTTTTGTGACATTTTGATTTTTCATGGGTTCTCAAACTACAGAAGGACCTAATGATCTTTTGGTGAATAATTGGACCGGGCAACAATAACATGGTAGAGATGACAACATGAATGCAAAGACGGCAAAAAGAGAAGGCAACGTTTTGTGCTTTTATTATCTTTGGGTCATAATTATTAGATCAACTAACATATTGAATGAGTCTTTTATAATTGTGTTCAAGTAGTACAACACATTTCCTACAGTACTCATGGCAGGCATGCATTGGGTTGAATCAGTTGGAAACAGAGGCAGAGCCAGAATGAAGACTTGGAGGGGGCACAAAGATTTAGAGGGGGCCAAATACAGTATTAGCCACCTTAAATGTCTAATTTCTTGGATAGAAAAATTTGTACAACTAAGCACATGAAAAAACACTGGAAAATAAGATACGAATATCTAGGATAACAAACTTACAGAAAGGTTAAACTACTCTTATCAAGGATGCACTTGAGAAATTGCATAAATGAAACAAAAAGGTTGTAGATAAAAAATAAAAAATAGGAATATTTATTAATGTGTTCCTTATGCTATTCTATAATTTCAGTGATAATCATTAATATATTATAACCATGATAATATGCACGAAGTTAACTTGCATCACACTCTTCCATTGCAAGTAGATCAATGACATGGAGAAATAAATATGACCTTCTCTTCTTCTGTGCTTTTCAGGAAGCAGGAAAATGCATCAACAAATTGACTTCCACAAGGACCATTTTTCAACTCAGCTACACACGGACAGTCCAGTGCTTTCTGTACCTTCACATCAATTGACTGCATACACAAAATACTAAGTACTGAATATCCAGGGTGCCAAGAAATAGTTAAGCAAATAGGATAGTGAAATATTCCTATAAATATCCTACACATAAGCACAATAAAGTGTCATACCTCATTGTCATCCTCATCAAATGACATAGCCTCTGTGTATTTAAAGAACCCAACATCAGAATGATAGCATGAGAGATAAAGGAGAGAAGTAATGCATTTTTTTATGAAAAAAGAGATTACGCATAATATTACTGGTCATTGCAGTAATTTTGACTCAAAATTTCAGATAGCTAGTAGCTTTCTAGGAACCCAGAGTAGTGGACTTGCCAACAATACTGGATTACATCCCAGTGATTCCTCTGGACCGGGTTATTAACTTACAAATTAAGGTGAAGGCAAAAGGATTGGCTGGCAATGCATTTAGATTCCGGGGAAAAATTTATAAACAAGGTATAGTGTAACTGACTTAGTACATCACGTGCATAACACTAACATTTTAATCTACCTTAATTGTCAATTCCAGTTCAAGCACGAATGATTGGTAAGCCAGTTCAGGCATGAAGGTAAGAATATCATCAGTTCACTATCATGGGTTGAGCTGCACAATCACACACAAGAGAATCGATCTCGGCACCTTAATAACATACATTGCTCGCTACCCATAACTATTTGGGAGTTGAATGGTACTAATACCCAATTACCCATAGTTCCACATCCCAAATCTAAAGCAACGCAGCAATCTAGCGCGGCTACCGCATCTCAATGAGAACTACTCCCTCATGAGGACCTCATCAGGAGACACGACTACACAAGAAAAAAATCGCTACCGAACCATAAGATTCAGAGTTTTAGCTCGTACCTGCGGCGAGCGCCTCAAGGGAAGACGACGCCGGGGCAGGAGAAGGCGACGGCGACGGCTCCGCGGCAGGCGGAGAAGGAGAAAGCTCCTCCGCCGCCTGCGCGGGCTGGCTCATACCTTGACCCATCGAGGAAGCAGAGCTAGAGAAGGAGCAATCGGCAGCGGCCGCTCCCTCGTCTTCCCGAACTACGACGGCGAGAGCAGGGGGCAAGCGGCGGCGCGGCGAGTCAGTTGGAACGTGGTCAAGTCGGCCGGCCGGCGTCCAAGTCCAACAAATAACAAGGGCCCGAGCCGAGCACCACCACAACGCCGGAAGCAAATTTGGACCCGAGTTCAGCCCCGGCGAGCGCTGTCCCGGCCGTCCAAATCGCATCAAGATTCGGGCAGGCTAAGTGGGATGGGCCGACGAGCACGGGCTACGATGGGCTTTCTCGTCGACCTCTCTCTTTCCTCCTCCCCACGAGGGCCTAAACCCTCGCCACTACTTCGCCGCCGGGAACGATGGGGGGAGGCGGCAAGCCGCTGGGCGACAGCGTGTTCGCCGGCCACGCGGCCGCCGGGGCGGCGGCGATCAGCGCCTCGGCGGTAGCCGTCCACCCGCTCGACACCGTCAAGACCCTCCTCCAGGTGAGCGCCCCCCATTCCCCACTTAGATTCCCTCGCTGATGCTGTGCTGGTCATTCTCAGGGCTTGATTTGGTACTGTGGGCGGTGCTTTATTTTTTTCTCATGTGTTGCACTGCAGTTGAGCGCCACGGGGTCGAAGCAGAAGATGGGGCTCAGCCATGTGGTGGACCGGCTCATGGCCGCCTCTGGCCCTGCAGGTTTAGTTTGCTGCCACTATACAACTATACAAATAAAGAGATCTTCCGTTGTTTAGTGGTGGTGCTACTGCCATATCTTGGATTGCATCTAGGGAATGTTGATCTGCATAGTTTGTAGGCCTACAAAGCTAATGGGGTTTGAGTTTTCCAGTTAGTGTTCAGTAACTAATTGCTCAGCTTGTCATCCAAACAAATATCATGGTAACATTGGGCTTCTGAAAAATATGAAATGGACGTTCTATGCAGTAGGCCACATCGTACGCCATAACTTGCCGCAAATTGGTCTGTCTGGTGCTATGTATACTGCTTGTCTGCAGGTGTTTTACAAAAAAATACCAGGCAGTTTAACAAGACTTATTTGGTTCTCTGCTGTATCCTTATAAATTTACTGGTCGAGAAATATAGGAAGAAACCATGTGAATCATGACCTTTACTTTTCTAATTCTGTGTGAATGTTCATTATCACCTATATGTTTCATTGACATGAAACTATTTTCCTTTGAATTCATTATGCGTGCTTATAGGTCTTTACAGTGGCATTGGATGGTCAGTATTGAGCAAATTGCCCGGTTTAGGAGCACGTTTTGGGACCTATGAACTACTAACAGCCTTCTATAAAGGTACAGGCATGGTTCTAGAAATTCATTGAACAGGATGGTCTGCTTGATATCATTTTGTTTATGCATTTATTTGTAATTATGAACAAACGATAGATTTATTTTAGTATAAGATCAGCCAGCATCTCTGTCATATTCTCTCACATCCATATCGTCATTTTCATCTATTACAGAATGGTTACTCTCCTTGTATTGTTTAAGATAATAACAATTGCTTCAAGTGCTGTTTAGTTATTTGTAGTTCTGTACCTATGAATAACTGTTGGTACTGCATTTTTTCCTTCTGTTCGATGCAACAATCCATGAATCATTTTGGAATGCATGCTGTTCCGGAAATTTAAAAATATTCCTTTCTTGATAATACAAAGTACCTTTTGATCTAATATACATAATACATACAGTGACATGAATTTCTTGTTATGCGGCACATCATATCTAAAAATACTGTAATTCCGGTACCCTATTATGCCAGTTTTGTTGGTAACTGACATGATGGTTGAATATGACAAATGACAAATGTTTTGTATATCTCCTGGCAGATGGAAGGGAGGACAACTATGTCTCTTATTCAGAGGCTATGTTGGCTGGCATAGCTGCTGGTGCTGTTGAGTCAGTTCTATGCACACCATTTGAACTTCTGAAACTGCGGAGCCAAATTGGTTCTGTGAAACCAATGAAAGCTACGGGCCCTGCAAACATTACAAATGAGACATTTCCACTGGTTTCCAAACTATTGCCTGGCTATGTCCCTGACATCAGAATATGGAATGGCACTGTCAGCCTTTTGTCAAATCTTTCCCCGAAGCATCCCGACATGATGGGTGCCCTGAAACAGCACCCTTGGATGCTTACCGGTTCAGGGAAGCCCCCATTACCATATGATGTTCATGTTCCATCAAGAGTGATAGCACTTGAAGGATGGGGTACTCTATGGAGAGGACTTAGACCAGGGATAGCCCGAGACTGCGTCTTTGGAGGAATGTTTTTTTCAACTTGGCAATTCATACACACAGCGATGCTTACTTGGAGTGCTGTTAATGTGAACCCCCAACCCAGGTAATGGAAGTACATTTGTTTCGGAAAATAAAGAGATGGTAATAGAGTCTTAACTGTTTTTCTTCGTGGCATTTGGTCTAGCCTAACCTTTTGAAGTTCTTATTTTTGTCAGAAAACTGGAAGAAGCAGGCCCCATATCTCCTTTTGCTTCTAGTATTGCTGCAGGCTTCTCAGGAGTTGTAGCAGCTGCCGCTTCCCATACGTTTGATACTGCCAAAAGTCGTTCAGAATGCACTGTGATACCTAAGGTACGGTCATCACCCTATTTCATATAATTTGTTCTGGTAGTTTACTGATGCAAATCTGTTGTTCATTGTGTTTAGAGCTTAGAACTTGAGAACACTCACTTCCCTATTCGCAAGCATGCCTTACTCTTGCTTGTTTCTTCTTCAGTATATCGCAATGGAGAGGAGGTTTCTAAAATGGAAAGCACCAGGAACTTGGATAGAGAGAAAGACAGGAATATCTCCTGCTGATAGGAATGTTCTGTTCCGTGGTATCGGGCTACGAATGGCCCGGAGTGGAATTGCATCTATTGTACTCGTTGGGTCCTACTATTTTGTTGTAGACCAGGTCTTGTAGATGACATGAAGAGACACCATTAACAGAAGAGGTCTCTTTGATGAATTTCAAAAATCAAACATCACAACTGTCTGTGCATCCATTGAATGATTGAAGAACAGGTAACCACATGGGCATCCTTGATTATTCCACTACCCTGTTCATCTCATCCTTGTTAGAACTGCGTGTTCCAAGATATTATATAGGCTGCTACACAGTTATTTATGACAAACAGAATTCAAGGCTGCCATTTTTGGTATGAAACTTTTGTTGAAGAGATAACAAGTATCTTGTAAACTGTATTGTTAGTAGGATGACTAATGAGTAGCACCTACGGAAGATGCTTTGAGCTTTTTGTAAGGATTTTGGGTTAAATATATAGCTTTCAATATTATCCAAGGATGAATTGATCATAAGTTTTTGCTTTATTTTTCCTCTTATGTTATCATCAGCAAGCAAATAGTAAAGCTTTTTTAATTTTTGGGAATGCCACAATTTACTGAAAGCAGACTTCTGTGTACTGCATTCAACCATGTCACAAATCACGATATGCCGTGGAATATTTTACTTCAATTGTAATGGCATCCATTTAGATAAGTGGCTGGTTTACTGTGACATGTTTCTGACCAGTTGTACAAATTTTTTTAGGTAATGGCTAGATGATTTTTTTCCTTAATTCTATAGTTGTAAAACTCAGTCAGCAACTCATCATCCAACACATTCGGCTGAAACCTGATGTTTTAGTAATTTAAAGATACTTCTAGGGTACCAACGAAGTTTAGGATTGTCAAAAAAAAAGGTGGTAACCCATGAAAATGTTGAGGATGACATGGATTATAATGTCTTTTGAAAAGGAATATGTTCAAATGGGAACAAACTTGGTGGTAAAGAATAGATTTTCTTTCTGGACACCTATTTTGTAAGGTTAACTAGTACTCCCTTCGTTTCATAATGTAAAACGTTTTGATTTTTTGCTTACAACATTTGACCATTGTCTTATTAAAAATTTAGTGCAAATATAAAAATGGATAAGTTATGCTTAAAGTACTTTTGATAATTAAGTAAGCCATAAACAAAATAAACGATGCTTTCATAGCTTTTCGATTAAGGCAGTCAAATGTTGCAAGCAAAAAGTCAAAACGTCTTACATTATGAAACGAAGGGAGTAGCATGTATAATGGGTTATAAAATTTGGTCCCTGTGAATTGTCCACAGCAGTGGGCAAATTAAATATGCATCATTTCTTGTGGTACTTTGGGAGCCTTTGGACTCAATATAGTAGTTGAACATTAGGTAAAGGCTTTTGTGCCAGGTGCGGCAAGTTTCGTTAATTCGTTATGTTGTTTCTATCTCAGAAAACTGGAAAGTGCCTAGATAATATAGTCGCTGAAACAGGATCAAATTTGAAAAAGTTTTTCAAGCAGTACTTTGAATAGATCAAACCAAGCAATTTTCTAGAAGGGAATCCTGAGCAAAATGGATTCACAATACACATTGCAATATTTTGAGATGATTAGAATTTTTTTTGGCAAAGCATTTGCTTTGTCAGAAGAAGATTCGCCTGTACAATGCACTTGAGATTATCTCCAGGCCTTGTTTAAATTTTGCTACACAATGTGTTGGGGATAAATTTTGTACACTTCATTTGTACCATGTCTGGCTTCAACATGGTATACAAGAGCCTGGATTCGTTAGAAGACAACATTCTTGCCAAAATATAATGTTACTGATGGCCGTCTTCTTTGTTCCAAAGTGGATCTAATGGAGGAAGATCATAGTCGTCAGGTTTTAGAGCCAACGCGAAATCCGGCAACGGAGGTGGTGTTCCGATAACCCTGCAGATTCCCCAGAACAAACAACACATCACTTAGTGTTTCATATTACCCTGGATATCGCCTAAGTACTACATTTAATGTAACAAGAAATTTTGCTGTGCTCATGTTATGCCACACATTCTTACCTGTCTTGCGTATACAGGTCCTGATTGATCTTGACCTTGCTTGAAGCATCTTTTGGAATCTTGTCAAGCATATACTTAGCTGTTCCGAAAGGAGTGGGGCTCCTGCATAGTTCCAAGGTATTGACTTCAGTACCCATGCTTAAGAACGGATTCTTACAGTGAGCAGCAATAGCTATTCCCTAAACAATTTACTGAGTATCAATCTATCTTTTTAGATTAAATGCTTATAATCTTGGTAAAAATTTCATATACTGAGATTAAAACATGAGAAGCTGAAACAAAAAGAACGAAATGCTTAATATTTGGTCAGTAATAGAAGGGTAAGTCTTGCCTTGATGTTGGAGGAGCTGCATGGAAGGCTTCGGAAGCCCGTTTGCTTTCTTTCAGAAATTCTTCTGAAGCTTGCAAGGCAGCTACTGCCATTCCATGAGATTTCTCAGTATTTCCCTCATCAAGAATCAAACCATGGAAATAGTATGCTGCAGCCTGAGAAAACCATGCACATTAGTTTGAGATGTACATTTGCATTTGAAGTAAATTAACATCAAGAAACTAAAGGCTAAACTAGCTTACACACCTTTGCTTCAACATACTTCCACTTGACAAACAGTAGATGCTTTCTCCCCCATCCATTGGACACCGGAAGCTCTGGAATGCTCTCCTGAATTTGGTGCCAATATTTGACCATTTCGCAAGCTAAGCGTCGTTTTACTGCTAGAGTGGCCTTTGGACTATCAATTGCCAGACCAAGTTGCATGTCAACTCCCTATAAGCAAAGATTACCGATTGTTCAGGACAATGATATCAAATTTACTGACCACAGAAAGCACCAGGAATAACTTCGACCAATGTAATCGTTTATCATGAAATTTGCAATAAATTGAATTAGGCTACTGATTTTTACTTCAGTCCACAGCAAAAATTGCAAATAGATTACTAAGAACCATTCATAAACCATAATCATATATTTGAGCTTCAGGACTAATATGGCAGTTATGTCACTTAGGACTAAAGTAAAAGTTTCAGCTTCATAAAAAGTGCTACATCTGATGAAATACCATATGGTTTAGGAATGCAGTTGGTGAGTTCTTTATCGAAGAGTCAAATGAACTAAGCCAAGAAAACTGTACCTGACCCAGAGCTTGCAGGCTAAGAGCTTTGAGATTTCCTTCAGCCAGATCTACCGGAAATTGTCTCCTGCAATGCAAGGGATGTCAATACACCGTTTTTCAGCGCATGTCTCAAAATCATCTAATTGAGTACTCAGCTTCTAAAAAACTAATGACCTTAACTCTGACGATATTTGGGGTAGTACTTGTCGAATTGCGCAGTCTAGGTAACCAGATGCCTTCAAGAAAACATCAACAGTGGCCCGTCTGCTCTCTGTGTACCATTGGCAATACAAGATGCTTTGTTAGCACAAAAACACTGAAAGAAGTAATTCGATGGGAAACAGACCGTGAACATTTACAAATGCCATAATGCTTCAGAATGCAGTTCTACCTTCAGAAACCCTTGGCGCATAACCATCACCATATGACCTAGGAAGCAGCAGGGTGTTGGCCTGCAACAAGCAGACCATGGCCATCAAATGCAGAACTGACAACACCTCATACCATACATCTGCCATGGTCGTTTCCTCAGCATTATCCTCTTGGTTAGTCCAGACAAACTGCACACTGTGCCGCAACTCACCACCTACAGAATAGAATTCACACGCTGAATCAAACAAAACAAGAAGATTACAAACCAACAGAACAGTAATCTACCATTTGGGAGCAATTTCTCACCTTCTTTCACCAATCCTAGCAGCACTGGCAAGTAATCCTCCAGAGCCTGCAGGAGATTAGCAGTACTAGAACCTGCAGAAAGCAACCAAAAATGAAAATGAAAACCGATCCAGCGTCAGTTCCAAAGTCCACATCTTGCAGAAAAAACCAGCCAGCAATGCAATTCAGATGCGCTACCGTGCCGTGCCGCCGCCGCCTTCCGCTTCGGCTTCAGCGCCGCCGCCGATTCTTGCATTGCCATGTCGACGACGCGCGCTCGCAGCGACGAGAGCCTCTCCACGACGCCCTTGTCGAGGCGGCCGGCGAGCGCCTGGGCGAAGTCCACGCTCCTCGGCACCCGGAGCCCGGGGAGGAAGACGACCACGTCGCCGACGCTCCCCGGCCGTTGCCGTGGGCCGCCGCCGCCGCCAGTGTCCTTCTGCCTCGACAGCCCACAACCCATGGACGCGCGACGGGCAGACTACTGCTAACCTGCAAGAACCACCGATGCAGAAGAAACGCCAGCGATCGAACAATATCAGTTACTCGGCGAAAACATCCATAAGGACAAACCAGGAGAAGGTATACGAAATGAATTTACAAAATTGATTCAGTAGAAAGGAAAAGGAAGTAAAAAAAATGTTACAACTTGTAAGCGAGTTTGGTAATTTGGCAATTGGAGAGAATTCCCTCGAACAAGAACAAAAGGGAGAGATGTGATTGAGAAAAGCTCTTGCCTTTATTCTTCCTTCCACTTGGCTGGCCTTTGTGCGTTTTTTCAGAACAAAAACCGCCCTGATTGGACCTTCGGTCTCCACCACTATCTCTTCTGCTGCTTCTTCTTCTCCTCCTCTCTGCAGGTGCGCACGCATCACACCGAACTCAAAGTAAGTACTAACACAGTGGAGGGACAAAAGGAAGCAAAACTCTTATCCCTTGGTTTGTAGGGGACCGATCAACATCAGAACAAGAGCACAACTTGGCGTAATGTACGGCCAAATTGGCATACTTTTCGCCTCGAAAGAGGTATTATTCTGTGTAGAACAGTGCCCCCAACTTGTGCCATCACCAAAAAAAACATAAAAGGAGTTGCGATTGCAATTGCAAATGCATCATCCGATATTTAGCCTCTGATATCAGCGTACCTCTACTGCGATTTTAAAAATCGACAAAGTGCACTCGCAAACTTTTCTCAAAGATCATGGAAACGAAGCTGAAAATCCAGAGAGGAAACCAAGAACCTACCTAATCTTGAAGTTGGAACGTCATGCACGTACGTTGCTTCTCGCTGCAAGCCAGAGGTAGAGTGATTCTAGAACCAGAAAAACTGGAAGGACTCAACTGTTCAAGTATGGGGTGCAACTTGCAAGAAGAGGGAGGAGCAATTCAGATAGAGGGAGAGAGAAACAGAGAGATGTGTACTAGCCTACTCCCTCTGTATGACTTGTCTATTTGAAGGGAGGAAGCTTTGTGCTGATGCAAATGCAATCTGCCCCTCGATAATTAGGCCTTATTTAGTTCCAAAAAAATGTTTACTCAAAAACATAACATCGAATCTTTAGACACATACATGAAGCATTAAATATAGATAAAAATAAAACTAATTACATCGTTAGGCTGTAAACTACAAGATAAATCTTTTAATTCTAATTAGCCATAAGTGCTATAGTAACACACATGTGTTGATGATGGATTAATTAGGCTTAAAAAATTCATCTCGCGGTTTGCAGGCTAATCGTGAAATTAGTTTTTTCATTCGTGTCAAAAACATCTTCCGACATCTGGTCAAACATCTGACGGGACTTCTCGTGAAAACTTTTTATAAACTAAACAAGTCCTTAATTAAGCCCACACCACACACACAGCACAGCTGGTCAGCTAGCTGCACGGAGGCCAGCAGGAAAAAAGATCTCAAGACTTGATGAGCCATGGCTCTCGAGCCCTCGATCGACGCCTACTCCTGCGACGGAGACAAACTAGCGATAACTCTCCTGCTCTGCACACCAACGGTTAATCATCACGTGAACTACCAGGAGATTCCCAGTGTGATTTGTTAGTCTAATCTGGACACATGTGTGGCTGTGTTTTTAGTCTTCGGAGGAGAATAATGTCGGTCGCCAGCTACCAGTGTCCGTCTAAATACGTTGAAACTTGAAACTCTCCTGTAAAAAGGGACGCTGACACTGCCTAAGAAAATCCTGTTCAAATTTTTTGTGGTACAGGTGTTTATGTTTCCCACGCTAGTAGTGGTCAACGATAGTGGTAATACTACTAAATTTTGCCTAAAAACCCTTCTTTTAAAATATATACGTTCGAATTTCATGCAGCTCAAAAGTTGTTTCTTTTCAAGATAGACGTGTCCGTGGTGTGCTGTATATACTACTAGATGCTGTTGCTGTATGAGAAGCCGTGGTATTTTTCAAGTAGATTTTTGCAGGCCTAACCAACGTCACGACGTAACCAACTCCAAGAGTTGGATCATGGCGTGACATAAACACCAGTTATTTAATCCACCGGATCAGATTAAATAATCATATGGCTGCCACCGCTCATTGTAGTATAGTTGGGCTCAGATTGCTACCCGTTTGGAGTACTTATCGGTGGTCATACTAAATATACGTGATTTATTAAAGGGCCACTTAACCATAATTAATCCTTATAGCAAGCGGATTAGATACCCTCTGCACTTTGCGGCAAGGTGCATCCATAATCTGGAGTACTGCCAGCAATGCAGCCAATTCAGTGACCAATCTTCAGCGTGTGCATGCAGAATCTTCAGACCAAATCCTTTTCAGCAAATCTGCTCGCATGGATGCATTCGCTGCTGATTTACTACTACCTTTTGTTTCTTTGCTTAGTGTTAATCCCATGTGTATCTGCTGCAGATGCCGCCTTGCTGCAATGTGGTCACTCTGAAGAGAAACGGTGAGAATCTGATTGGATGCACCCACCATCTAACAAAATGTGGTTGACATCAACGCGTGTGTCATTCTCGTGCCGAAAGGGGAAAGGCATGGTGCCGCTTGAGTGTTGTTGCAGCCTTCCTCCTTTTTGTGGATAAGTATACCTGCGTCCTTCTTAGCTTCCAAACAAAGGTTTAGTCTACGCATACACACACAGGTAATTCCAAACGTGATTGATGTTATCGTGTATCATCAATTTGAACGACAACACTGCAGTCTTGTGTTCTTGGCTAGCTAATCATTTGACGAGAGAGAACACAGACCCTGCTATAATCTGATGACTTTGAACAAAAGCTGCATTGTGTGTGACAAAGATTTGTGATTGCTTTCACTAATTACACCAAAGCAGTTACTAGCTAGCATTCCTACCTCGCAGAAGATTGACACTGTATATTCTGTGGAGTGTACGGACAGTTCCCTCTGATCGACAAGCTAGTGATCGAGCAGTGCTAACTTACGCAACAATCTATGAAACGGATAAAACAGCTAGGACCAACAGAGCGATCTAGCGTGAGATACATTTCTGATATCACACGCCCATTACTGAAATCCTCGCTAAAAGGTGAACAAAAGCAGGGAAAACGGCCTGAGCATGTTATACTGAGCTTTTCATGACCTTTTTCCCATATATGATAAAGCCATCTTTATACAAAAAAAGGGATTTTAAGATTGTGGATGACATGATCTCGCCTCCTTTCTTGTTGCAGTAAGTCGCTTCAGCTTAGCCTTCTCTGTTTGCTTGTTCGATGATCATAACCACTTTCCAAAAGCAACAGTATGGCCAAGAATTTCCGGTTGCCAACAATTGCAAGGCAACAAAGGGTACGAACAGTTGCATGATTGCATCGAAGGGAGACTAATACGTAGTACTAACTAAATCAGACAGATGGCGCGATCCAATTGATCTCGCGCTCTTATGTGGACCTTCATGCGCAATTTCGCATAAACAATTGCAGAAGGCGAGGTTTTGTCCGGACAAGTGGCAGAAGTAACAAGCTGTGTGGCCAGGTACATTGACATGCGAACTAACAATATGATCCCAAGTGTCAAAATTTGATATGGCAGCTGTTCCATCGGAAATATCTAGTGCATATGTGGATGTGAGGACGGCCACGACACTGGTTGGCAATGTGATTCCAGGTCAATAGGTGGACCAGGTTTGCGGCTCTGGCTTAAGCTCGATCTGATTTCGTTTTCAGTACAAATGAAGTTTGTGAACTCCTAATGACCCGGAGTGAGTTGTGTGCTTGTGTGGCCAGCGTTTCGACAGCAGATCAAACGCCCCCTGAGGAAAAGAATGGTCAGGCTGGTCTCAGGTGCAAAATGAAAGTTCAGTCCATGAATCTAGGTATGCATGAGTATTGGAAATCACAAGTCTCAAGATATCCTTTCTCATCCAACTTCTGAAATATGAGAACAATGATTCGTAGGAGTAGCAAGTACCACCTTGTTACCAGCACAGTCAGCAAACATGAGACATCACAACGTATATAAAAATTGTACGGTGACAGTCATGATCAGAACAATGGAAACATGCAAAAGATATGTTAGAAGTAAGAAGCTTCTGGAAGCAGGTTAGCAAGCGTGCACGAGGAAGAAAAGAACGCGAGAGGTTCAGAACAGCAGTCAAAGCTTCGGCTTCAGAAGGCGCCGCCGGAGCAACCACAGCGCGCCATGTAGCACCACCCTACGCCCGCTGCCAAACCGGTCCAAAACCTACCTTTCTGCTTTCCGTCGTGCCGGTCCGGACCTCCCCCGTAAAATATCCCGGGAAAAAAGCCACGGCGCGGCCGCTAGCTTCGGGCCCATATCTATCACGTTCGCGTCAACACGTGTGCCCGCGCGCTCTCTGCCTTTCCCTCGGCGGCAGGGCAGCGCCGTGGCTGGCCCGCGGGTCGTTGCCACCCAAAAGCATAGTTAGCTACGACCGCCGTGCGCGGCCGCTACGGCCCACGCAGACAGACGCGACGTCTCGTGCATTTAATCGCGCCGCACGCACGCGTGCGGTGCGGTGTAGCGCGGGCGGCGCCGTGGCGGATCGAACGCCGCCCTCACGTGCACGGTGCACGTACGTACGCGCGCGGACGGACGGACGGACGACGGCGGGAGGGTCGTCGTCGTGTGGCCGGATGGACGAGGGTTGGCGCGTGCGCGCGCACGCGCGGTGGAGCGCGTTTGACCGAACAATTGGCACGGTGGCATTAGTCCGGCCGCCCGGGCGCGTCGTCGTGGGCGGTCGTGGTTGTACTACAGAGGGAGTACGTAGTACGATCGTTCGACGCTGCCGTGGCTGCGGTTTCATGAGCCCGTGGCTGCGGTTTCATGAGAAGGACGTACTGGCCGGATCTGCATGTACGTACGGCGAGCGTTGGGGTGTGTGAGATGGGCGCGTCACGTCGTGAGGCTGGACGGATGTGAAACTTGGACAACGAGGCGCGATGGCCTCAAGGATGGCAGCGCGCATGCACAAGCGCCTGGACCATGGAGCTACTGCCTTGGCTGGATTGTTGGAGATATGAAGGAAACGACTTTGTGTTTTCAAATTTGAAAGAACTCATCCTAATGAGGTAAACCTGATGTCATGCATTCATTGTTGTGTTGCTTGGAGTCGTGCTAGAGAGGTTTTAGTTTAAAAGGTTAATTGGTTCCATGTCATTGCAACTTTTCTGATTCAGAAAAATGCTACTACTATTCACGAATCAGGTGGATGCCACTGCTATTTTTTAAAATTGGATCAATGCCATTGCCGTTACGTTTACCATCCATCCACACCCAATTCCGTCTTCTCCCTCTGTCTTCCGTCAGAAGCAGCGTCATCTACGACAGCTCCATTGGACCAGACATTCCCCCTCTCCTCCCTCTCACCATGCAACCCGCCGCAGCAGCGGCGGAGTCCAACACAGAGGGGAGGCTTCGCGGCGGCAGCGGACTCCAGCGCAAAGGGGCGATAGAGTCCGACGTGAAGAGGAGCGTCACGACGGTGGAGTCTAGCACGGAGGGGAGGCGTCGTGGTGGCGGTGGCGGTGAAGCCAGCCATGGAGGGGCGGAATCGTGGCGGCGGAGCCCCGCACGGAGGGAAGGCACCGCAGGCGAAGCTCCATGGCGACGGGGAAGGAGGACGAGATGGGGGTGCGCGGTCGAAACTCACGTATCTAGGAGACCGTGGCTAGAGCTCCTTCTTCTCCGCGTCGAAGTTCCTCGCCGAATCTAGGGGACTGCAGTTGGAGCTTAGTACCGCCGCCGCACACGTCCACCACCACCGATCACCTGGAAGGGGGAGAGAAGACCACAGTCCACCGTGGTGTCGCCACCATTGTCCACGACCACCAATCTTTTCGCCAGTGGGGAAAAGGAAGGGGATGATGTCATTTATGGGACCCACATGTCTGTTATGGATGGATAAAAAGTGTGACAACAATTGCATAGATCCAATTTTAAAAATTAGCAATGACATCCATCCATGGCTATATATGACCCACAAATAAGTAAACTATTAATATTATCAACAATAAATTCAATAAATAAATTCAATAGAATATGAACTATACTAATTTTTTAAATATTAATTAATGTGTGATTATGTAAATTAAAAGCACACATACGGTATTGCAAGTGAAAACATGGAGTTAACTTTTATCTTATACAACTATATAGTTGATCCCCACTAAGTGCAATTAGTGCTAATTCTCTCTTCTCACATTGTGCCATGTCATCTCAAATGAATCTGGCCATTAGATAGAAGTTAGACGCTTCAGATTTTCTTTCGTGCTTAGAGTTGCACGAGTGCATTCGGCTTCTTCAACTGCTTTGTGCTGGGGGATTTGAGGAGACGATTACTTTTTCTGCCATTTCCAATGGGATTCCAGGAGATGGCTACTAAAATCGTGCTGCAATTTATGATGGGATACCAGGAGATGGCTAATTAATAGGTTGATGGTCTCTTTTTTAATCGTAAGTCCATTCGCTTCATCTGTTCTCTGATCGTGCCTATATATATGGATTATTGGATTGTTGTTTATCGAACCAGGTGGACTTCGATGATTTTCTGAAGGTGCCTATTTCACCTTTACTCATCGTTGTCGATCGATTGCCTTGCAGGTGCACAAGTATACCAAGAACCATGGCCAACCACCACGTCATGTGCATCCATATCACTAGCAGAAGCTGCAGATCCCAACCGTCTCCTGCGTGCATTCGTGGGATATATCTATTCATTCAGAACCATATCACCAATCCACTAGCTGCCTCAGTTGATCTCTTCAGCGTCCTCTGTGTTGCACCATATCGTTGTACCATGATGCTGCCGGTATTCATTTCTCATCTATCAGTTTTATCGTCTATATGTGCAAAAACATGTAGTTCCAACGGTGCTGCAAAATGTCATAATCTTTCCGATGGTGCTGCAAAATGTCATAACCTTCATTGAACCTTTTTCTTCACTCCTAATTATTTGCACTAAACATTTGTTAGATTACCAATCTTTTATTCAGAAGAAATATATGTTTTTTATGATGATGCAATTACCACAAAGTATACTATATATCCCACAGCAACGCGCGGAGTATCTTCTAGTTTTTATTGGTTGTACACCCACATGAGTCATGAGTGACATGTTAAGTCAAGACAATATTTAACTTGAAAGCAAATACTTTGTGTGATATGATTTTTGATAAGATTTGTACCTCTAAGACAACTTGTGTGACTTATTTGAGTAAATTATAAGATATGCGACTGACTTGCATCCACCAAACAAGTTGTGGTACCGCCGGTGTATTTTACTCATAGATAAATGCTAAAAACATGATTTTGCATATAAACAATATGCCATATAAATTTATAAGTAAATAACTACGACAATGATGTCAAATTCATTGATTCTAAAACAATAGTATTTTTGTCTTGCGAACGAATATTATAATAGTTGATCAGGCAAGCCGTTTTGGATGGACAAAAAGGCCTGATATATCCACACATCATGCACCTCCCTAGCTCTACATACCCGCTTCTGGGAAGGGGTAACAGTGCACCCAGAGGTTACCGCAATAGATACATTCCGCTAGGATTGATTAATCAGCAGTTGTGGTAGAATTGATTATCTCATCATTTGTTGGATAATAGCATTATTCAAGTTCCTGAGGAAAAAATATAAGTTATTGGATAATAGCATTCAACTAGAAAATTATAAGTTCTTGAAAATATTATTGATGTGTAGCCTCATAAATATAACTTCATTCATCATGATATAATCATTTAGAATTGAAGTGACCTACGGTGAAAGTGAGACATGTGTCATGTGTAGTCGACAAATGGCAAATATTTTTGAACGGAGTGAGTTGAAGGCGAAAGGAGCAAATAGCTCTGAAGTTTTATATATATATATATAGAGAGTACAGGAAATCTGACGAGTAATCAAAAGGCAAATAGAAACTTGGAGCAAGAGGTGAGTGTTAGAGACACGAGGAGATGGAAGAGGAATAGTTTATGCGTTTTTGATGAAAGACGGGAAACCCATTAGACTTAGCATTAAACGGCCTAAAAGTCCAGGAGGCTGATCGCTTCTCATGGTTGTGGCTTATTGGGCTATGGCTGTACAGCCCAGCCACTCGGTTGCAGCTCACAGCCATCACCGATTCATTCAGTCGTCAGTGGCTGGTTGTAGGGCTATAGATGGCTGGCTACAGCTGCTGTAGCTGGCTGCCGCAGCGCAGCTGCAACCAGCACATCCGATCAACCCCCAGATGATTTAGTAAAAAGATGAATTAATAAGAGGAACAGGAACGCCCTATATTTTCCATTGAAAAATCTTGTGAAGTACTAAAAAAATACTAAATTTTTCATAGAAATTATGGTGCCGATTAGTATCTCCAAAGGTAAAACCACTCTTTCGAAAGAAAAAAAAGCGAGATACCTATACACCTGGAGCTAGCTTAACATTTATCTGGCATTTTATTCCCACGTCGTCCTGTGCATGAACAAATAATTTTTTTTAATAAGACAAATGATTAAATATTGAAAAAAAGCAAAATCCATTATATTAGGGAATGGATGTACTACACAAATATCCTATACGGTCCGGTCAAAACCAGCCTCAACTCATTTTGACGCATGTCCGGCTGGGAGCTATTGCTTTCGCTGATTTGCCAAGATCATGTAAGGCTTTGGGCAGTTCCTTCAAAAATCAAAACCATGGATGAACACCCGTAGCAAGCACCAATCGGATACGAAAAGTTGCTTCTTAGCTGCTTCTTGACAAATCACTCTCATTAGCTTGTCAATCGTTATTGCCCATGATGTTGCCGTATTCGTTCGTGTGCAGGAAGGAGTATTCACTCCGAAAATGACCGAAGAATTAGAGGATGGAGGCATTCGGTCTCAGGATTCAGCATCACCATGAATAGACACGGCGAAGATGATGGCACGTCTGGGCCGTGCGTCCAAGAGGTGTCCGTGGTCCGGCCCGAACCAAATTTTCGGAACACTGCCGCTACCAAACTTTCCAGGTACGGCCCAATCCCACGTACTAATGCGGAGAGGAGACGCGGATCATTCTCATTCTCACGGAACCATTTTATTTTATTTTTAAAAAATCGTGGACTTGACGCCACTACGGGAAAAAACAGAAAAGGTTAAAACAATTTTCCGTGTTTCACAATGTATAAAAAAGTTAAGTTTATTTTGAGTTCCGATCAATAAATAAATACGGCGGCAGTCAAGCACAGAGTCGCATCTCTATTATTGAAATAGGAACCTCAAAACACAACCAGAAGAAGCCACGTATGCAACAAAACAAAAGCCATTAGATCAGAATAAAGACAAAAGAAGGAGGCAAATAATAACCGTCGGATAAAGAAGTAAAAATTTATTCGACCTGGAGCTCTCCCGAAGCATCTGCACCATGCACACAACACAGCTTCACAGGTCTTGGATAGAAAACGCTAAGAAAAAAGTGGGCAGTAGCTACTAGCTGCAATGCTGGCAAGCCATCGTCTCATTGAAGAATTCATGTAGTAATTAATTTGGCTTGAAAAGAATATATATGTTGCAGTAGAAGCACCAGATTTAAACTCATCCGTTCTAAAGAAAAAGAAAGACAATTCGTGACAATACACACGCCTACATATTTAAAAGTCATAAACAAATCATTTAAAATGTTAATAAAAATTCAAACCAAATATTCGGTAAAAAATCAAACTAAATCATTGCAAAATGTGCATGAGTCATGTCGGAGCGTAAACTCCTCTACCGGGGATTCGTGGAACCCTTTTTTCAGTTCGGCCCAGGGGTACGGTTGGATCCGAGCACTGTGATTATGTGAGGATTAAGAAAAAGCCCAATCTTGAGCGGAAATGGAGACAAAGGTTTTATACAGGTTCGAGCCGTAGGATGCGTAATACCCTACTCCTGTTGTCTGTATACTATCGTGGGGGAAAATTCTTGTTTACGAGCGTCGGTGTTTTTTCTCTTCTTCGTCTCCTCTTTCTACTGTGAGGCTGGGTCTCCTTTTATACTCAAGGGAACACCACAACGGCTTTCTTTCTCTCTCTTTCTTTCCTTGGACGTTAAGAGCAGATTACTCTATGCTGACCACACAGGCACTCCAGCACGCACTTTCCTTATCCGCCGTGTAATCCGGGATCAGGAGTGGATTTGGTAGGGCAGGCACTGCAGGCGTCGTGGGGTCTTGTCGCTTGTTTCCCCTGCCGGAGCCGGTAGGCCGTAGGGCAGGTTAATCGTGAGGGTTGAAGAAAACCTCGCCCTCCTCCTCCACACTGCTCTCCGTCGCATTAGATGCGATGGAGACGGGGCAAAGGGGGCGTCCTGTCGCGGGCGACCGCACGGTCACCCACGACTGTCGTGGCCGCCCACGCCTCCTCCCCTCGGTCAGAGGGAAAGGAATGATGATGGGGGCTGGCAACGCCGTTTCACATCGTCATTAATGCGGTGAGACCGTGCCAGCCCTCATGAATGCGGCCGTTGGGAGCGCAGCGCCGCTCCCTTCCGCGAGTTTTCTAAGGGGTGAATTGGTGCGGGTCATCTACATACCCCTCAGATGCTCCCCCGGGTGGTCTGCTTCCTCCTGGAGGGGGCCCCGGGGTTCACCCGGGCCACTCTCCCCGGGTCTAATATTTTTGTTACTTTGCTTTGGTAGGTTCAAGGCGCTTTATATTACTGCCACGTGGTACCCCCGGGCCCATATCACCGACAAGTTAAAACATACACACAAATAACAGAAAATAAGGAGTACATACGGGGTCCATTACGTGATAGAAATAATAATAAATTAATGTTAATTTAGTTTAACATATGAATATAAAGTTTACGCTAAAATTTTTGTCAATAATTTGTTGTGATGATAATATTGTTGATTACATATCTTTATAAGTAAAAGGTGAATTCAAAAACTCAACTAGGATAAGGCACATAATCAGCAGAATAATAGCATTTGATTAACATGGAGACAAAAATTGTTAGGGGAAATCTAAGCCATTCGATAGAGGAAATAGTAATCCTGTTTAATAGGAAAAACACTGAGACTTTATCTAGAGTTTCTTGAACCTACGATTAAAAAGATAAAATTGTGCATATAAAGTTATACACCTTCAATGGAAAAACCTTTTTAAAGATACACATAATATTTACAAAGATCCAACAACCATAAAACAATAAGAGAAAAGATACAATGTTTCTGTCCTATAATTAATTGTTATTATAAATTTTAATTACTTACTGAAAACAACATACAAATATATTTAATAATAGAAGGGAGGCTATAGTCGCGCGAACGCGCAACTTTAATCTACTATTAAAAAATTGAAATGGAGATGCAGGGGATCGAACCCCGTGCCTCTCGCATGCAAAGCGAGCGCTCAAACATTTGAGCTACATCCCCTTTCTGTAATCAACGAAAATACAAATTATATTTTTTATAGACCTCCAGATCTGGCAAAGTTTTGTGTCAAGAACACAGAGGATTTGTTGAATAGCATATATATTAAGTCGTACATTTGTGTGGCCGTAACATCTATATGAAGTTTGTTTAAATGTTATTAATTTAGAGTATTTAGCTTATGTTTTTTTTAGAATCAGCTTATGTTAGTATTTATTGAACATGCTAAGTGCACCTGCAAGATTAAAAAATGTATTTTAATTTATAATTAGTAATAATTTCAGAATAACGAATAATTAATACAGTATATTATTAAGACCATTATCATTATCTTCTAATTTATAAATATGTTATTGTAGTAACTGTATGCTTGCCACCTAAATGTATCTCAAGCCAGTCGAGTGAAATGACCTGCTTCATCGTCTAGCTAATGTAACTCTATCAAATGAAAAGGATCGTTTTATTTGGTTGCTACATAAAAATAGCCATTTTTCATCAAATCGATGTACAATGCAACCATGAACACCAGTGTAAGAATTCATAAGAGAATTTTGCGGGATTTGAAGATTCCTTTAAAATTTAAGTCTTTATGTGGTTCTTACACAAAAAAAGTAATTCTCACAAAGGATAATCTTGCAAAAAAAATTGGGACGGTGAAAAGCATTGTTGTTTTTTAACAAACACGAGACCATACAACACCTTTTCTTTGATTACCATATGACACAGTAGATATGGCGTTGTGTATTCTTTGATTTCAATATCCCCTCCCCAAAACGTTAAAAATATTTTTGGTAATTAGCTACACTCTTGAAATTGGAGCCATGAGTCTTTTGTCCCACTTTAGGTGGCGTAGTTCATTTAGGCTTTCATTATAGATGTCTATGATTTCATCTAGTTATCTCTTGGAGAAAAAGATAGGGGTTTGTCCCATAACCTCTTAATTTTTGTACTTTAGAGTCTGAATTTATTTTATTAGTTGTGTGTCCGAAAGACAGAAGCCAGGAATGTAAACCATTTTCATTATCTAAAATAATGTATGATTCTTTTTGCTTTTATCTGATGGTTTCTGCTGCTTCTTTTTTTTATTCCTCCTCAAGACGATTTTATTTGTATTCTTTTTTTCTTGTTCTCTCTGCTTGCTCTCTATCTATTTTCTCTCTGACCGGAGGAAGTTGGAAAGTTTCTGATGGACCTGTTTGATTTAATGGTTAAGATTCATTTCATTCTCGTCACTTTGTGAATCCAACTACTAGTGTGAATAGGAAAAGAAAACCTGAGCAAGGGTGTTCCTATGTGTATGTTACCTGGTACACATGACAGCCAGTACACACAAGTCCTTTTGCACACGTGTACACACAAACTAATAAATTTCACTAAAAATTCTGAAAAAATTTAAGCATCTACTTTCAATAGTATTACATATATCCGTAAATTTTTATCTTAAAATTATTTACATTTTAGACACAACAAAAAATGAATGTTGAAAAATCTGACAGCTTTTTGAGTAAAAAACTGTCAGAATTTTGTCATTTTCATTGTTCCTTGTGTATAATGAATTTTAAGATAAAATTTTGCAGATATGTATAATACTATTAGAAATACATACTAAAAAAAATTATAATTTTTGGTGAAATTTGTTAGTTTGTATGCACATGTGTGCACGAAAAGGTTTGTGTGTACTGGATATGTTCCACCCATGACATCAAGTTAATGTCTATTTCTAAGCTGATTTAAGTCATATGATCAATATGTTACTCAGCTATTAGACTATTAACACATGTTAGATCCCCGGTAATTTTTGTTATGGGTTCGTCACTCCTGCTTAGACGATATGGCTTATGCTGATTGTATTCATGGTTGGTTAAGACGGTTATATATGGTTACCTGGACTGCCTCCTCAGGTTTCCTTTTCCTGGCCCATACTTCTCTTAGTATCCTTGACATGGCCCACTATCACTGGGCCTACTGTTTTGTGGGCCATATCACTGTTCTTCCCCATAAACAACGACAAAATGCGAGCTGGGAGGCAGATTCCTGCTAAATGCATCGAAGATTCAGAATCGATCGCGGAAGATCCTGCTTTGTTTCTTCTACCCCTCAGCTCCGACTGGAGCACTCCACCTTTTGACCCGCAAAGCCGGAGAGCTCCACAGATGTCGCGACGGCAGAGCACCGCGAGGCCCATGAACGCCGGCCGAAACAAAGCGGAACATGCGTGGCTGGTCGGGAGCTAAGCTTTTGTAATCAACATCACTGATCTAACCTTGCCTTACTTCCCGCGTAATCTCCAACACCCCAAGTCGGTGCGTACGTGGATGGACCGACTGAGTGATTGATTGATTGCCTTTGTGGATCAAATATTTCGACGGACAGCTTGATCGGCGAGCAAACTGATTTGGCATCGTCCTTGTTTAGTTGTTTTCTCCTGCTCCATAGTATGAGGAGAATTAATGGTCCTTTTCAGTTGGGATTTTGCTGTCATGCTACTCTCTGTCACTCCCCTCCCCACAAACCGTTCAAGGAATGGAAAGATAATACTCCAGTTACATGGTACGGAGTAGTAGAAGAGAAAATCGCATTTCCATTTTTCTTTTACCACTCTGTCTGATATTGCATTACTTCACCCGTCAAAAGAAATATTTGCCTTACATCATTAGTTTGACGCATAGATCACCAAAAGGGCATATAGTAAATCGGCGAGTGGCCCACAGTCCAACGCACACCTGCCATCCTAATCGCAAGAAAAGACATCAAAATTATGGGCCTGTTCGGCAGCCCTGGCTGCAGCAGTGCAGCGGCTGCACTGCAGCCAGAGCAACACAAAATTAGCTATATCTAAGTGGACAGCTGCGTATAAGTGCAGCCGAACAGCCTATATATGTCCTACTTACATTTAGCAAAAAAAAAAATAATAACTGCAGCCCCACACAACTGTAAGAGGCTGGGTGCGTTGCATTTGGACAAGCCAAGAGGAAACCCAAGAGTTGGTTAGTTGGTTGGCTGATTCATCCGTGACACAAACTGCAACACCGAAGAAAAAAACGCCCGAGAAGGACCTAATTAAACCCCCAACCACCAGGCCTTGTCTGCTACGCTAAACTTTTCAAGTTTTCCTTCGCCTTTTGCTTTGATCCGATTTGTTTTTAGGTGATCAAGCAGAAGCAAGCAAACTGCAAGCTTTTGATTGGAGCACACGTAGCTTAACCATTGCTTTGCTTTACACTGATATAAGCCATGCATCTGCCTCTTTATCTGCCACATGGTGGAGGCCCATCCTTGATTTCATGTAATCTATTAGGATGTACTATCCTCTGCTCCATTTTTGCTTTCTGCTGCCTGTATTCTGACTAACATTTTGGCCCTTTATAAGGTTCCATTTCGTGGCGCATGCCCCGGCTTCCACCTATACGACGCCCCGCGAGAGTGAAAGGGTGACTAGCAGGGTATCAGCGTTAGGGAGAAATTTCTTCTGCAATGCAACGGTCAACGACGTTAGAGTGGAAGGGTTCGAGAAGAATGCAACTTTCCTCTCATAAACAAACTGATTCTTTCCATTTTGCCTTTTTCCAAATAATGTCAACGTTCTTACTCCTCACAAGTCACAAGAAAATACATCAACGATATTGTACTTAATAAACACCAAAGCTATTCAAAAGCCCAGTGAAGTAATCATGCATTGGAATGACCGGTAATTGCCTCAAAATGTCCATACAGTGCTTGATGGATGCTACTTTTTTTAGACATAGGGTGTTGCTTTACACTACTGTTAATGGCTGAATGCCATGGCATCCCCTTTTCTTTTGCCATGCGCCAAGTGGAACCAATACAGTGGGACTCAATGCACAAGCTGAAAGTAAGCAGGCAGGCCTGACCTGTGGCAATGTGGCATTGCTCCACAACCTAACTTGCACGTCCTGACTAAGGAAAAAACAGTAAAAAGAGCAGATCGTCAATGTTTGGGTTACTAATGGGTCATCACGATTCACACGCATATCCTTATTCCCAGAATTTATGCATATCCAGTTGGTATATGAATATGATAGTATAGTGCCTTAAATGCATAGTGGGATGTGCTATAGTGGGTCATGTGAGTTAAATATACACATAGCGCTTACGACTGCAGTAACTGAATATGCATGCGGTGTGTGCATCCACATGTATATGCATTGGCAATTGGATAACAATGGAGCTTTTTCCAGTTCTCCTTTTCGTTGAGCTCCAAGTATATCTAATTTGACGACATACACCCATTTAGATTTCGAATGGACCAATTTCGCACCAGATACATGCTGCTATCGCCTTTCAGCCACTAATAATATATCAATCTGCGATAGCACACACGTCTTTATTTACTTTGTATCCCCAATCCTTATCTATTCAAACTGGCCAGAGGGAAAATTTTCCACGAGAAACCAAGCGCATCCCGCAGTTTCTCCAATTTTTTTTTATCTTTTTGGCCTCAGCAAGAGTGCTTTATACTATGGTCAATGGAGGGACAAATCAAACTTATCCATTTTGACCTCTGAAACCAAAATCCCCAACAAACCTTTTAACTCCTACTCCATGTACCAACAACGCAGCATGGTCACTAAGCAGAACATAAAAAATCCAAACAAGATGATCTAGCATGTACACATGCCACATCGCATCATCACTGACAGGGAACCCACAACACACACACACACACACTCTGACACACATGCGCATGCATGTCATGATCACAGCACATGTGCATGCGCCGGCGGAGTGTCAACTTTGATCGAGGGCGCCGCTGATCTCGCGATAGAAAATGACGACCGAGCTAACGGCCGACGCGAAAGGCCATCACCCATCAGCTATCCAGCAATCCAGGCTGCCTGCAGCCTGCAGGCTGGCTGGATCAATCGATCGATCGGCAATCCGGCACCAACCCACGAGGGGCAGGCACGATTTCATCGGTGGCGCGCTGTCAACCGGGGGCGGTTGGCTGATCATCATCTGACTCGGTGCTCGTTAGGACGCGACGCTGACTCAGGGCACCGTGGGCGTGAGGGGAAAAGCATGCAAAAGTGGGGGAGAAAATAATAAAAAAAGGGCGCCGTGGTGACCGAACGTGTGACGGTGTTCTCCATCGTCGCGCGGCCGCGTACGTACCTGGCTTCTTCGTGGTGATCGTGTCGGAGAGGGGTTGGACCCTTGTCAATTTACTATCCATATATGTTTGGGTTTCCGCGTCATCTCCATCGTCAGATCAGCGCAAGTGCGTAATTGCTCATGAAGATGCAGATGCAGATGCTCGAGGCCGTGTTGGATTGTGCTGAGAATTTAGAATAATCTGGAATTCAGACGTATTAGCTGGCGTAATTTCTGTTATAAAACTTTTGTCGATACAGCAGAACCACGGCTATCCTGATCGCTTTAGTCATTCATCCTCTTGGTATGCTAGATGATGCTAGATGAGTAGATGGTAGAAAGATCAAGGATGCAATCGACGGCGATACATGTACAGTCACGCACGCAGAGCCTCTTTGGCTCTTTTTCCTGATTCCTCACCTGATTCCTTCATTCCTATGAACCCCTGCAAATTTGGTAGCACCTTGTGTCCATGTCATAAATTAGATATCCGGATCCCCAACTGTATGCATGCATGTAATGAACAGCTCGTTGGGTGCTTGTCATGGTCCATGCTTCGATGACTGTACAAAGCTGCAGTGGAGTAGTGGGCACCCCGCTGCACATGCAGCACAGCACTAGGTGAGGCCAGCTCCACATAGGAAAAACATCTTTTATCCTGAATCCCGGTAGGAGACGATGACTGTTCCATTCAAAAGCGAACTGGATAGGCACATGGCTTTTTAATTCGGTCAGTCTGAAGAGAAGGCATTGCAGGCTCCAAAGCTTATAAAAGGCACCCATCTTCCTCATTCTTGAAGCACGGAGCTCAAGCCAACAACCACGCACATCAAGAAGTCATCACCACTCACCGACAGCCTCGCACAAGAACCGGAGCTAGCTAAGGCTCAAAGGGGAGCAAAGAGGAGTACTCTTCACTTCAGTTTCTCATCCCAACAACGATCAATGGAGAAGGCAGGGCGCCAAGAGCATGTCATCGGCATCCCAGTGAGCAACAGGGCTTTCGGAATCGAGGAGCCAGATTTCCCAAGCGAAGGAGCCGCCTACCATCATGTCGACGCGAAAGGGTCGGCAAACACGCGTACCAGCTCCAGATTAGGCAGCAGGAATGGAGACAGGCTTGCTCAAGGCATCAAAGAACATGGTATGTTCATCTCTCATCCGATGACTTCGATGTCTGAGCTGCAAATTGGAGAGCAGTGCACTGAACAATCCTTCCTTGATTTTGCAGTGACTCTAGGACCAAAGCTCTACGAGACCATGAAAGGCAAGCTGACGCTGGGCGCTAGAATCCTCCAAGCAGGCGGCGTGGAAAAGGTGTTCCGCCGGTGGTTCGCCGTCGAGAAGGGAGAGAAGCTGCTGAGGGCGTCTCAGTGCTACCTGTCCACAACTGCCGGCCCGATCGCCGGCATGCTCTTCATATCGACAGAGAGGATCGCCTTCCGGAGCGACCGGTCTTTGGCGCTGACCACGCCGAGGGGCGACGTGACTGTGCGGGTGCCGTACAAGGTGGACATCCCTCTGAGGAGGGTGAAGACGGCCAAGCCGAGCGAGAACAGGCACCGGCCGGAGCAGAAGTACGTCCAGGTGGTCACCGACGACGGCTTCGAGTTCTGGTTCTTGGGCTTCGTCAGCTTCCAGGTGACACTCAAGAACCTAGAGCTGGCCGTCGCGCAGGCGCAGTGATCGATCGATCTCTGATGAAACAAACTTTCGTTGGGTCGTCAGTTTGGTCATGTCTGGTTAATTTGTTGTGTGCATATGTGGTATGTAGCTAGGGGTTCGTGGTGGATTGCTTGGCGTTTTTGGCTTTGGAGCAAGTCATCCGGTACACACATGATAGGAGAAATTTTAGTGCATGAAAAATTCTTGATTGATGTTGGAGATAATAGTGCCACGGCAAAACTGCCATCATATACATGTGGTATGTACAAGATCAATGAGAAAAATCCAAAATGTTTGTTCAACTCTACATACTACTTGCAGCTCATCTGTCTTGTTGGTTTAATTCTGAAAAACTGGTCTCGAATACTGAATGATTTGTTTCTGTTATATTATTGGGAGTTTGGGACTAACTAGATAAGATGCATGAATTATTGGCCCGATCAATGACATTCATATGAACATGCTGGCTTAACCTACTTTTCTAAATAAAATAAAATAAAATCAGCTTAAAGGGAAGAGGGAAATATTTATTAGGGATCTAATCATGTCAGCATCACTCTAGAAATTGTTGATTTACTTCCAATAATTAAACTAATTCATCCAGCTATATATCTGATATCATTATGCCACTTTTGGGCACTTTAATTCATTGAACTATACCGAACGAAATCAATATATGTAGCTAGCAAAATAACCGCACTGAGATCACATGCATATATTAGAGACACTACGAATAAAACCAACACGAACTCAATATAGTACCACTCTCTGCTTGGCATGCATTCCGGTGGCTTTTCAGAAGCATTACTTAATGTGTTTAGCCACTCTCAAGCCTGGACATTGTATATTCACTTCAACTGTCAATACTTAATAACCAAGCAACCAACTAGGCCGATTCAGTTCGGTGAATGTTGTCGGCCGTTGATTACTTGAAAACGTTGGACATCAATATCTTGAATATGGCTCGGACCGTGTTTTTTAGTAAGTCGTAGCCCACCTAAACGAAGCAACAAAAAATTAATTTAAATAAAACTTTCACATCTATACCATTCACGGTTTAAAATACCAGGCTGAAAAATTACTATCAAAACCCTCAAAATTATAAGTTTAAAATTTTAAATTTTGGTTGTAGCCGATCAGCCGCAACCGATGTGACCCTATATGTGTTGAAATTATGGCAATGCTACGTGCATGTGTTTGTCTTGTAAATTATTTCCATAATTACTATAAATAATTTTACTGGGGGTTTTAAAATGTTTTGTAACCGATTTCGATCCAATGAAAATTTCAAAAATATCAGTTGCTCTACCAATCTCTTCAGTAACAATCCAATGATTCTTATCACTCGTTTCTTAGATAAAAGGTTGGGTAACAAATTATTCTAGCTTACAAAAAATACAAAATGGCATGAAATAAACTAACAATTCTCAAATGTTTTTTCAAAACACATGAAATATTTTGTTGCATGTCCGCGTTTTTGGCTTTATCAGAATGTGGGTAATGAAAATTACGGGCTTGTTTGGTTCTCTACCCTACCAAAATTTTGGTAGTGCCAATTTGTTGGCAAGTTTTGGCACTATCAATTTCTTGGTAGGGTAGAATTGTTTTGCATGTATTTGTTTTGCTACCAAAACGATGCCAAAATGTATGTTATAGAGAAAAAAGTTCTAGATTGATGCCAAATTGACCTTAGGCACTAAGCATGAATTGGTTTTTAAACCAAATGATCATTGTTACTATTTAAGTTGTCAACAAATTGGTAGGGCAAGTTTGGCACTAAACCAAAATGGCCCGAAGGTAAAATAGTGTATTGAAACTCAATGTCATTTTAAATGACTATAATTTCATCTTAATAAATTGGTCGACCGAATCTTTTGAACGGCCCTACAAAAAAAAAGACAAAAAATTTACAATTTTATTGACATATGAATTTTAACAAAACCATAGAAATTATTAGTTAGAAGTGTATTTTCATTACCACATCGAGGTAAATATTTGGGACAATTATGTTCATACCCCTATTTTAACTCCAATTGTGATTCTACTTTTATTTTTTAAACTTTAGGAATTTGCCATCGTATTTTCAAACCGAAACTCATGATTGCCACTAATCCATTAGATACCCTTAACTGTGTTATATATGTGAACGGTATTTGTGGATTTGACACCCTTTGTTGAATAGTGACAACTCAGATACAAAATTCATATAATTATGGGATCATTGATACCAAGACAAGCAAGAATACACCAAAGACACAGAGGGGAGTCGACTTTTATACAATTTTGGGCCCTGAAAAGAATAATAATCCTACGTCATGTCGGCCGGAAGCTTTTTCCTTAATCAACATATAAGGCTTATTGTTAGGTAAAACGAGTTACGCTGGAGGCTATTCTAACCTACCAACTAGATGATATGGGGGATATGGATGTATATATATATGGCTAGTTGAGGGTTCATAGGTGAATTGATGAGTCGTTTTCGTAGGGTTTTGATGTCTTCGATGGATCTGGTGTATGCAAACATGTTTTAACTTGTCTTGTTTCGTGTTTCAGAGCATATAGGGGCTTATATATTTATACCCCCAAGAGGTGTTGTGTTCTAGTTGGAATCAGGAGTTTTGATGAGGAAACATGTCTGGTTGAAAAAAGGGAATAAAAATATCATGTTTAGATTGTATCTTTCATATATAACATAGTTTTTTTTGTCTAATCTATATTATATTATAATCGGTGGACCTCTCCCTGTATACGTAAGGGTATCTGTAATACCCCAGTTAATATATATACATTAAATCGAGATACTAACAGACTACTATAACACCATTTTTTTTTTTAACTTTATGATTTTAGGTCAAGTCATTGCAAACAAGATGAAGGAACCCCAGTGAGCATTTGTTCCTTGATTGCAGTTTGCAAAAGCCACAGTAAAGCATGTTTTGTAGCATCTTCTTAAAACACGTTCACACACAAAACTTCTACTGGTGTATACCGTTAAGGGAGTGGAACATAAAAGTTCCAGAGACTTTGTCGAAAATGTCGACCATGATCATGCAACTGCACTAAAACATATCAAGGAGTTGATAAGCAACTGCACTAATGTAGCACACCAGAACCAGACCCTAAGAGGGAATTTCAGGTGCAGTTTCTCAGCTCCACCAGAAGAAACAACAGAAATCCACTCACAGAACTCGGACTGTTCTCTCGTCTTATCTAGAAACACCAACAAAATCTTGCAGGTGAAACTCGTGCTACATTACACTGCATGACAGAAAAGCATCAGACGATTCGTTTACTTCCTCCTGTCACACTGGCGGACACACGGACATGGGGATAGAGCTGTACCCCCAAAATTTTTAGCAACAAACTCACTATATAGCATATATATTGACTATGCATATAGATAGATTGCTAAAAAAATAGCAAGGCTTTCAAAATAAAAGAACTGATTGATTATTGTACCCATACTGATTTAATAGCATGTTAATTCTTGACTGTAACACCTTAGCATCTAGAACATGTAAATACTTATCCTTGTACAAAAAATTTTAAAATATTTAGTTCTTTGTGCTTCTGTTAAATTTCTGAATAACCGTTCATTTTTCATATGTACTGTGTGCTGCCAATAGATATAATTGAATACTTTTGGATTCAATTCAGGTTGTTACATAATATATATTTCTCGTGCTATGTTTTTTTCACCATTTCTCTACAACTCATGTTCGTAACTTTTATTGGGCTAATAATGTCGTGATATACACTTACCCAATGATTTAGTTATTTATTGTCGTGAATTTTGTTTAGTTTATATATAAGAGATATACGTGGAAACACATTAATGTCCCAAATTTTATCTATGTACCGTAGTCGGAAGGTCTTCTAACTCCGTACCCCCATCTTAAAAATCTTGCGTCCGCCACTGTCCTGTCATCTCCTTAGAAAACAATACAATGGTCCCGAAAACGATCTCCAGCCTGTTCAACTGGCTAGCTGGCTCCAGCCAGCTTCTATAAAAAATCCATTCAACCCAATCATTTTCAGCCCAGCAGGCCCTCGTTAGAAATGTCCCGTTTCTCCAGCGACTTCTCTATCGTTCGTCCCTGTATTGACACGTACCCTCGGCGAAGATACGCCGAAGTAATCCAGGCCGCAGAGGCAGAGACGAGCGAGCGGCGAGCCCACCGCCAAAATCTGTTTCCGAGTAGGTAGCCACGGGCTTTTCTTCTCGTTGTGACAACGCAGCACCTTGCAGGATGGCACGCACGCGCCCGCGCGCGCGCGGACGTCGCTTGCGTCTGCGGATTCGGAAACAGTGAAGGATCGCCGGCCGACCTCGCAACGGCGCTCTCGTTGCCGGCTTAAATGCGGGTGACAAGGACGGCGTGGGCACCCATGCCACTGCGCTGTTTGCTTCGGCAGTTGGCACCACAGCGGAGCGGACACGCGCGCGGGCGGCGGAACGGTTACATGCACGCGTTAGGTGAGGTCGGGGCCTTGCTGAGTCGGTGCTGCGTGGGATGTGACCGAGACGTCTGGGCTTGGTTTGGTAGGGAGCCTTGGAGAATTAGTAGAGCAGACAGCGGTACATCACAGTCGTTTTTGCGTCTAAAACATCCCCGCATCGATCACATGTGGCTGCAATCTCAGGAACAATTCTTGTGCCCTTGTGTTGAATCATTAGTATTGCAGTGCAACTTAATTAACGCATGCTGTTGTTCTTGATCATTTGATCTATATCGTCTCGGTGCAATGCAAGATGGACGTAGATATACAAGTGGCCTTGCAACTGTATCATCGGCTCGGCGGAGGGGCCCCTTCGTAGCTCCCGACACAATACCGGCCCCTTTTTTCCGGGGATCCGGTGCATGCAGGAATGTGCGAGCACATGGGGCGCTTCTCGGAAAGCGGCAGAGGGCGTAGCCATCTGGCGGCCGTCTCGATACCATAGAGAAATCTCGAATCTCGCTTTCGAGCAAATGAATATACCACACCTGGCCTTCACATGGAAGAGGGGTCGACCACTCAAAACTAAAGCTCCATTTCTAGCCAGGCCGAATGACCGAGGGGATGACGCGGCCATTCACAAAACGAGCAGCTAGCAGCTGCAAGCTTGTAGCCTGAAACCAGCAGGCAGCGGTAGGGTAGGGTGTGTTGGTCTACGTCTTCTTTACGCGAACGTGGACTGCGCCTTTCTGATCCACGGGTGACTCGACCGGCCCGGCTGCTGACTCCGCAAATCCACTGCGCGCCTTTGCGAAAAGGATCCACCACCGCGCGACGCGCCTATATATTCTGCTCTCGGTGGCTGCACTACCTCCGCTACTAATCCAGTTATTCCTTCCACGCTAAGGCAACAGCAGCGCAACGCAGAGAGCACAGAAGCACAGCTGCTCGATCTCTTCAAGTAAGCTCGAGGCAGAGCAGCCATGAGGAAGTCAAGCATCAACGGCGGCCATGTCATCGGATTCCCGGTGACCGCCAAGGCGTATGGCATCGAGGAGGAGGTTTCATCCAGGGGCCAGTCGTTCAGGAAGGCCGATGGCGATCACCTTGCCGTCTCGTTGTCGCACCCCAGTCCATACACGTCTTTCGGCTATAAGCATGGTAAGTATTGGTCACGGTCGCAAAAATCATCAGATTTTCTGATACATACCAAACATCTGGTCATCTAGTATATGGTTTCTAACGTTTACTGTGATCCATGTATTTCTGCAGGCAGCAAGGGTCAGGTGATTCACTGGGTGAGCAAACTCAGCAGAAAGGCACAGGGCTTCCGGGAGCATGGTGAGTTAGCATCCATGAATCATGTTCTTGCTTTCAGATATTCATTTGTTAGCCATTAAGGTGAACGTGATTGAACGTCGTATCCTAATAAACATCGCCGTGTGTACCGTGCAGTGACCTTGGGGCCAAAGCTGTCAGAGACCGTGAAGGGGAAGCTGAGCCTGGGCGCGAAGATCTTGCAAGCCGGCGGGATCGAGCGCGTGTTCCGGAAGGCGTTCTCGGCGGAGAAAGGCGAGCGGCTGGTGAAGGCACTGCAGTGCTACCTCTACACCACCGGCGGCCCAATCGCTGGGATGCTCTTCGTCTCCACCAGAAAGATCGCCTTCCGCAGCGACCGTCCGGTCACCGTCACCACGCCTATGGGCAACGACGTCGCGCGGGTGCCGTACAAGGTGGTGATCCCTCTCAAGCAGATCGCCAAGGTGCGGCCCAGTGAAAACGCCGACAAGCCGGAGGAGAAGTACATCCACGTCGCCACCGTGGACGGCTTTGAGTTCTGGTTTATGGGGTTCGTGAGCTACCAGAGGTCGTGCAAGTACATGCAGAAGGCCTTCTGGGAGCTGCAATGACTAGCGCACGACGAGCGTGCGTATGGTCTGGTGGTGTTGATCGAGAGGAGGAGGAAGACTGCTATTGTTTGTTCCATCGGCACGATGAGAAGTGAAGTTGTGGGCTGCCCCGCCGTGTTTTGTTGTGAGGCAACCCTGGCTGAAGTCGCCCGAACTTTTCTCGGGTTCTTCCGCGTACGATTTGGATTGACATGTGTGTTGCTCCAAATATATGATTTGCATGATGGACCGCGAAAATTAACCATGATCCATGTTGATGATTGGAAAGATATAAGTTGTTCAAATTCTAGATCCTATCCAAAATTTTCAAGATCGACAGCCCCTCTAGAAGATAACTTCTCGTCAGCCGGCCCAATTCCAAGACAAGGTCATTTCTACCGATTCGGATAAGTCAGCCCAATTGTTTGAGATGGGCCCTAACAAAATTTAAGCTAGGCTGTTTCTCCTCTTCCCTAAACGCGTCCAATCTACCAATCCATCGCGGCGTTGACTGGCCCATTCAACGATCCATCCCGATACGACGCCATCTACTCCCGCGGCGGGGGCAGGTGCGGCGTGGCATGGCTGCCTCTGGCTCTAGGACGTTAGCCGGCGCGATACCGTAGAGAAAACATATGGAAAGCCCACGTAATCGACTATCAAACGGGCAGCGGCCAAAGCGGTTGGTGAATATGCCTCTTACGAACGCGGCGTCTGCAAACACAGCGAACCTGATCGGCGTCGATCTGTCTTGATCAATGGCACCAAAGATTTGTTTGGAGGAAGATCCACATTAATGGAAAGCAACCAGGTCGGATATAAACGCCTATATCCGGCTACGGGTGCATGGTGCCGTGGTCTATTACTGAAGCGCGCAAACCTTGTCATGCTGGTCTTTAAGAATGTCACCATTTTTTAGATAATCTCCTATTGGACATGTTCAAATCTTCTTTAGGTAACGTCGTCATTTGCAGGCCCAATAGAAAATCTGAACACAGCTGGTATTAGGGGATTCTATATACTAACTTGATTGTTGAGAATCTGTGCACCTATTTTTGCTTGAAATAAACCTTATATGATAAAGTTAAATATGCCAAGATATGTAGAATGTTTATTTGATATAAAGATGCTACCATTCAGTAGACCCTTACCTATGGTCTACCCACCTCTTGATTGGGAAAAACGTAATCAGGATGATAACCATAGTGTGTGTTTAGAGCAAGATCAATAGTAGAGTTGATTGCTTACTCTAAAAATTAAAATATTAATTAGAGCCAATCTAATAGCCTATTTATATAATAGTTGGCTATATATACCATATCATTAATACATGTTCCACGCATCTCTCTCATATTTTTTCTTGGAGCTTATGCTACAGCTAGCTCTAAATCTAGAGCTCACCTCTTCTCTTTTCCTCTTCTTTCTCCTCCAACTAAGCACAAAGAATTTTTGAAGCCAGTTTAGATTAACTATTGTACCTGCTCTTAGTGAATTTTTCCTAATAATAAATTCAGGTACTAGTAAACCTCTTTTTTCTGCACGGCCGGGATTCGGGAACATGCCAAATTAAAGAGGATTTGGGAACTTGTTTATTGTTGGAGAAGGCCTAACTCTAGGGATCCGGACCCCCGAAATTCAGGTACTAGAGAGCAAACGCCGGATTATGCACGATCCGTTGTTCCGTTTATTCTAGCAAACCTCCTTTTTCTGCAAGGCCAGGGGGAGATTCGAGAACATGCCAAATTAAAGAGGATATGCGCTCCTCTTGTATACACGCACCGCAAATCGAAATGGTTGGAAACCGTGATATTTCACATTGCCGTTTCCAACCAGATTGTGCTAATCCTACGTAGTACTGCTGGCTTGTTTATTGTTTACAGATAGGCACCGAGTACTGACTAGCCAGACGTACGTGCACGGAGCACATGAACATGACCACACCACTATATATACACGACCGACCACGCTCGTTAGGACTCAATCCACCATCACACACACCGTCACACACCTCGTCGTCGTGCAGCGGTGCAGGACAAGAAGGTTTCAGCCTTTCAGGGCTTTTCAGACTTCAGCATGGTCAGGTTCCAGCTCCCTCCCCCTCGTCCTCCTCTCCCTCCTGGCCATCTCCAACGCGCAGGCGCCGTCGCCGGTGTACGACACGGACGGCCACGAGCTGATTGCCGACCAGGGCTACTACGTCCTCCCGGCCGCCCAAGCAGGCGGCGGGCTCACGCTGGCGCACGACGTGTTCCCCTGCCAGCTCCTGGTGGCGCAGCAGACCGGCGATCGTCTGAACTTACCCGTGTACTTCACCGCGTGGGGCGGCGCGTCGGACAGGACCGCGTCTCGACCGACGTCCGCATCCCGCTTCAAGATCGCGACGACCTGCGTGCAGACCACCAAGTGGCACGTCTCCGGCGAGCGGCAAGTGGTGACGGGCCCCGTGGCCTGGCCGCCGAGCGGGCGGGAGGATGCGTTCCGCGTGGAGAAGAGCGGCGCGGGTGCGTACAAGCTGGTGTCCTGCACGGACTCGTGCCGGGACATGGGCTTGACCAGGCACCGCAAGCTGGACTTTCTGGAAGTGAGCCAGCAAGCTCATGTCGTGGTGTTCAAGAAGGCCTCAAAGTAAAGGGCCGGCCCGTGCAACTTGTGCGTGCTGCTGGTGCATGCGTGATGCGTTTGTATTTAGCGTGCGTGCGTGCTGGCGTGCATGTACTGGTTGAATAATGTGAAGCTACGGTAGCACCGTAGCAGGCATGCTCCTGTTCTTTCCTCATGGTGATCGTGTCATGTGTACTCGTCAACATTGTGCAAGTGAGCAAGGCTGCTTCTGGTTGTCTGGCCCAGCCGGGCCTATAATAAATCCAAGGCATAATATTGCATTCTGGCATTTTGTTTGAAGCTAAAATATGTCATATTTGACAATTACACACCTAAGTTGCCAAAACATTTGACAATACTAAAACTTGCCAAGTGATTGCCAACATTTTGTCATGGTAGCAAACCAAACAAGCCCTTTAAATCCAGTTATTACAATTGTTGGTATTGCATCTGGGCCAGGCTTCTGGAAAACAGAAGTTGGGTACATGCCTGAAGAAATCATATCAGGCAACAAGCCACATCAAAACAAATATCATATGAAGTTAAAAAAAATATATCATATGAATGTGCAACGAGTAAATTGGGACCTATAGAGTGAACATGAGCCATTTTGCATAGGATGCTGTTAGTTATTAAGGCGAACGTGAGCGTCGTACGTATCCTGATAAATATCGCCGTACGTGTGCCGTGCAGTGACCTGGCGCGAATCGAGCGCGTGTTCGCGAATCGAGACCGGTGGAATCGAGCGCGTGTTCTCGGCAAAGAAAGGTGAGCGGCTGGTGAAGGCGCTGCAGTGCTGCCTCTACACCACCGGCGGTCCTATCGGCTATCGTCGGGATGCTCTTCGTCTCCACCAGAAAGATCGCCTTCTGCAGGGACAGGTCGGTCACCGTCACCTCGCCTAGGGCCGGGCAACGACGTCGTGCGGGTTCCGTACAGGCAGATCGCCAAGGTGCGGCGCAGCGAGAACACCGACAAACCGCATGAGAAGTACATCCTTATCTCCAGTCTACACCGTGACGGCTTCTGGTTCATGGGGTTTGTGAGCTACCAGAGGTCGTGCAAGTACATGCAGAAGGCTTTTTGAGAGCTCCAATGACTAGCGCGCGACGAACGTGCGCATGATCAGGTGGTGGTGAGGAAGACTGCTAATGTTTGTTCCGTCGACACGATGGGAAGTGAAGTTGTGGGCTGCCGCACCGTGCTTAATTTGTTATGAGGTAGCTCTGTCTGAAGTCATCTACTCCCTCCGTCTTAAAATATAGAGACTTATGCTGTTTTTCTAGGAGATTAATGTTGGAAAAATGAAGTGCTATGATTGGTTGTGAGAAGAAAGTAGGTGAAAAAATTAAATAGAGGATGATTGTGATTGGTGGAAATAGGGTAGGTGAGTGTAGAAGTAGTGGTATTTTGAGATAAATTTGAATTGTTCAGGTAGTTATATTTTGAGACGGAGGAAGTATATATTTAGGTTCTTCCGCCGTTCTACGTACGATTTGGATCAGAGAAAATTGAGATAATGCCACTAATAAATATTGCTTTTGATGGAATGTCATTCCATAAATGAGTTTCGATAAAGGACCACTCTTAATTGAGTGGGATTCGATACAATGCCATTTGGAATAAAATTGTCCCTAACTTTGCCTTCTTCCTCCCGCATTTGTTTTCTTCCTCCGCGCGCCTCCCGTTGTTCGTCGCCGCCGTCAGCCATCTCCTCTCCGTCTGTCGCCACCGGCGCCATCTCCTCTCCGTCCGCATTGGCTCCCGTCCACCGGTGCATCTCCCTTCCGCCTGTGCGCCTCCCTTTGTTTGTCGCCGCCGTTGGCCATCTCCTCTCCGTCCGTGCCAGCGTCGGGGGCAAGCCGGCCATCTCCTCCTGCTGGCACGTCCCCCCTCTGTCCGTCACCACCACCAGCCAGTCTCCTCTCCATCGTCTCCGGTTAGTCTCCTCTCCGTTCACCGCAACACTACTCAATGGGCGGTGGTGGGTGACGGGCGGCGGAGGCCGGCTAGCGACGCCAACATAGGGTGCGACGGATGGAGGCGGCACAAGCACGCAACGTCTGGCCACACAGGGCGCGGCGCACGGCAGCAGGGGCAGGCCGGCGGGCGCACGACGGCAGGTGATGTCTGTCGGCGGCACAAGCACGCGGCGGACGGGGGTGGCACAAGAACGCAGCATCCGAGGACGCAGGGAGCAGCGCACGGCTGCAGGGGGCAGGCCGGCAAGCGCACGACGGCTGTCGGCGGCGGCCGATAGTATTTTGTTGATATCCATTTTACTTGAGGGGTGTTTTTATAAAATTGCAGGGGCAGTTTTGTCCCAAATAGCATTGTATCGAAGACCACTCAGTTAAGAATGACTCTTTATTGAAACTCATTTATGGGATGGCATTCTATCGAACCAATATTTATCAGTGGCATTATCTCAATTTTCTAATATTAACATGTGTGTTGTTCCAACTACCTGATTTGAATGATGGACCGTGAAAATTAACCATAGATCCATTTTGATAATTGGAAAGTTATAAGTTGTTTAAACCCGCAACGATACAAGAGTACCCTTCAAATTGCTCATCATCTTAATTAGCTAGGTCAGGTGCTCTGGTGTGAGCAAAATACGAGAAATATTTATGAATAAGGCCATGATATCCACTTTTATTATAGCCAGAATAAAGAAGAAAGTGTTTGTCTGGGTAAAGGCCGAAGCGATTAAGCTTGAAGTTCCCCTTTTGGCAGATATCACATAGTTTTTAGCCTTTTTTGGCAAGTCGTTTTAACTTGCTCGTACATATAATTTACTTCTTATAGAAGACAAATCTTTTGCCGTCCTTTTAATAAAGTTGTTTAAATTCTAGATTTTCTCCAAAATTTTCAAAGATCGACAGCACCTCAGGAAGATAACTTCTCACCAGCTGGCCCACTATCAGACAAGTCCATTTAAACTGGTTCATACATGGCAGGCCCGATTACTTGGGCTGGGCCGTAACAACATTTTAGATATGCTGGCCCATTCAAAGATCCATACCAATATCTATTGTTTCTCAAAATGCCTCGTCTACGCCACCTACTCCTACCGCTGCGCCGCTGCGGCGTGGCATGGCTGCCTTTGAGCTCTGGCTCTGGGACGTTAGCCGGCGCAATACAGCAGAGGCAAAGAAAACACATGGAGGCGCACGACAAGCGGTTGCCGAACCGATGGTGATGCCTCTTACTAACGCGGTGCAAACGCAACGCAACGAACCTGATCGGCGTGGATTCGTGTCTTGATCGATGGCACCATAGACTTGGCTGGAGGAAGATCCAAATTAGGTTGGTTGGGAAAATGGGAAGCGATCGGGTCGGATATACACGGCTTTATCCGGCTTACCGGCGCGCGGTGCCGTAGATTGTTAGTTTGTTACTGAAGCGCGCAAACTTGTGTCACGCTGGTCACTTAATTAGGAATGTCATCATTTTCTAAGATAATCTTCTATTGGACTTGTTCAAACCTTTTTTAAGGTAACGTCGTCATTTGCAAGCCTAATAGAAATTCTGAACACAAAACTAGTATTACTATGGGATTCTGTGCTAGTTTGCTTGTTGAGAATATGTACAACTATTTTTGCTTGAAAGAATAAATAGTGGTCTTTGACTGCGGCTAGTCAAAGGTAACTGCAGGTGCGAGTATGGTTTCTGGTTCTTTTTAGTATTCCAGTTTTTTTAGTACTGTCACTTGTTAAAAGTTCCATCATCATCAAGTTCATCGCAAGTTTGTCGCCGAAATTCAGCTACTAGAGAGCACAGTAGCACACGCCTGATATGCACGATCAGTTTCCCGTTTACACTGGCAACCACCTTTTTCTGTAAGATAAGGCCGGGATTCGGGAACATGCCGCCGACTTCTAAACAGAGAGTAAACCGAATTATTAGCTATACACAAAACGAGAAATATAATTATTATATAATTAATTGAGTATTGATTATTAAAAATTTTACTCATAAATTTATATCATTTTTTAAAACAACTTCTATATAAAAAGTTTTTGCATAAAACATACCGTTTAGTAGTTTGAAAAGTGTGCTAACGGAAAACGAGACAAAAATTTAGCCACTACACTGAATGAAACTCGCCCTAAGGCCAAGTTCTTTTCAGCTTATTTAGGATTATTACTCATCAGATTATTCAAATTATTGTGTACACGCTTCCAAAGATATCAAACGATGAACTTTTTTTTAAAAAAAAATTATATATGAAACTTCTTTTAAAAAGTCAAATAAATCTATTTTTGAAGTTTGCAGTTGCTAATACTCAATTAATCGCTGGAAATCTAGTTAATTTTTGATATAATTTAATCCAAAAAACATTAATAAATTTATAATATCATGAATTAAAGAAATAGGGAATAATCATGTGTAGCAATTAAAACAAGTATCGTCCAAATGAAAAGACAATGCCTACAATGTTCATCAAAATTACAACAATGAATTCATATCCTGATGAAAAAAGTTACCGATCCATTTGATCCGACATGGTTGCTTCCATTGCTTCCTAGTCCATCACTAACGTCATTACCTCCATCTTCGTGGACGTTGCCCTTTGCCGTTGCCTACCTTGTCGTTCTCTGTGTTCGTCGCCATGGGGAAGAACGCCTTGAACAGTCGCGCGAAAGTGCTCCCTAAAAACTATATCACCCGTCTACCCGCGCAGGTACTCATGACGGGGCGTTAGTTTTGGAGGCTTGCTTGTTCCAAGAACTTGTGCGCGTAAGCAAAAGGGGGGATGAAGAGAGACAACAAAGAGGCAGATTATAGGTGGAATATGTGTCTACTCTTGTGTTTGTGGGAGAAGGTGAAAAAAAAATAACTAGCCATCAATCTCAATTTATCATTAACCAACCATCAAATAGTTGTAATCGAGAAGATCACCACTCCATTAATCAAATATTTGATTAATTCTGAAAAATTCTTCATCTTTCTACTTAATAACCTATGAACACACGTAATTCTTGTATTATGACCTTGAAATTTATTGGATTTAGATGGATCAACCCAATTAAATCTAACATTATTCATATAGTAATAGTTTGTCTCGTTTTACGTGTGACAAATAATCCAATTCTATCCTCACTTTAAAACTGGCCCGAGAACGGATATGCGCTCCTCTTGCATATACCGCAAGCGATCGAAATGGTTGGAAACCTTGATATTTTATCGTTTCCAAATCAGATTGTATTACGACACTACGTGGTACTCCTGGCTTGTTCAGTGTTTACAGACAGGCACCGAGCTACTACTGAACAGCCAGACGCACGTGCACGGAATCCAGTAGTCGACTCTACTACTCGTACTACAAAGTACAGATCACTATAAGTAACACGACCACTCGTTAGGACTCAATCCACCAGCACACACACGCTCGTCGTCGTGCAGCGGTGCAGGACAAGAAGGTTTCAGGCTTTCAGACTTCAGCCATGGTAAGGTTCCGGCTCCCACTCGTACTCCTCTCCCTCCTGGCCATCTCCCTCACCTCGTGCAGCGCCAACGCGCCGCCGCTCCCGCCACCGGTGTACGACACGGACGGCCACGAGCTGATCGCCGACAAGAGCTACTACGTCCTCCCGGCCGTCCACAGCCACGGAGGCGGCGGCCTCACGCTGGCTCCCCGCGTGTTCCCCTGCCCGCTCCTCGTGGCGCAGGAGACCGACGAGCACCGCAAGGGTTTACCCGTGCGTTTCACCACGCGGGGCGGCGCGTCGGACAAGACCATCCGCGTCTCGACCGACGTCCGCATCCGCTTCGACGCCGCAACGACCTGCGTGCAGTCCAACGAGTGGCACGTCGGCGACGAGCCGCTCACGGGGAAGCGGCGCGTGGTGACGGGCCCGGTGATCGGGCCGCCGATCCCGAGCGGGCGGGAGGACGCGTTCCGCGTGGAGAAGTACGGCGCGGGTGCGTACAAGCTGGTGTCGTGCAGGGACTCGTGCCAGGACCTGGGCTTGACCAGGGACAGCGGCCACGCGTGGCTTGGTGCGAGCCAGCCGGCCCATGTCGTGGTGTTCAAGAAGGCCATAAAGTAAAGGGCCGGCCCATGCAACTTGTGCGTGCTGCTGGCGCATACGTGATGCGTTTCAGCGTTTGTATGTAGTGTGCGTGCGTGCATGTACTGGTTGAATAATGTAAAGCTACGGTAGCATGTATGGCTTCAAGGCGATCGTGTCATGTGTCTGTCTAAGCGTGACTCGTGAACACTGTGCAAGTTACCAGGGCTGCTTCTGGTTGTCTGGCCCAGCCGGGCCCAGAATAAATCCAAATGAAAATAGTATGTATATGTTTCACAGCGAGTATCTGTTTAAAAGCAACATGTGCAGAAAAAATGAGAAGAGGACAGGCGTCCAGTCACTGCCAAAAATTGAATGATGCAAGTTGAGATGTCTCATAAAAAATCTAACATATATGATTTTGTTATCAATAAAGACTATAACAAATATAACATCATAATGGGAACGCAAATTAAACAAATAGTTTATATAGGAAAAAACATTTGAAGCTTACAAGTGAATCATTATCCTTTACATGCTTAGAGATGACTGATAGATCAAATGAGCGCCTACACTAAAACATTCCTCTCGCCCCCTCCCACCCCTCCCCCAACACCCCTTTTTTGCGGGCCGATAGAGGCTAGGCACCACTTTATCTATCTATCTATTATTTTCCTCATCTATCCATGTGTGTGTATTTTCAATATGTTCATCCATCTATCTATTATTTTTCTTGTCATATTCTAAAATGTATCTATTTCCATCGATCCATCCATAAAAAATTCTTTACTTTCTACTTATCCTAAAATATACATAATTCAAATAATGGATCCAAGGGTCAAATAAATATAATTGTTGCTTGGAGTTGTTAAGAAATAAATACATAAAACACAGAGGTTTCTTCTGGGTGGAAGCTAAGGAGTGCTCCCGGTTTTGGAAAGGACTAATTCAAATAAGAGATTGGGTAAAGAGATTTACAGAATGAGAGTTGGGTAGTGGAAAACACAAACAGTTTTGGGAGGATACATCGTTAGGGGACTGCCCTCTCAAAATTGAAGTATGGGAAAATAGTATATGATATATGTAATCACACCAAGATACTGCAGAGGTTTTCAATAGAGGTCTCCTGAATGTAACTTATAGAAGATCTTTTGGGGAAGTAGAGTTAGAGGAGTGGATAGCCTTGAAAAATGAATTGGATCAGGTGAGCCCTAGAGGGGGGTATGACATTTTAGAGTGGTCCATGAATGACAACAAGAGGTCTACCACAAAATCTATGTATAGGTAGATGGCTTTTAGAGGTGTTGAAGACATAAAAATAAGATATATGTAGAAAGCTCACATTCCTCTGAAAACTAAACACTTTCTTTGATTAGCTAGTAAGAATAGGATCCAATCAGCCTCTGAACTAAAGAAAAAGAACTGGGAGGGTTCTGAATTTTGCTATCTGTGTGGTGACCTTGAGGATGCTAGCCACATGATCTTTAGATGCCCAGTGGCCAAATTTGCTTGGTGTGTGGTTAGTGGATGCTCTAGGTTGGAATATTATTCCAAATTGTTTTGATTCTTTCATTCTTCTTATGAGTAGGATGGCAGGAACAAAACCAGCCAAAGAGGATGTGGTTTTGTACTCTTGTTAGATGCTTTGAGTTGGGCTCTATGGTTGATCAGGAATGGTGTTGTTTTCAGAGAAAAAAATTCTGAACTCCCCCCCATAACACCTTTATATCGGGGAATTTTCTTGACCAGGAACTGGAAGCCGCTGATGGAGGAGGAAGACAGGAGAAAGGTGGAAGGAATGGCTGTGAAGATGCTTGAAGCGTTGAGCAATCTGGAACACGCATGAGTAAGAATTGGATAGCTTGCTTTAGATGTCAAGTTTGTACTGCCCTGCTTGATGCATAAGAAGTTTTAGTAGGTAGAGGTGAAAGTAGGACCCTTTTGTGTATGGACGGTGAGCCCCTGAGCTGAATTTGGCTTGCTGGTTATCCCAGTTCTCATGCTTATATCAGACTTTTTCTAAAAATAAATTTTAAAATATAATATTTCTATATTTGGTCGTGCCAACCAATCATAACCATGTCTTATCTAATTTCTATGCCTTCTTATATGAACCATCCCCATTTGATACTATCTATGATCTTAAATATAATAGGCTATATAGCCATATTATATGGCTTGTAACAAAGAGCTTATTCGACAATCAAGTTGCTGCAGCACAACGGTTGTGCTGCTGTAGCATCTACAGCCACTGCAATAGCCATGACCAATAAAATCCAACTCAAACATGGCGCTGCAGCCGAACGGCTGCACTACAAGGGTGCAGCCCTATACGCTGTGTCTGTGCAGATTTCAAGTGCCGAACAAGCCCAAACTTTCTCACCTTTTTCAATAGCAGCAATCCAGCTCCTGGAATATAGCCTCCGCTGTACGTCCACAGGTGGATATGCACAACCAAATAAATTACAAATAGAAGTACTTAAGCCATATGCCTCATATCTACGAAACATAAAAAATAATTAAATGCGCACGCCATTCAAGGGTTGTATATGAAATCCAATTACTACATTTAAAGTCAAACGTGCATAAAATACGGGAAACAATATCTACTAAAAATATGCTAACTCCATTGAATATCAAATCCAATTTATTTTTTTTCAAAAAGCTGATATATACTTACAAATTACATTTTATTTGTAAAATAAAATATTAAGTCACACGCCACATCTAATTTTATTTTATCCGGCACAACACAAAGTTATATCCTCTTGGAACTAAAAAAACATGTTCATAGATATGATTTTGTGGTGATATAATATGCCACTAAATTTTATGTGATCTAAATGTTTCTAGATTTTTTTGTTACTGTTTACATTGCATTTACGATGTGAAAGAATGTAAAACGAACATTTCCTCAAGTGACTAAAATCTAACATGGTATAGTTATAATTTTCATGATAATGCTGTACAGTTTTAGATTTATTGGTAAAGAAAAATAATCGAAACTTCCTCAGTGTACAGGCAAAAAAAAAAAACGAACGGAGTAATTAGAAGTTTTGAGGCTAGCTAAGCTAGATGGTTCAATTGCAGATTTGCAGTCAGCAGACACAGTTTAAATTAAAACAGTACTAGAGCATACATCATCATCATTAATTAAGAAATTGCACGTTCCATCAATGGTAGGTATCAATGCAACTTGGCATAGTTTGCCCTGAGTCCAGAACCCTTGAACCTGGACTCGGTTATGGCGTCGATTCGCCGTGCCATCTCCGGCGACAGATGGTTCGCCCAGTCCCCGACCTGTCCGCGACGGAAGAACTCGTTGTTCGCCACCGTGCCGATCACGAGCTCCGTCTTGCCGCCCTTGGTCGCCTCTAGGCCGCTCATGTGATCGAACGAGCACAGCCTGACGATGGCGTCCACCACGCCACCTTCCTCCTCCTCCGCGCTGAACGGCACTCCGACGAACTCCGCCAGCCTCCGGACGTGCGCCGCCGCGTCGAGCCTCATCTCCTCGTACCGGAAGAAGAGCACCTGCTCGGGGCGCTCCACGTGCGCGTCCCAGTAGCCGAGGACGTGGTCCCAGTACGGGCCGAACGGTGACACGCCGCGGCAGAAAAGATCGGCGGCGGCCTCCGCCGTGACGGGCTCCTGCCCGTGTCGCACCCTGAACTTGTTGGCGAAGTCCCACAGCGAGATCAGGTTGTCCTTGGGGTCGCGGCACACGTACACCACCTTGCAGCGCGACGCCGCCGCGGCGCTCGGCAGCGACGCGAAAGGGACATGCGTCGCGAACAGCCTCGGGTCCGGAAGCTTGTCCAGGTCAGGCACCCTGTCGTTCGTGTAGAGCTGGTACTCGAGGAACCTGATGCATTCGTGGGGGCCGAGGGAGTTGAAAGGGTGGGCCACGGCGTCGGCGGGGTGGTGCTCTCGCCGGTGCACCATGGCGTAGAGGAGCGCCTTGATCCAGGTGGTGCCGGACTTGGGCAAGGTGGCGACGATGATGTCGGAGGGGCGCGCGGTGAATCGCGCGTCGGCGACCATAGCGCCGACCATAGGCTTGAGGCTGCTGTGCCAGCCTCCGTCGACGTGGCGGTAGAGTGGGATGAAGGACATGGATTCTGAGCTCGGCCAGGTGGACACAAGATCGGTGAAGTGTTGATAGAGTTCTTTGTCAGTTTCGGTATCGGCTTCAAGTGAGGGGGAGGTTTGCACGGAGGAGGAAGACATGGCGCTGTTGCAGACTACCAGTTCAGGTAGCGATCCAAAAATCTAAACGACTATTTAACGAGGCAGACCAACTGCCAATAATCTTTCCTTTTATTGCATACGGCCGGGAGCAAATTAACGTGACTGCTGACAAGTGACAACCTTCTCCAACAATTGATTATAATAGGGCTAATTGGATCTATGCCATTGCAATTTTTCAATTAATCTCTCTGTCAAATAATATAAGGACTTCTAATATTTAAATTATTTAATAATAATACTCCCTTCTTCCCTAAATATTTGACGCCGTTGACTTTTTGACACACATTTGACCGTTCACCTTATTCAAAAAAATTTATGAAATATATAAAACTATATGTAAAATTTTTATGAAATATGTAAAACTATATGTATGTATGAAAGTATATTTAACAATGAATCAAATGATAGAAAAATAACTAATAATTATATAATTTTTGTAATAAGACAAACAGTCAAATGTATATAAAAAAATCAACGGCGTCAAATATTTAGAGATGGAGAGAGTATATTTCTACGCTCCTCACATCATATTCAAATATTGTTTCATCTTACAACCACCCTTACATTCCTAAATACTGCCTCGGTTTCATAATGACGTTTTGACTTTTTATTTTAATGTTTGACTATTCGTCTTATTCAAAAATTTTGTGCAAATATAAAAAATAATAAGTCATGCTTAAATTACTTTTGATAATAAAATAAATCATAAATAAAAGAAATGATTCTTTAAAAAAATGAAAAAGAACAGAACAGAACAGAACTGGCCTGTGGCATGATGTTATTATAATCAAATCGTGAATCACGAGGTCAGGGCATAGACAGAGAAGCTATAAATCACAATAAACTAAAGCCTCCTATCTTCCCTCCAAAAAAAAAAAAAACTAAAGCTTCCTATCTGCAAGTCTGGGGTTAAGATGCCCTTCTCACGATCAATGGGAATCATATCAACATAATATCAGCATCTGAGTCACTTACTCACTTCCACTGTACGCTGATGCCTGCTGCATCCAGAACCTTTCTTGCTATTTCAGCCACAGTTAACGCACATCAGAAAGTAAAAAGGAAAACCAACAGATTCCAAAAGCAAATTAGACATCTTCCAACATTCTCATGATCAAGCAAATTCGTTGTTACAACTGGCGGTATTGTATCCAGGTCAGGCTTCTGGAAAACAGAAGTTGAGTACAAACCTGAAGAAATCATATCAGGCAATGAGTAAATTGGGACCTATAGAGTGAATCCTGAATGGAACAAACCACATCACCTAAAATATCATATGAATGAGAACCAAGTTTTCCACGAGAATCCACCAAATTGACACAAATTGAGTTCTGCAGTCAAACAAAAGAAAAGTGTAATTATAATCGATGAATGGAGTAACGTAGGCATCATGAATAAAGAAAAGTGACTTGAGGATGGCTACCTTGAAAGTCAACAAAAGTAATTTTAAAAAATATAACATTGTGATGCCCTACGACACAAGTTGCTAGAATTTAAACATTGATTCATTTGCAAATGCTGCATAGGACACCTCAAGATAACGAATCTGGAATTTCAGATCTATTCAAATGCACAAGATCAAGTGACACTTTCTTCCTCAACTTCAAAGGTAATATTATGGTTCTCTGAGCGAATGCTGTTTGAACAGTCTCCTGACCCTTACCATGTGAAACAGTCTCCTAGATATTAGAAGTATCATGCAGACCATAAAATTATCAACATGCCATTACTTAAGCCCGTTGCATGCTGAATTTAAACTATAGAAAGCAGAGCTTGTTTGAACCAAATTCAGTTTACCTCTCATGCAAAGAGAGCCCTAACAAGAACTGACGAAGAAGAAATAGTTATAAGAGGTTTCAACCATGAAACGGCAGATAAGAAGGATTGGAAAGGGGACAATAGGGCAGCTCAAAGCATATCAACTAGCCTTAATAAAAGAACCTTCAACCAAACCAACTCCAATTAATAAAACTAACTGAAGCAAATCACTTGTAAAGCATTGGCCCTACAGGCTGAGTGGCTACTGTGTGTCTGTGTCCCATCCATCATCCGCTTGGCACACCGCTGGTACGCAAGCCCGACTATGACATCTTTCCCCACCCCTGACCACCACCACTCAGGAAACGCACATCTTCAAGCTGAATATAGGGAACCAATGCTAGAACTCCTCAGGTGGCTCTCAGGAGGTGGCATGCAGTAAGAGCAGTGAAGTAGCTATCCGATGCTTTGTTCAACCATTAGTCTACCAAGAGAAGCATGACAGCATCTGAAACAATAATGTTTGATAATGGAGTTTGTCCATATCCTTTTACTCTTCACACACCCATCTCCGTTTCCCCCTATATCACTATCATCTTGGTCATTTAGGATTAATTCTCTTTTAATTGCTATCGATTTCCTTGCAGGATCTCGTCTTATGTAGTAACATCCAACAGTTAGGGTGAACTGAATTGAGGTTTGGGCGTTATTCCTATTTGTGATAATTCTACCTTCGCACTTGTAAAATGTATAGCATTCAATATTGTTTTACACCACTACACAGAGGAACAGAATTCATGAGCTGTCCAGTGTAGATGCATAAGGAATTATGCCCGAAAAATACCCTCCAGGTTTGACTGATGGTGATCATTGTTCATATTACAACAACAGAGAACAACCAACTTACCTGTAAATGCTGCATACACCAAACTATATTTTAGATAATGATGATGTCCTTTTGTTGCAATTGAGCTTTACAACCATCCTGTTATACAAACCACCGCAAATGCCAGATACCAACTAGGAGCAGTGAAAGGTTTCCTTTTGCTCTGCCACATATCACGAGCATCACTGACACCTGATTCAAGGCATCTGTTTGTAGTAAGTGATGCTTTCATTAAATTAAGAATTAACATGACAAAATTAGACAGCATAATGATGGAGAAGCTCAGGCTAGTGTGAATTATCCTACCAATTTCGGCATCGGGTATTAACTCCGCCATCACAATACAGGTCACAGACCTTTTTCATTTTACAATCAACAAAGGGAAGTATCAGATTTATGCTTCTGAGCATCACACTTATTGAGCAAATTGAAGATCAGAAAGAGGGGAGCAGATAACATAACGTTGCATAAGGAGAAACAAATAAAAATCAAGGGCGATGTTAGCGAATTTATACAGCCGATGATCTGGTGGCACTACCATGACCTAACTCTGCAATTACATATAGTAGGACGTAAACCAAGGATGAAATATATCCAGGAGTGCATCATGGTGGTGTTGAGCACATACTGAATAACTGTTGCAAAATAAATAATGCTGGCTTACTCAGATGATATATACTACGAACTATATATGCTACTGCTAATTTGTGCTACCGAAGAGAGTACTGAAGTACACCAAGTCACTGCCAGTCACCAATGGTTTAGGATTTAGGGGCAGGAACAATGTGATTTAGGATATGATGATTCTCCTGGTGCAATCTAATCTGATCTAATGACAGTATATGACTACACCGTGCTCTAAACAAAGTGAAGAGTTCCTAGAGCTCCCGTGCTGGAAGTTGCAACAGAAGTGGCTGATCCACGCAAAATCCCGGCACAATAACATCTGATACTCACACCCCTGGTAAAAATCTACTCGAGGAACTCTAGTAGTAAAATAATTGATTTTTTACACGAATCAGGAAAAGGTATTATTGAAACATACAGCATTATGTGGATTATAACGGTCTGTTCAGTCCGCGATGCAAGGTACCTGGTGATGCGGCATGGGGGCACCCAAGGCGATGGAGAGAACCTCAGAACCCAACAGGCATGCCGCGGAAGAGGGCCGCCTACATGTTCGCACCGGCGGTCTCGGGACGCGGCTGCCGCCGGCCGGCTGACGGGGCGGCGATTTGGAGTGAAAGTGTGAAATTCTGAGCCGCGGGTTCGTGTTCGGCATTTGGGCTTTCGGCCTTTTTCATCGGATGCAATAGCATGCTAAACTCATTACGTTCCGAATTAGCAGCTCGGCCCCTATAGCTCAGTGGTAGAGCGTCAGTCTTGTAAACTGAAGGTCTGTAGTTCGATCCTGCATGGGGGCAATTTTTGTCATTATATTTTTAATGGTGTTCTAATTTCTAAATAAGTTTGAGTTTTTTTAAGGAAGAAATAATTTTTTTAGAACAAGTAGCTTCATTCCTTAATCATGATGATTACAATCGTGCTCAAGTAAAACACGTACGCAGGCTAGGGATTGATCGTACTAGAGACTTGCTTGGCTAACATATGAGCTACCCTGTTACAATCTCTCCCAATATAAAAGAAACGAAAATCGATAAAACTTAAGCTAGTACTTTTGATAGCTTTAAGCAGCGGGGAAATCACTGATCTTTGCTTCTCTCCAAATTCCCAGAGGTGCACCAGCTCCAGGCAATCGGTTTCAAGATGAACCCGTCGTTCACCGCACTGCCGAGCAAATTCCAGACCTTCCTTGCATGCCACTGTCTCCATCATCAACGCATCCAGGTAATTATCAAACCATACTGCTTTTGCTGCACGGAAGTCTCCACTTTAATCGCGAAGCACCACCCCGATGCTCCCTTGTTTGATGCCATCAACAAAGCTTCCATCAACATTACACTGTGCCCAATTTTCTTCAGGAGCCTGCCATCGTCTCTGATGCGAGGTAACCTGCCTCTCCTGTTAGTACTGCGTCCAACAAAACTCAGCTGTTAGATTGCATATGGGTTTTCTTAAATATTGTCAATTAGTGCGTGGTTTCATAGCCTGCAAGTTGCAACAACCTTGAGGTGGTCATCTCAAAACTTTTTATTCTTCAAATTAAATTAGAAGCTCGGGAAGCCATGCAGCACACAATAATCTCTTGTTTTATGGAGCTCATGTCAATGACGATTAGTCTGGGCTTTGCGAAGTTATGATGCAACATACTGACACTGAGATAGATCATAGATGAACTGAGGAAATCAATCTGGCAATCTGCATTAATGGGTTAAGCTCTTTGCAGGCAAAGGCTAAATCGGTGAAGCACAACGAATATCTGTTTTTTCCTATGATATTTCCATTTTGCTGAAATGTTCTTCAAGGATAGAGAACAACAGGAGAGAAAGTTCAAAAACATCATTTTGCTGCAATGTAAGGACACAAAATCGCTATTTCCATTTGGTTGTTCAATGTTCACAGGTGGAACAGATTCAGGAAAATTTGCAGATTACACAGAATTGAGGGACAAAAATGCGGTGAGCGTGGATCGAACACGCGACCTTCAGATCTTCAGTCTGACGCTCTCCCAACTGAGCTATCCCCGCTTATTATTTTCTCTTCTTAAGTATCTATTAGAAATAGGCGAGGCTAAGTACAAATTTCTCAACTTACACACTCCAATCAACCAAGTACTCTGGACACTTGAGTAACACTAACAGTTCGTGAAAACCATACTCTGCAATTGCACATATTCTATGGTTCAGAATAACAGTACAAGTTCAAGAGCTCTGCGAACATTGCATAGTGACTACACCTAAACTGTAGTATCGGTGTGCAGAAATTGGTGCAAGCATGGTGCTAAGGTTGAGCACCTTTACAGCCCAAATGGCCTACAGCTTGACACGAATCATGTCCAGAGGAACATCCTCAACCTTTCTCATCAGGAGAGCAGGACAGGGCGGCAGCTTTTGTCTCAGTGCAGAGATAAAAGCAATTCACTGAAATTTTGTGAAGATCTTGTTCATGGAGATAAACAGCATATGGATCGAGGAGAAGATAAAGCCTCCTTGTGATCATTGGTTTGTAGGAAAATGCAGCTAGTCTGCCAATGAAATGGTGCACTAATGGATGTTTCATCATTGTTTGGCAGTTGGGTCATCAGCCATCCTCATTAACTTTCTCTTCTCAAATAGGAGTAGTATCAGAACATCAAGGAAGCATAACTATGCTTAAAAGCAATGCAATCACAATTACACTGCATTTACATCAGGCAAAAATAACGTACACTAAGCATGCATCGTGTTAGACCAGTTGCCATAGCAATAGTGACATGACAATGCTAAAAGGTACTACTACTTGTGCTAAACCAAACGACTTCGTCATATCAGTATATCACAGATGATAGAACCATGTCAATGGCACACCCACACTGCTAATCATGAGAGATAGATAATCACAAACCCAATCCCAAATTAAGACCTGTATCTACAATTTCGATCTGCCTCTGATCACATTCTTGATTCTTCACCAGTTACTAGAATCATCCATCCTAAATCATGCAAATTCACACAAAATTCACCAATTTAAAGCACGGCAAGCTCACACAGGACAATCAAGACACCTATCTCACAACTTCCCCAAGTACTAGCAATTCGCTCACGGCGCACCACGCATGCAATCACGTCGCGCACAAATCGATCTGCACCTGCACCGCGGCGAGGCGGCGATCGATCACCGGGACTACTCCTCCTCTGCTATCCGCCTCGTGGCGGCGGAGCCGCCGGAGAGCGCGGAGAGCAGGTTGAGGTGCTGGACGTGCGCCACCGACGACGCGTACGCCTGCGCCTCCTGCGAGATGCCCCACGCCGACAGCACGGGCCGAGGCGGCTGGTGAAGCGCCTCCCAGAACGACAGCGACGGCGGCGGCGGCTCGTCGAAGCCGTCTCCGTCCTGGCGGTGGCGCTTGCCGAGGACGGAGGAGGGGGCGGAGGAGCAGGAGAAGACGGCGGGGGCGGTGCCGGAGCCGGTGGCGGCGAGGATGGACGGCTCGGCCTGGCGGAGCAGCCACTCGATGGTCTGGCCGTCGGACTTGAGGCCCAGCTCGCGGGTGAGCTGGAACACGCGCGCCGCGCACACGATCGGCATCCGCACGCGCCGCCCGCGCCCGTTCACCTTGCTGTGCCGGTCCTTGCCGCCGCCGCAGGCCTTCCGAGGAGGCGCCGGGAGCACGGCGGCGTCCGCGGGCGGCGCGGCCGCGAACGGCATTGTGATTTGCTGGGACGGTAGCGGTGCCGACGGCGTCGGCATTGCCATGGGCCGGTAGACCTGGAAGGTGGCGAGGTCGCGGGAGGCCATGGCTGATGATGGCTTCCGTGCGAGTTGTGAACGCTGGACAGTGGACAGAGAGGCTGATAGGGGAGTGTAGAGGTGATGGGAAATTGTAACACAGGGGTCTTGCCCTCTTGGGCCCTCTCCCTTCGTGATATATAAAACAAATGGATTTTCCCGATTAAAACTGATTGTTTTACATGCACTGGAAGAGAATGGAACAAGTTTCTTTTTGCAAAAAGTATTAGAAACGTGGAGCAAAATAATCCCAGGCAACAATTCGGTGAAGTAACTGAAAAAAACGAGGCACAGTATTTGTGAGTGTTAACTTGCATTTTATACATGTCTTCTTCTAATCGTATAGGAAAGTTTTGGTAATAGTCATTTCGAATAATCAAGTGAGGTTGTGTTTAGATCCAGGTGTAAAATTTTGGCGTGTCACATCGAATATTTTATAGGATGTTGGAAGGGGTGTCCGGATAATAATAAAAAAAACTAATTAAAGAACTCGTCCGTAAACTGTGAGACGAATTTTTAATACTAATTAATCCATCATTAGCACATGTTTACTGTAGCACGACATTGTCTAATTATGAACTAATTAGGCTAAAAATATTTGTCTCGCAAAATACACGTAATATGTGTAATTAATTATTTTTAGTCTACATTTAATACTCCATGCATGTGTTTAAACATTCGATGTGATGGTTGAAAAAAAATTGGAGTGGGAACTAAACATCACCTGAATTCTCATTTTTTTTCCTTTTTACCATATTGATCTTAGAAAATTAAGGATAGATAAATGATAACAATAACTATGTTTATGAAAATAGTAGTAAGAATTATATATCATATCCGATTCTACTTTTAGAATCTACACCTACACAAAATTGTACAAATTTTCTTGTATTTTATTTCAGTGATAATATTACGTCTCGTCAGTGCACTGCAAGAAATATCACATGCACACAACAAAGAAGGACTCTTAATCAAGCTGACTACTGATTACTTATGACATCCCAAAATATAATAACGATTCGACTCTTCTTTATGTAGTGTGTATTCTAGGACGGAGCAGGTACATATTACTGTTTCCGTCTCAAAATAAAAAATCTAGGACTGAATGTGCCATATCCTAGTACTATGAATCTGGACAGGATCTATTTAGATTGATAATACTAGGATATATCCGGTACTAGGTTTTTATATTTTGAATTGGAGGGGGTGGTATACTACGCCTCTTTTTTTTAAGGTTTTCATGGAGGAATCTTAGAATTTAAATTCTATAGGAAAGTTTTCTATGTGGCCTTTTAAATGAAGATCGGAGATTGTCAAATCCTTTGATATTCTGTGAAATGGGTCAATGCTGGTAGTTTTGGCGAAAATTTACCATTAGGCCAGTCAAATCTTTTGAAAACTTTTTTTTAAAAGAGAGTTTATTCTCTCCTCTAATTTCCATGTTTCTCCTATGATCTTATCAAACAGTCATCATGTAATTTTTATTTTTTTGTGTTCTACGATCATTTGTTTTACGTATGCATTTGTACTTAATTTCTACATTTTATTTTTTTACACCTAATTTCTACATTTTAGCCTACACTTAGAACCTGGAAGTGTACAACTGCTCCCTTCGTCCCAAAATATAATAAGTTTTAGAAAAGTCAAAGTCAAGCATTTTAAACTTTGACTATTAATAGTAAAAATTTTAAAATAAACTATTACATAAAAATAATGTTATTAGATTCATCATTAAACAAACTATTATAATATACAACTATTTTAATTTAAAATAGCATAATTTTATAATTATTATAGGTCAAAATAGTATCTCGAAGACCGTAAAAAGTCAAAAACTGCTTATACTATGAGACGGATGTAGTACTTTATTTACCACCGGATTACCAGTTTTTGATAAAAAGCGGTGGAATCAAGAACCTTTTTATTTATTCCAACTTATTGTACGATCTGAATGATGAGTATAGCAGTATTTGAAAAGGAAATAGACGCAGGTAGAACTTCAGCATTTTTCTCTAGAGTATACCAGGAAGCCCAGGACAGCAGCGTTGCAGGGACAGGCATGCAGTTCTGTACTGTAGCAGTAGTGCAGCACTGTGCACATAGGGGGGCAGGGCACATGGGGAGCTTTCACTTTGATGGAGCCCGTAGCCTTGTAGGTTTTCACTTTGCTGGAGCTGTAGAGTCATGAGCAGTGCGTCCCTTCTTTCACCACTTCACTTTTACAAGAGTGGCATGATAAATGTACAGTATTGTTCGAAGCGGTCGATAAATGTAAATATGTACTAGTAGCATGATTCATTGATTTTGTACTTTAAAACTCGTGCAATATACATGTGTGAAGCACCTCTGCGTAGTCTCATTGCATTGGTCTCTTACAAACTTCTTTTCTCTTTTGGAAAATGGTGATTTACAGTAATTAAACAGCATCTCAGGATAGCCTATCAATTCACTGTCCTCCCGGGGCTACTTTGGAACAAAAAAATTTTAGAGAAAGCTGGCAGAATTGAAATCATATACAATTTTTTTCCCTATGGAACCCTTTTATTTGAAGGATTTAATTGGCTAGAAAAATCATATATGACACTCTATTCCTTCACTTTTTTTGAGGATTTCAAACACGAGCTGAAAGCTCATGGTTTTGATAAGTCCAGCGCACCTTGTCCCTTCATCTCTCCTGCTAATCTTATGTTAATAATATTCCCCTGTAAAATTTCTATGAATTTCCTATGGACTGTATAAATTAACAACCCGTTCGACAAATTCATGTTTTGCAATTTATATGGAGTGCATATGTTAAGACTTGCTATTCCCAAGTTTTTTCTATCCTTGTCTTTTATTTTTTTATGAGTTTTAAAAAAAAATAGTCTACGTTTAATACTCCTAAATAGCAAGAATCTAGAAGGTTAATTATTAGCACTCCGAATCTAAACAGGGCCCTAATCTACTTTCGAAATAGAAAAACTTGACGAGGAATACTCAAGAGCTTTGCCCATCTGGATTGTGCTCTACTGTTAAAAGAAGGGAGAAATGTCAATTTTACTCCCTTGGACAATTTTGTTTGGTCAATTAACCTCTAAACCATTCCTGGCTTAGTTTACATACCAAACTACTGAAGACGGTTTAATTTGTTCAGTAGTTGTATTTCTCTTGGTTTTTTCTCACTATGTAACCGTATTTTGCAATTTAGTAGGATTAATATATAGATGCACTGTAGCTTACCTCTCAAATCTCGACATTCTTTTAGGATTTTTTTAATCATTGCTTGCACGGATTGAAAGCACCGTCGACTGGTTTTTTTAATACCGAGATCTTAAATTGAAGCAAACAATTCATCGAAAAATTATAAATATATTGGATCTTCAATAATAATGTCATATGTGGCTATAAAAAATTCCATCTTGCAAATGCTACTTGTTTAAAAAGTGGGAAAATGTATATTAAGAAGTAAAGTGAAGTGATCTTTTATATCTAATGAGATGGTATGAGGGAGTAAAATGTAGGAGTACTATATTTGTGAGTGCTGCGGAGACGAGGTGTCGCTGGTGAAGTAAGCTGTGTTGTCTCATTGACTGATAGGACGAAAGGTTCCGATGCAACAACCGTGAACAAGGGTTGCATGGATGCTGTAGCTTGTACACGGCGACCGAGCTACAGGCAGGTCATTTTCGCTCAAAAAGCCAAAACTGATACACAGCACGATCGAGACTCGAGAGCATTTCTTCAAGTCGTTTTCAAGCAAAAGCCACGCTAATCATGCAGCAAATGGTGAGGATACGTACTTTGTCCCCTAGTCTGATCATCAAAGGCTCTTGAGCGGTTGAGCGCTCACAGCGGTGGTTAGCTATGCAGATGTTGATACGAGTACAGAGCTGAGATAGTAGTACGTGGTACTGTGGTAGTGTCCGTAGAATCCTATATATACCTGTATAGTTCATCCCAGTAGTGTAACTATATTGCTATTTTCCAGCTTTGTCATGCTTCCAACACGTCGTGTAGGGTACGTTAGATCAGTTCAACACGTCATATTACTGGCTGGCTATGTGTGGGCTTGCAACAAAGCCCAAAGGTCATGGAACTCCACCATCACCTGTCACACCAAGAAATTTATTTTAAAAAACCGAGGTAGTAGTAGAATTTTACTCCGCTTTTATATTGAGAAGAAAACAGTTGATCTAGTTTATAGAAAAATCAGACCCAAAAACCTTAGATCTGCACGATTAATTAAGAAAAATTGGCTAAAATCTCCACGCAAAAGACGATAGACCTAACTACACAACCAACCACAACAGCGGAGCCCAACGTAGGACGTCGCAGCTAGACAAGACACTAAATAACACAACAGCTCCGACAACGTAAAAGAGATGTTATCATTGCTGAGCTAGTAGCCGCCGAAGCGAAAAGCAGCTCCAGGAACCTATGACGAACATCAGCCAAGCCACAAAGAACCACTTCATTCACACAACCAGCAACAAACCCTATGAAGAGGCTGCCACATGTCATCGTTGCCAAGCGTCGCGACACCCCGTCAGCGAGCAGCTCTGACTTCACCCAGAAAAATACCCAAGAGCTCTGACACCCCATCGCAAGAACAAAGCGGCCCCAAGGAAGCAAGGCCTCGCCAACCGAAAAAGACCGTCAACGGTCGTCAATGCAGAGGGAGCTTCCCTGAAACAAAGCCCCCAAGAAGGTTACAATCATAAATGCCACTGCCGCTTGTCCGAAAGTCGAAACAAGGTTTTCACCTATAGATTTATAGGGCAAGGGGAAGAACGGAAAGACAACGTCTCCAAGAACGAAAACCGTGTCCTTAGACGTCGCCGTCGTCAAGCCAGCCAAAATGCACGGCAAGACTTTCGACAACATCTTCCCCCCACCCAAAAAAAGACCCTCCACATTGATGGCCAAAGAAACGATCTAATCCACCTCAGAACGATTAGACCTCAACCAACAAAAACGGGCTCGCGGCCAGACTTGAAACGCCAACCACCGGCTGCCAACTCCTGCTGCAAGACAGAGCGTCCGCCCGCCCCAAGGATTCTCACGACCAGAAAGGAGTCCGGCCAAAGAAGGGAGGAAAACAGAAAAGGGGGAGAGAACATGGCCGACAACGAGGAAGATAGTGGGCTGTCATGGATACCCTGCCCTTTTCTTGCTCCAAGCCAAACAAGACACTGCCTTCACGCCCACACGACGCCATCCACGAACCACGAGGACTGCCATCGGCAGACCACTGCCTAGCCGACCGGATGTGGTGAAGGAAATGGCCGCGGGACGGCTAGATCTGGGCACGCCCATCACGGATCTGACCGCACCGGCCATAGTGGCGCAGCCTCCCGGCACCACTGGTCGCACGGCCAGCGCCGCCTCAGCCCCAGCACCACCGTGGCCAGTGTGTGCACGCGCATGCACTGCCGCAGCACGCGTGCCCGCGGCCGCGCATTGGCCACAGCCCGCGTAGCCACCACCGCACGCGGGATCGTTGGATCCAGCCCCGACGCGACGCCGGAGCTGACCGCTGGCACCCACGCCCACGTCGTTGCACCCGCGCAGGGCACAAATATGCACACAGACGCCGGATCCAGCCCAGGCGGCGGCGGAGCTGGCCGCCGCGCCCGAGTCGCCTGGCCCGCGCCTTCGGCCCCGCGCCCACCTTCGTCTGGCTCTAGCGCATGGCCGCGCCAACAGCGCCAGAGGCGGGCCGCCACCATCGCGCTTCATCTTCAGCTCCTCGCCGGAAACACCACCGAACACGTCGGTTCCTGGCCGAAACACGCTACTGAGGGAAGAAGAGAGCCCCGCCGTCGTCATCCTTGCGGCCGCGCAGTTTTGCCGATGGCCGCTCCGGTGACGGCGAGGCAAAGGAGGAGAAGGTACGGCGGAGGCAGGGTGGGCGCCGTTGCCGCCCGTGTCGCCTCTGGTGGAGCGGCACGGGGGTCGCGCGATCATTGATTTCTACAGAAAGGAAAGGAAACGGCGGGATCATTCTCTGTCCCCGATCGTTAGAAATCCATACGGTACTTAATTTTGTGCTCGCTATCTTCAGTGCTGGCTTTTTAATGCCAATAGTTGCACCAGTCACGGTATGATGAACTTATCGATTTTTCACCGATGTTCATCATACAATTTGTTGGGCTGATGGCTTCTATAGTACAAATGGTGCCCGTCAATCATCTGTTCGATACGTTTGTATGCATCTTTCATCAATATCAGGCATTCTTTAGATTGCCCGATCTTCATCTTGATTGGGAATTATTGGGAGAAAAGGCAGGTGCTAATTCATTCTCCAACGATATCGTTTTATCGCATTTCTTTATTATGTGACACGCCTGTCAATTATGTCTTCCTGATCTCCACCATTTTCTGTGTCCATCAAGCTTCATCAGGTACATTCTTCTCTTATTCTCTTGTTGTTCTATGGTGAGTTCATCAACGCCTCAAATTGGAACATGTAACTTTTGAATGAGGGCCTGTTTAGATTGTTACCATTTTTAACCATTTTATTATTTGGCAAGCCAATAAAAATTGGATGCATTTAGTAATATTGGTGATGCCTAAAAAATTTGGCAACATTCTAAAATCTTCTACTCATAAAAACTCTACTATTTGTTGGCAAGGTGACAAACCTTACCAAATTTTGGTAATGCCAAAATTTTGGCTAACCAACAAATGGTATGGTTGAAAATGGCTATAATCTGAACAAGTCATGAGTTCTTTTGATTTATTTATATTTTCCCCCTGTACAACACATGACAATACACATTCTTCGATCTACGGCTGGCCATTAGAGAGATGACTGTACGATATCGCTTTCTTATCCTCTTTTTTTAAAAAAATTATATCCTCCGTTCATGGTAGATCATGCATGTTTTTTGGTGAAGTTTATGGTACCAGATTGGGAATGTAAATTCCAATCACTATTTCTAATTTGTATTGCAATTGTGTTATGATTTGGTAATATACTTTTGTTCTTAAAGTAGATATTTGGAGAAGTTTCGGGTTTTATTACTTACCTTATGTATCTTACTGCAGTATTATTTATCTTCATTCATGCCATTGTTATAAATGCACCATATATATCGAGCATAAAAGAAGGGATAATCTACTCTATACCACTGAGTTTGCATCGATTCAACGATCTACCATCGATTTTGTCGAGTTTTAAAATATACCTTCGGTTTAGTAATTTCCTCTACAGTAAGCTATTGGATCCTATGCATTGTTAACAAATGCCCAAAATACCCTTTAGACATACAAAACTGAATGTTAATTTATCATGTTAGAAGATCAAGAAAATTATAAAAATTTTTGCCTAGCATCCTAACAAATTATTATAGTTTGTGGGTATGTTTTAAGATTATTTTTCATATTTTAATTTTTGGAAAAATATTTTCTCAATCTTAAAACATACTTACAGACTATAATGATTTGTTAGGATGCTAAGCAAAAATTTTCATAATTTTCTCGATCTTCTAACATGATAAATTAATAGTTAATCTTGTATGTCTAAAGAGCATATTGGACATTTATTAAAAATGCATAGGATCAAAGGGTATATTGTAGAGAAAACAGCTAAACCGAAGGTATATATTAGAACACGACAAAGTCAATGACATATCGTTAAATCGAAGCAAACTCTAGATTTTCTCATAAAAGAACAGTACAACCAATGAACGAGCAAAGCACAATGAATAGGTTTGCCAACATTACAATTTTTTTCAGACAGTTTATATAGTATAAGGTGAGTTTTTATTTACCAAATTTTTAGTCAAGAAATTCATATTTATATAGTCAGTGAGATTAAATAAGATTTTTTCTATCAGGAAATATTTAAATATTTACTCAACCAATCAAATGTTCTGCTTAATTTGTTGATCAAATGTTTGTATATAATTTTACTTTTATTTTGCTTATAGGCTTTTGTTGGTGGGGACACACCACGTCCCGCTGCAACGCGCGGGTGTCATTAGTTACAGGGCTGAGTAGACTGTAGATGCGTGTGTGAACTGCGAAGTGAGCACCTATCGTCGGGCCCGGCAAAACCCGAAAAATACAATGGATCGTCGTGAGGACTGACGGTTAGCCTGATGCGACCCCGTTTCAGTTGCGCCCAGGCTGGACCGCTGGACCGCTGGACCTGGGTTGCTCTGCGTCGTGTCCATGCAAACGTCCTTGTGTAGGGTACACGCCACGAATTGACAGCAGGTTATTCCAGTAACCTACCGGATGTAGTGTATTGTTTGATTGACTAAAAATACGCTTCTCTTTTCTCCTTATAAAACGGATATTTGTTTTGGAGGATTTGGATTTGGATTCCTAAGGATTATTTCTTATGAATACCATTCGTTTTGTAGAATTGAGTTAGAGAAAAATTAAAGAGAATTTCCCCTTTTCTACAGGCACAAGAAAAACCATAGAATTAACTTCGTAAATTTTTTTTATAGATTGGAGTGCCGCACACATTCACATTCCTTCGTATTACATCTTCATATTACATATTCTAGATACATTTTGTCAATTAAACAGTTTTCCCCAAAGTTAATATTTAAACTAAAATACAATGTGTTCTTATTTTCCACAAAGTTGATATTTAAAGTTTTAAGGTTATACATGTGACATCATTATATTCGTATTTGAATATATTTTTATATGATGTTGATTTTATAGTTTTATAATTAAAGTCCGTGTTATATATTTTTAGGATTAAGGGAGCAGCATAGAACAGTTGCAACGGACTTCCATAACCTCTCAACAGATCGCATACTGTACACATTTTTAATGCGCGCATTGGAGAAAGACATAAGTTGCACTTCGTATGATTACAATTAACTATAGGTTGCCCACCCCTGCTGTCACCAGACTCACACAAACCAAACAAGTTACAGTGACGGATTCAGCATTTCTGATACTCTGTTGCTCGTATCTGTGGTCTGTACACAAAAAGGGAAAAAAAATTCGAAAGAAAAATATTCTTTTCCTATATTTACAGGTACAGCCGATACACATGCAAATTTGCATTTCACTTCTTCCTGGCATGATGGAGATAATCCGGCCAAGAGTAATCTACAAGAGAAAAAAGGACATGAAACTAATGATTGCGCATACTACTAAGATGTCCGTGCCTCTTCGGCTTCATCGAGCAATGGCCTGAGGTTTGATCTCTCGACGGCGGGGACACCATCCTCACTCTGTTCGTTGAAACGATCAACGCTACGGATAAATATGCCTGCAAGACAACATCTCGATTCAGTGTTAAACAGACAAATATTACAAGTTTATAACCCCACATATCGATGCACTACCAATTCTGCATCGATGACAGCCGACAAAAACCGCTTGAACTGTTTCTATGCTTGTTTTAAAGAGTGAATTTCATCTTGAACCACCTTTAATAACCAATGTTTCACAATGGACTAGTGCTATGTCCATCTTTTCACATAACACCATATATAGTTACAATCTTTTGCACTTTGGACCAGGGTTCACTTTGTAGGAACTTCACTAATCATAATTTGATGCATGTGTAATAGTTGCAGCTTTCTAGTTTTAGGTCCAAAGACCATTTATTCTCTTCAATTTACTTAGACTTTAAAATTTATTTTAGTGATTTTAGGGCTAATTCAACAGAATATTACAGTGACTATAGATCTGACCATATCTTTTTTCTAAGTTAGAAACTCAAAATCAAGTTAAAAGTTGCATCATATCTCAATCGCTAGTTAGGGATCTAAGCTGTGAATGTAAATGTAGCAATGAAGAAATTCCATTTATTTGATACTTAAACCAACTACATCTATTGTTTTTGTGCTAACTTTTGCATAGTTGTAAACCCAGGTCCAAAATGCAACAAATGGTAACTATATATGGTGTTAAGTGAAAAGATGGATATGGCCCTGGTCCAATATGAAACTTTGTTAAGTGGTCCGAAGTGAGATTTACTCTTAAAAAATATAGCATGTCGAGGCCATTGTTTCCTTAGGGGAGTAGTAGACAACAAAAAAGAGGTTGGCCAATTTGCATATTTGGATAGGGGGTGTAAGGTTTGCTTGGATGCAGCGACATGGATGGATCCAATAATTTCCCACTTAACTCTGTCAAATGGCCCTACTTACTTGTAGATAATCCCTCGCAATCCAAATCTCTACCCTTAAATTTCCTGACTACATCGTTCCTCACTCATAATCGGCGACTGAATTGCATTGGACTCGTTACAAAGCTTTCTTTTGCTATATAGGCCATGGGGGTTGAAACATTATTGTCATAGCCTAGAACCAGGGTTTCAATTACCGTGTACCATCCCCTTGCTGCCCCCCCCCTCAGCGGTAGCGCGGTTACCGCACGGAAACCGCGGCTTGCCGTGATGAATTCAAATTTCAAAAATTTGAATTCAAACCACGGTATGATCGAGGGAACCGTGCGGTAAGCCGCGGTAACCGCGTGGTTACCACGGTAAGATGATTTTTCGATGCAAAAGGAAAAAATTAAAAAAAATAAAAACATGGTGGGGGACAAATTAGGGTTTCCTTGTGGTCCTGTGGGCTAAAACCTTTTTTTCTTTCCTATTTTGTGAATAATCCGGCACATATTGACCCATATAGATGTTTTTTCCTTTTTTACCGAATTTAAAACATTTGCATGCAAAAACTTATAGCAAACTTCATTAATTTGTACAATTTTTTACCATTATTGTCTATAAATCATATACTATTTATGAGAATTTTTTGGAATTTTTTCAATATTTTTTTAAAAAATTTGAATTCGGCGAAATTCGTCCGAACGAAACCGTGGCTTCCCCTTACCACTAGCCAGCGGTTACCGCCGGTAAGTGAAACCCTGCCTAGAACTAATTAATTGTCAGTATCATGGAAAATTGGAAGCCAATCAAATCTCAACAAAGATATTTAAAACAGATACTTTCATGTCAAATCTATGAATTGTTCGGTTTCATGCATTTGACTTCTTTTAAGACAGTCTACAGTGGTTGAAATGCCAAACAACACAGTGCTACTAGAATTACTTCAGTTCTAGTTAGCATGAAAAAAGAAAAACAGAACACAAGACATTATAATTGTTATGCTAAGAGAACGTACCAACAAACCAAACAATAGCTGCAATGAAGAGGATAGATGTCAACGAAAGAGCTGTGGATCTCCAGTTATTGATTTTGTCCTGCATTCAAATTCAAGCAGTACAACCATAAGCTCTGAATGAGATGAATACCTAAAGTAGTTTTCATCATCGAGGTACTGGATGCAATTCAGTGTTATGCGTCTGATACAGCAGGAATGTATACAATATAACAATTCATGCAATAATATGTGCAACCCAATCTCATTTAAATGGAATAAATGGATTTATTCAAAGTTATCAAGTGCAAAAATATGTGTATTAGTTGATTCTTCAATATTTCAAACTTACTAATTTAGTGTGAACAAGCACAAGCATTACCTGAAGAAGCCCAACAAGAGGTGAAGAAGGCACATCACCAAATATATGGATTGAAACGGTCGATATAGCCATTGATAATGGGCGCAAACTTGGCTTTACACAATGAAGGCATACATAGTTTACTGGGGCCTGCAAATAAGAATCAGAAGAAATTAATTAGACGCATGCGTATAGGGACAAGAAAATTAATATAAATAAATAAAGAGCTGAAAAACTTTTCTTTGGCATCAAACCATACAAAGATCAAAGTTTCTGTAAATACAGAGACCTTTCAATATGAAGCTAGCTAGTACAATCCAGAATTTATTGAGAGTGAACTGAAGGGAGTAACCGACCTGGGTTGCAAATACCAAAAGCTCCCCTAGTGCAAAGAAGGGTATGAATCCATATAGGCTCCTGAAGCAAAATGCACCAAAACAAAATATTGCCCCTAGAAAAGTTGCGCCAGAAAGAAGCTGCAAGAAAAGAATTTTGTCAACTTGTGCAATATGCAAAAAAAAAACAACTTCCTTTGATTTGCATACTCCACACTTATAATTTGCATATACTGCCTGATAGATACTAATATATGTTTGATATCCTGATACTGCTGGCTGGCTGAAAAATGATAACTGATTTGTAAAGTTAATGATGCACTTCTACTAGGCTAATAGTGTTAATATGCCAATGGAGAAAGGACTGTCAATCAAAACAACCATTCGCAGGTACATTCCCAAAGTGAATTGTCGTTCACTACCTCTGGTCACAACCAGATGTTGATGTAGAATATGTACAGCTAAAATGTATAAACTTTGACAAAAGGTAATTGTCTCATGTATGCAACTTGAATATATGAAATCCAAAAAATTGTTATTAAAAACGGTTTCACAAAATTTTTTTGCTACAACTTTTTTCGAATATATCGAGACAAAATAGAGTTCAAAGTAGCGTCTAGATGACTTCTACAATTAAATAGAAAGTTTTCATAAATGGCAGGAATGATAAACTGTGAAGAGCCATTACAATAGCATAAACTATATTAATAGTGAGTGTTCAAGCAAACAGAACACTCTATAAAGGAACAATCTCTTACTCCCTCCATTTCATAATGTCAGATGTTTGACTTTTTTCTTGCAACGTTTGACCATTCGTCTTATTCAAAAAAATATGAAAATATTATTTATTTTGCTTGTGACTTACTTTATTATCAAAAGAACTTTAAACATGACTTATCATTTTTTATATTTGCACTAAATTTTTGAAAACGACAAATGGTCAAGCGTTGCAACCAAAAAAGTCAAACATCTTACATTATAACACGGAGGTAGTACTTATTATGCTAGTAAACAAACATATTTTTAATTGGACAAAATTTGGTTCTTTTTAAACATAAGATGTCTAAAATTAAATACAGATAATTAATTACTTTGAAAAATTGCCTCTTCTTACCTTGAAAGCATTAGAGATGGTCGAGTCTATCTTGTCAAGAATGAAACCCCCTGAAAGAGTCCCAAATATTCCACAGACTATTGTTATTCCACCAAACATTAAATCTGCACTGGCCTGGTATGACAAAGTTCAACAAGAAAGGTTAACCAATGAAATGAGAATGTATTAAGGATATCCTAAAATACTGTGGATAGATGTGCACTACACCAGATCTTCATATAAAGATCACACAGAATGATTTTTCATTCAAAGAAAATTATAAAACTACAGTAGCCCAAATCCACCGAAAAGAGGTAAGACGTAAAACATAATGGTTAAATAGCCATATGTAAAAGGCATAGTACATAGAAAGAAAATACAAGGAATTACCATATTGTAGATAGCCTGACCAGCCTTAGGGCCCCAGTAAGAATAGGCACCAATGACAAAGTTGTAGGCGATATAACCTGGAACAGCACAAGCAAATGAACTCCAGCCCTAAACAGTAGAATCTACCAGACACATAATAATTTAAATATGACATGTTATTAGCAGTACAAATTCAAACTTCAAATTTTGATTGGGGGAACATCTGTGACAGCTTCATTTTGAAGTGATGTACCATCGAAAAACCTTGGGCTTGTTCGGCTGCGGCTGCTGCTGCCTCTAGTTTGTGAAACAGTAGTTGATGCAGCCAAAACTACTACTAACAGCAACAGCCAGAGTCATAATAATCACAAGCGATCAAGCCCCTTATCATTCTCAATCAAGAAAATACAACAATTCACCTCTACTGCAGGATCGTGCTTTGTTAGAAGTCAATAAGCAAAATCTTAAAAGCAACTGCTGGCCTGATGATTGCTTCTTGCAAGATAATGTCGCAAAATGAGGATAGTAGATAGTGCCAGTATATTGTGATTTTGGAATGGATATGTCACAAGATCAATACGACCGGTTTATTTACCCTATTATTCCTGCACCAAGTGCTAGTGTAGGACAATTGGACAGATATATGTCACACTAAACTAACAACATTACCATACCGATTCAAGGTAACGATGTTATACTAAATCTTCTGAGAAAAATGGTAATAGAATGGACTTAACTGAAGTGAGCGAAAAAAGTTGTTGTGTCAGCTATATTTACATGCATTAGATAGGGAGGAAGGCATATGTCTTTATCATAATTAAGTTTCAGAAATTGCATAGTATATGAAAGGATATCTGACCTAAGACATTGATCACATAGACTTTCTCTTGAAGCAGTTCTTTCATGTCTTTCCCAAAGCACCTGATTTCAGTGAAAACTCTCTTTGCAAAACTTGAGCTGCACAATTGAAGTGAGGAATGTTCAGAATATTATTTCTATTAAATGTGCCTAAGCTGATAGTATTTACAATAAAAGGAGCCCCACTTCTCAAAATACAGAACAGAATGGACAGAGCATGAAGGTACATCAATTAAGTGAACACATTCCACATACTTTAATTTTATCCACATGATCAATCAAAAATTCAGTTTATCAATCAACTGAAGTAATTAGCTATAAATATTAAATAAAGGAATCAACATCTGAAGAAATATAAATGTATAATATCAAACAAAAAAAAAGATTTTAGGAAGGAGGTGCATACAAAGAGAACTTCTGTGGAAGTGTTCCTGCAAGACCATCATTTCCAGTAGACGCACCCTGCTTTGTCTCATCTTGCAGCTCTGGATTGAACATCGCACCATATTCTTCTGTCTTCACACCGTGAGTAAATCCTGGTGCACAAAGTGCCCGCCACAAAGAAGAAAAATAAGGGAATAAAATTAGTATAGTAACAAATAGTATATTCTAACATTTATATATTGCTATATAAACAGTAGTGCTTTATACTCTGGTGACACAAAATAAAGCACCTTTGAGCTCTAGTGGCTTTATAACAAAGCCCAGAATCACAAAAGGAAGCATCAAAATTGACTCTCCCCAGAAAGCAGCACGCCAGTGCAGACTATTCCCAACCTGATGTGATTTTGAACATAAGATGACAGGTTTTAAGGAGGAAAGTTAAAATAACGAAAATGCACTTGTTACTCAGAACTGCTAAACTAAACACATATATAACTAAAGAAGGAAGAAAGACTGTGTGTAGCATAAGACTTACCAGGCCACCATAAACATAGCCCACCGCTATTCCAGTAGGTATACACATGTAGAACATAGCAAGCCATGCTGTTTTCTGGTAACATAGGAGTAGAAAGGTAAGTTGCTGGTTGACACTAGACATGACATATAAACAAGTATAATTTAAAACAAAACCTCCCAGTAATACAGCATAGCTCTCTGGATGTATTCAAAGAGCAATTTAACGCTGGCTGAACATCTACTGGCGACCAGTAACAAGTTATCCACTATAATAGTCGGACAAAAAAAAAGCATTACGGTGATCTACTTATGTGTCATGCAGGTCTTTTTAACAATAGGATATACAGAAAGGCCCCTTTGGGTTATGCCTAAGATTACATGGATTTGATAATTCTGTATATAAATATACAATGATATGGAGTTAAGTCATATATGCTTGCCTACATAGTAACACATGTCTTAAATGGTAGATAATGTCTTAAGAGTATTTATATGCCCAAAGATGGAGATTCTTTCCCAGAAGAATATAGGCATATAATGAGCACAGGAACAAAACTGTGCAAAATAAGATTTGTTTCAACATAATATATGAGCTCAGGGCAGAAAAAAATTATAAAAGGCAGTATAAGAATAACAGAAAAACCTGTGCTGTTGGCGCGTTATCATCAATGAATGGAGCTGCAAGACTTATAAATGATGCTTCACCAACGCCAACTAACCTAAGTAACAATAATTGGAGAATTGTTCATGTGATTAGCAGACTAAGACTTTTTTCTATTTTTTTAAGTAACACAGATCATTTAAGATTACAAGGTACTTACATGCGGCATATGGTAATTGACCAGAAATCAAATGAGCACCCACAACCAGCTGTTGCAATAGTCCAAACTAATAATCCAACACCAATAAGCCTGAAAGGATTGTGTCTGCAACAAGGAAAACAATCTGTTGTGTCAGAACATAACAATACAAAAGGTTTGAAACCTGTGTTAGACTACATCAGACTATGAATTTTTTTTGGCCATCAAGCAATAACAGAATAAGGATATTGAAAAGAGATTTAATTACAGAAAACTAACATTTTTGCCAATGATGCAAATATCGGTGAAGCAATCAATAACCCAACCATAAATGCTGAGGAGAGCACGCCATCTTCAAAATTATTAAGATTAAAATCACCCCTGTATAGAACATGGCACGATAAGGGCATTCAGAAGCAAAATAAGAAAATGATAAGCCAGTGATGACTGATGACTTGTGTTAAATTAATTGCCATAAGAAGTTCAGTGTGAATACATAACAATGTTATAAAGAATGAGTGTGTTTCTCCATATAGGTACTCCCATTATATGGCATACAATGAGATATATACTTTAAGATACATACAACAACAATCTGAAAGTCTAGAAAACTTATGAAATTTCCACTGGGACTTACTGAATTCCAGAACCTGATGTGCATGTTCCACCAGTACAACTTTTGGGGCTACCATTCACACCATTACTTGCTATTACACCCCGGTCAACATAGTTTAGCATGTTGATGATGCAGAACATCACAAGTAATCTGCACGACATGAACTAAATATTATAGTTCTAAGTTACAATAATGAAAACATAGCTCTCAAATACACAAACACCCGTAATGCACACTAACTACAGAAACAGCAAGTCCTGAACAATAGACCACATAACATCATAACCTTGGCTAAAGTAAAATTCAGACGCATACTGAACACGGTATGTACCAAGCAATCTGCATTGAGAAAACAATCTTAATCTGAACTCGATACAGACCACACAAATTCGGAATTATTGTATTGAATCACTACCCCTTCTACCCCATCTCGTCAAAACGCAGATAAGAGAGGGGTTTTCAAGCTTCTCTCTCCAACATCGAATTGCACAGAAGCAGCAAAATACAACACGAGAGGTTAGACCAATCTCCTATTCAATTCCAATGCCAAGAAAAATTAGCTTATATCTAACAAAAACAAGGGTTTGCTGTCTGAAAACCAAAAACATATATATTATACCCCTCCAATTGCATAAAGCCAACACTAAACTTTTACCTAACACAGACCCATTACACAAGCAAACCAACGTGGAGAAAATTCTAAAACTCTAGGTTAGGAATGGAACAGCTAATACGCTTCCTAGATGATTTGCTTCAAGCAACTAAATGGCAACCTCCAGTGATTTGATCTTCTCGCAATCAAACCACATATTGACACTGCCAAAAGCTCCAATTCATACAAACGCATACCAGCTACTCAATATCTCGCAATCATCTACCAGATTGGAGCAATTGAGCTCACGAGAAACCCAAATTCCTCAGGCAAAACAATCAAACCGCCAAATTCGGATCAAACAGTCCGCCAGGTGCACAAACCACGTGCAATCCCAAACAACTCAAACCCACCGAACCCAACCCCCCAACCAACGACGCCCCACCCAATCGCGCGATCCACAGCCTTACCTCTTAGGGGTGAACCACGACGGCTTCTCGCCCGCGGCGCCGCTCGTGCTGGCGTCCTGGACGCCCGCCTCGATGTCCCGCGCCACGGTGACAGCCATGGCCTGCAACCCCGTCGTCGTCGCCGCCGCCGCCGCTGCTTCCTGCTTAGACTCCTCGCCGGGAGTAGTAGTCACCGCCGGAGTCGCAGCCGCCTCCCGGGGCGCGGGGCCGGAGACGGAGGCGGATTCGTCGTTGACGGGGGCTCCCACAACAACCACAGCAACCCGAGCGTCGTCGGAGCCTTGGGTCGTCGTCACATCCGATCCGCCCATATAAAACTATGCGCCAATTTGACTTCTTCTCGGTTTAAACCGCCCAGAAGAAGAACCAGAGACGTACTGGGATCCGAAATATCTCATGGGCTATTATAACTCCTCCCCACAACTGAAACTAACTGGAAACTCGGATGGATAAATCGCGGATGTTTTATGGCTGATGATGAATATTCGGTTGGAGACGACGGTGCCACCGTGCCAAGCGGCGACGCACGCGCGCCCGCCGGTTTGGCTGGTAAGTAGGGCAAGCAGAAGCCAAGGCGGATGCGACGCGACGAGAGAGAGAGAGGAAGTTTAGGAGAGCACGAATGCTGCTGGGTGGTGGGAGATTCGGGCTGTTCCGGCCGGAGAGGAGTACTAGCAACCACGGCCACGGGGGCTCGGCTTCTCCCAACTCCGGGTGCTGTATGGTGGACGAAAGGGACAGGCCGTAGTGGAGGCGTGGGCGCTGGGCCGGCGTGCGGACGGACCATGGGTGGACCAGGTTCGTGGACTGGTTTTATCTGGACTTTGGGATCTCTCTTAAATCCGTTTGCTTTTGTACGTGTACCGATCGCTTTGACGCTGCTTTGGCTGCTTTGGAATGGTTGATTCCCGTGCAGGTAGTGCTCCGTCTGTCGAATCAATATACTACCGTAATCAATTAAAGGGATCGTCAGCCTGCTTTGTTACAGTACTAACAAAAGGTTTGTTTCAGGTTTGATCTTCACTAATTGCTCGTTAAGATCAAGCGGGTTAGTTATATAAACTCGGTTTATGCTTTGGTGGGACCGGCGGCAAAGGTATCTATCATGATGGGACACGCTTGGGACAGCCTCGCCTCTCTCTCTTTATGATGTTCTTTTTCCATTGCTCTCCGCCTCGCCGGGCATTATTTACGTGTGCGCATGGACCAACGACAGGCGAAGATTAGCTGTTTGTAGATGGCACAGTATATAGTTAGCCCCATCCTTAATCCTCTCCTCCCTCCACACTTAAACTCACCGGGATCTTCTGCGCCGCGCCTATGTTCGCGCCGGAGCTGAGCTCTTACACGGTCACGCGGTCACGCCAACCTGCACCATCTGTTGTTCTGTTCCCAATTTACTCCTGTCGTGTACTCCACTTCTCCGGCCGTGCAACCATAGTGTGCTTTTGGTTTGTTGACCTAACTGAATTCGGGGTTGACAAATGCCTTGATGTGATAGGAGCTTTTGGTTTGTTAACCTACTACTCGTACTATGTACTGAATTCGGGGTTGACAAAATGCGTCGATGTCATGGGGCCTGAACACCTGATGGGTCGATAAACCGAACTGCAATGCGGCAATGGTGCTATGCCGCTATCCGTCGATATCCAGAGCAGGTAGGAGTACATCTATGCAGGCACCAGTATCTGTAAGTACGTATACGCAGTACGCACCGGTGCCTGCAAGTTTAAGTTTTCACTGTACCTTTACAACTTTATCCCGCCACGCCTATTTGTAATCTTCTCTATGACACGGTGACACCCGCTCAGGCGCTCGCTTCACCACTTCTCCAGATCTTTCGTTGTTCACCTGTTCTTCTTGTGTTGGGAGTTGGAGCTTGTCCTTGGCACCACTCACTATCGGTAAAGTTTGCAGAAATTTTTGTACAGGGGACAGTGCTAGCGGGAACATTTAATCGAATCAATTTGTGGGGACTGGGCAGTCATGGGATGATTGGAGCACAGAGTATACTCCAGCTAGAACAGTCGAGCTTATGTTGAAGATAACTGTACAGCTGAAGAATGGACATCACAAATGCGTCATAGGATAGACGATTAAGGAAGAAAAATGATACTCCTAAAGGAACTTCATCAATCAGCTGTGTACTAGACAGTGTTCCGATGAAAAAAAAAAAGCGTGACATAATTTAGAGGTCCCGATGATAGTACTGTCGAAGATAAACACGCCGTCATGCGTGCCAGGCTGCCAGTATGAGGCGGATTTTGCAATTTTGGCGTTGCCTCCCCGGCAGCCACCGCCGCCGGCAGCAGGACCAGTTGATGTTAATTAAGGGCGCGATGTACATCAGTACATGGGCAGGCACACAAAACGTGATACTAGCAGGACAGTAGCTATCATCTCCAGGCAAAGAATCGCATTGCGTGCCGTGGGGTTGGCGGTGGCACACAACGCAAGCAGCTATCAATCCCACGTTTCTGTACATATATGGAGACCAGAGTCCAGAGGATAAGATGATTGGGTGAGCTGTGCCTTAATTTTAAGGCTTTAGGTAGTTACTCGAGCTCTCTCCTTTCCTCTAGCTGAGAAGTGAGAAATATTTTTTGATGGTAAATCTGGGGAATAATTGATTATTATATATGCAACGTTTCATATGCGTCAACTCGATATTAACGTACGTGTTGCCGCTCTCTTCTCCCTCTTTCAAAAATAAAGAATATCACACATCTTGCCAACTGATTTACATGATCATGCAGAAACAGGGGCGGAATCAGGCCTGGGGCAACTTAGGCCCAACCCTACTCGTCAACAAATTTTTAATGGATTAGTACCTATGCATTCTTCAGATTTGTCCAAACCACCATGACCCAGCCCCATGTTTGGCCTTTCCAAACCTCAGGCCCAAGGTCTCCCAGAGACCCACTGGCCAGCACAATGCACAGCCCATCAGCTAAATAGAAAACTCTAGCTTGTTAGTAGCTCATGTAGCTCACGCACATGACAGGAATCAGGAGCGAACAGGAACGAAGGCTTGTGCGTCAACGTCTCCTCTCACTCTCGGTCAAGATGGCGACTTGGTCTCACGAAGTCGGCGGCGGGGGCTCGAAGAGGCGACAGGGGGGTCGTGCGGCGGTGCGAGGCGGGGGCCAGCAAGGTGTAGGCCGGTGGGAGTGCCATCGGCGCGAAGGCGGCGGCGGGCAGTCAGCGGGGGCGCACGCGGCGCAAGGCGGTGGCGGGCGGTCAGCGGGGGCGCACGGCGGCGCAAGGCAGCGGCTCACAGGCTGCCGCAGCCCTGGCAGGGGTAGCATCTTCTTCCCTTTTCACAGCTCGATTTAATTCCCCAAGGTCAGACTCTGATTATCTATTTCTGTTCTGTTCTTTCTTTCTTCTAGAATTTTTTTACCAGAAAACAGTGGGGGCTTTCTTATAGAAATTTGGTGATTGCCTAATTAGTCGAAATTTTGGTATGATTTTGTAGATGAAGAGGTGCAAATAAAAAAAAATCTGAATCCACCCCAACTCCAAGAACGGTAGAAACCAATGACTTAGATGAGAAGATGTTTAAATTAGATATGATTGATGTGAGATGTTTAAATTTGAATCATTCAATCCCTAAATTTGAGAACGGAGGGAGTACCGTTTACAGGTTCTTCTCTCCTTGCTATTACAATTTTAGTTCGGTCTTGTATTATTTTTCTTACTTTTGTTGTATTTTGGTGTACAATTTGTCATGGATAGTTTTAACCTTTGATCTGGGCCCTAGGTGTTTAGAGATCCTTGTTCTGCCACTGTGCAGAAATAATACCAGTAGCACACCATGAATAATGATATACAGAGTATAACAGGAATTTGATGGTGAATTGGTGATCTGTTTCATGACTCGTGGAATGCATGTAGCGCCCCACCACGTCGAAGTCAAACTAGGCCTGAACGATGGGCTCTCGTTGCCGATGCGACCCTCTGCTCCGTAACGTAATGGGCTCTCGTGACATTGGCTCAACTGGATCTCGCCTGGGCCACATGCCCATATCGGCACATCGCCATTTCGTTAGATGGGCTCTCGTCACATCCCCGTCAGTCTCGCTATCTCTTCCGTACCAAATGATCCGATATACACCGATCCCCATCGATTATCGCAGGTACGAGGAGGATCCAGAATCTCGCACATCAATCCAGCGGTTCGACCATGCCGAGCCAGTACACCAGGCACGAGACGCGCCGCCGAGACCCCAACCCGCGCGCGGCGGCGCTGCTCGTCGTCGACGTGCAGGGCCACTTCGCGTCGATCGCGGCGCCGGCCATGCCGGCCGTCGCCACCACCGTCGCGCTCTGCCGCGCCGCGGGCGTCCGGGTCGTCTNGCCCGCGGCACGCCGGCGGCCGAGCTCCTCCCCGGCGCGGGGCGGCGCGAGGGCGACCTCGTGGTGGAGAAGAGCACGTACAGCGCGTTCGCCGGCGGCACGGGGCTGGAGGAGGCGCTTCGGGGGATGGGCGTGGAGGAGGTGATCGTGACCGGGGTGATGACCAACCTGTGCTGCGAGACCACGGCGCGGGACGCGTTCGTCAGGGGGTTCAGGGTGTTCTTCTCCGCCGACGCCACCGCCACGGCGAGCGCGGACCTGCAGGAGGCCACGCTCGCCAACATGGCTTACGGGTTCGCGTACATCGTCGACTGCGAGCGGCTCGAGGCGGCGTTTGGGAAGGCCAAGTGAGGTGCAAACTGCAAAACAGTCAAACATGCTCTGCTCCTTTGCTCGTTGTACATAGTTCAGTACTTGTGCATATGTGAATGTTGTTTTTTAAGTACTAGAGTGTAGTGACTACGCAATAAGTACAATATTATTAGTGATCAAATAATATATTGCTTGGAATATGATTCTATGATCACCAAACTATAAATTCAAAACTGTTTGCTTTCTACTATAAGAATAAATTGATGACCGTGGTTTTACGCTGCGGGCAGGTAGGGATGACCATGGCATCCGATGGTTTGTTGTCGAGGTATACCGGAAGGTTTCCTCATCACCAGAGCATTCTGACTGAACATATCTTCAGAACTTAGTCAGTTATTGCTAGACAAAATTCAACAAAATTTAGGCCAAATTTGGTCATGGTAAACACCAGCAAGAACCAAACAAGCCCAATTATATAGCACACGCATAAACAGTTCTTAGGGTGTATAGTTGAATCTTTATCATTCAATATTCAAATGAGCACGCTAAATTGGTAGAGATGAAATTAGAGATAAGAAGGAAAGTTCATAATTGAGTATATATATAACTGAATCATATGAGTAAAGATTCCATATCTGGAGTTTGGTTGGTTGTAGGGTTACGAAGATTTCTACATGAATTGTTTTATGGTCCTCGAGGTTTTCTAGTGTAGTTTTTTTTATTCTTTCATTGCCTTATTAAGAGATACCAAAGTCAAGGACAGTAAAACTTATGTCCGTGCATGGTATACTTGAAGTTCGGTTTGGTGTAGGGTTACAGAGCTTACATAGAGTTGCATAGTTACGTAGGGGAAGAAGAAATGACAAGGTTAGTGGCGACAGTATACCGTAAAACTTTTGTTTGTTTAATATTCGGTTTCCACCAGTAAGAAATTATAGAATTTTATTGTAGTCCTATAAGGAATAGGATAAGCCTAGTCGCTATAAATAACGTGCAAATCAATCGACAAAATCATTTTTATGTTATGGGCAGAAACATAAAAATATGCTAAAGGAAAAGAGTAAATTATTTCCTAAGAAGTCGGTATTACACCGGTTAGCTGGTTCCAGCTCAAATTCATCATCGTCAGGCCAGTGAGTGAAGCAGTGCTCACTGGGATTGCCCCCAGATAGCTAAGTTTAAGTAATATATCTAACGTGTTAGCTATAAACCCACTTATAATCAACATTTATAATAGATAAATTTTAAGGTTCACTCTAATTTTTTCATTCTATCTCTTTCTCTCACATATATTTATCGTCAAGCATTGTCTTCTATTGCATGAGAGCGAACATTTCTCATTTTTTATTGTATCTCTTTTTCAAATAAGCTTATAGGCACTTTATCACCTACTATTAAACTTGCTCTTAGCTGACGAAGTGACAGATCCAGCTTCTACAGTGATGGCATCCCTGCGGCCCACCCATCAGATATATTGCCGGAGAAAGAGTTATTCCTACCGATGAATTACTGGATCTCAGTGGCCGTCGTTGGAATCTGACCAATAAAACGGTTGTTATGAATATCAAGCCTTATCATATCCCAAAATAACTTATCTGGTAGACTTGCAATCTAGCAAAGCACATCAAATAACTCGGTAGAATCTAGCCGACAATCTCGCTTATTCGACTAGCCCCACATATACACGTAAAATCATACTCCCCATATACTAGTCAAATTGTCTCGCAGTGACTTCATTACACTCAGCGACACACCCTATATGTTAAATAAGAGAAATAGGCCACACGACAAACATGAGTAAGTCTGTTATCCCAACAGGGGCCTAAACCTGTATAAAATTTTTGCTCTCTCTGTGTTTGTTTTGTATTCTTGCTAGTTTTGATATTAGCGAATCCTCTAATTATAACGAATTACATTTCAACTTGCCAGCGTACGACACTTTTTTTCTCTGGAAACCGAAGTGGAAACCTGATAAGGCCAAAGGTCTACTAATCTGCATCGCCTTAAAAATGTTTCTAGTGGCAGTAAATCTGTCGTCATCCCCTCACTCACTGACACGTGAGCCCGTGTTGTCAACGAGACAACTACTACACCTATTATGACCCTCTTTTTCTTGTATTCTCTGACAGTGAGTTGAGCTTTCTCACCATCTCTTTCTAACTACATTTGCTAGCCTGCTTGGAGCTTGGCACGGTAGCAGCTTAATGTGTGAGGTATTGTGGTGTTGTCAATCTATATGTTTAAATGGTATGTTCATTCATTAGATACCAAATAAAATGTATGTGTATTAAAATCTTTTGATATAAGTTGATAGACACATTTGGCTCCACAAAAAATTTTGTTTCAACATCAACGAACCAAATATGTCCTTGTGCATCGGAAGCACACGAAAACTTTGTTATAAGCACCACTATTTTAATTTTCCTTTAGAAAACCATTGTTTTGTTTCAGAGATATCATAATCAAAGAAATGTTAGGAACACCAATTTCTTTTTTTAGTGCAATACCCTGTTACATGTTTGCACCACATCGAGACAGTCAAATTATTCATGAATGATTTGAAAACGCCGATAAGATATTGACTATGAGCCTTCAAAATAGATGGATTGTTATCATCTTCCCATGCCGCTTGACTTGCTGCAACAAATGAACTTAGTAAGTTAGCACCCAAACATCATTCGTGGATTTACATGTTGAACGACAAAATATCCATGTTTTCATATAATTGATTATATATATAATTTATTGCGATCAATATGGCAATACATTTGAGAAAAATCCATTGCAACGCATATGTATTTAGCTAGCACGTGAAGAAAGTCTTACACGGGTGACTAATCGTGTGAGAGACAAACTAAACTAAAGTGCACATCCGTGAACAAATAAGATGGACACAAATGCCACAAATCAAAACAATAGTCAAATGCTTGTCCAAACAAACAAAGAATAGTCAAACATTAATCACCATCGTCATCTAATTTAAACATCAGCTAAATCCGTACGTAAGAAAGGACAAATGCGGTCCAAAGCTTGGATTCCAAACACAGTCCCGCCCGCGAAACAGAAGCCACTGATGGACCCTTGCCCGTACGCAGCAGACAGTGAGCAAAGAAGCCACTCAAACTGCCCTCTCCTGCCTGCCCACTGCCCACGACGCCCACCAAGAACCAGTTACTAGCATTAACCCCACCCACCAAAATCTCCGTTCTTTAACCTCCCCCCACTAACCCAGATAATCACCACCACACTCACAGCGTCCACTCTCCCTAACCTTGCAGTTACTTTTAGTTACTGTTAACCCATCTGCTTCTTCTACTGCTCTTTGCCCTCCTCTCTGCCCTGTTTTTAAAACCACCAACTCTTCCCTCTCTTCTCTTCCTCGAGAGCCCGAGTCCAAAAACCCAGAGCACCGACACGGTTAGCGAGTATGTCCTCCATGGCATTGCTCTCGCTGTCGCTGGCCGCTGCATTCTTGGCAGCGTCGGCTGCAGCCAAGGGTGAGTCGTGGAGGCCGAGGGAAGACCTCGTGATTGGTTTACCCGGGCAACCGAAGGTCGGGTTCAGGCACTACGCCGGCTACGTCGGCGTCGGCTCCGGCGGCAGTGGCAAGGCTCTGTTCTACTGGTTCTTCGAGGCCGAGAAGGAGTCTGACAAGAAGCCGCTCTTGCTCTGGCTTAATGGAGGTACGCGTGATTTCTGGAGTTCTGAGAAGTGTGTTCTTTAGTTTCACTTCGTCTTTCCAGTATTGTAGATCCCGTGATTGATGCCCGCATGTCATTCGTGTGCTTGCTCTCAATCTTTGAAAATAACAGAGTTTTGACAGAGTATGTTACTTCATCCTTTGTGCAATGTAGAGATGGCAAAACTGTTACTTGGTTGGTTTTATTCTTTTTGTACATCCCTTCCCTTTGATCTTGCTTGTGCTTCCAGTTGCCTACGTGCTTAACTGCGTTACATCTAAATACTACTAACTACTAAGAGCTATCAAAACAAATACTACTAGTTAAAAAGAACACAAAGCTGTCTCTCTCCATCTCTCTCTACCTATCTATATCTATGTCAGTGGCCTCCAAATATAGAGATTAGCAAGTCACAATCTGGAAAGCACAAGCCTGCAGGCCGTGTGACCACGCTGTCGCAACAGAAGAATTATGCTTTCTGGCAATAAAAGCTTCAAAGCAATGCGGCAGGATTCACAGATCAACAGGCGAGGAGAGCATTTCATCAGAGCAGTGGGGAGCAAAGCCTCCCAGCCGGTTCAGAAAAAGACACTGGCAAAAGAGGGCAAAAGGATAAAAGAAGGCTCAAGGCAGCAGTGGTACAAACGAGAGCAGATCAGCAGCGGCAGCAGCTTGGGCAGCAACAGCAGCTTAGGAAGAAGCTTTGCCTGCCGACGACATGGACAAGGCTAGAGGGACACAGGCAGCGAACGAGTGAGCAAGTGCCATGTAGTTATCTCCTCCTGGATTAGTGGATTCTCTTCTCTTTTTATTTTCCATGTAGTTTGCCACTGTAAAATCATGCAAGACTACAACAAAATTGCGTTTTTATCTTTCCATCTCTTTCTCTTGTCCTTTAGCATTCCTTCACATGGCTCTAGAGAGGCTAGTGGGGCACCACCACAGCACAGCACATTGAAAGTAATTTAAAAGATAGGCGCGTATAAACGCCATTGCATCCTTACAAATGTTCCTGCTGATACGATATATCGTATGATAATATTAGTATTGAATGGCTCTATGAGCATGTGTTAGTGTACCCTGTCATGTGTTAGCGTCGTCATGTGCTGGCCTGAATAAGATCCCAGTGATCCATTTTCTTTTATAGAAGATGCTACTGGGAATGTGAACATGGAGATTTTGTACAGTATAAAAAATTAGGACGAGAAAGCAGTGAAACCAGCAAACCACTCCTACTCCACTAATTACATGGATAATCGAGTCTTGAAGTTTTGACTGGCGGAGTCCTTTTTGCTTGGCAAATCATCTGTCTCATCTCCCAGATCACCACTCTGTCCTCACCTTTGCAATTGTTTTTCGATAAAGAACAACAGAATTACTACGATGCTGTACAGGCGTACACAGTACATGTAAAGCCTATACAGTATAAAGAAATCTGGAGGTCAGGTGTCTTGCAGTACAGTCCAGTGGATAAGGTTACGCGGGAGGTAAAAGTACTATACCAGCTGGGTTAATTAACAGAATTGTCTAATGTAATGTGATCTTTCAGGTCCCGGTTGCTCCTCCGTTGCCTATGGCGCCGCGCAGGAGCTGGGCCCTTTTCTGGTGAGGAGCTACGGCGAAAACCTCACTCTCAATGCCTACTCATGGAACAAAGGCAAGCTTTCAGGCTACTGAATCAATATGCTCTCTTATTAATTCTGTCTGTCTGAACTCTGAAATTGCTCTTGTGAATATTGTGTGATTGACGATTTTGTGTCGTGTTGCTTTCAGCTGTGAATTTGCTGTTCCTTGAAGCGCCCGTCGGCGTGGGGTTCTCCTACACGAACCGGACGTCTGATCTGAGACGCCTGGGGGATCGTGTGACGGCGCAGGACTCGTATAGCTTCCTCCTAAACTGGCTGAACAAGTTTCCAGAGTTCAAGAACCGCGACTTCTATATTGCCGGAGAGAGCTATGCTGGTACAGCCTAACCCACATTTTGTTATTTACGCAGCTAAAAATACAGTCGAGCAGTACATGTTAAGCTTCATGGAATCATGGTAACCTGCGACAAAATATAAATCCGTGGCTGAATCTGAGTTATCTGACTATGATACGCTTTTGCAGGGCACTATGTCCCACAGCTCGCAGAGCTAATCTACGACGGGAACAAAAGGGCCAGCGGAGACGGAGTCATCAACATCAAAGGTTTCATGGTAAGCACTAAGCGCTCTCCCAAAGGATTCCGAGAAAAAGAACAGGGCCCTCTTATGGTTGCAATCATGCCGTTAAGATTGCTAAGTGCCAGGCAACCAGCTTTCACGAGGCAAATCATGCCTAAATCTTTAATTAGTGTTCTAGAAAGATAAAGCAAAAGAGAAGAACGAAAGGAACCGGGGCTGTAAAAAAAAGGAGATGATTCTAAAGATAGACATAAGCGTGCATGCGGATATACCCTTTTGCTCGCTTTATGTCGTAAGCAAGGAAGTAACTATACCGTGTAAAGAATATCATGGTTTGCGCCGATACCTTTTTAACTGCGGTAATAATTTCACTGGCGCAGAGTTTTTATACTGTGAAAGCAGTAACATTTCTGCACTTTGCTGTACTTTGCAACTAATAATTGGGACGAGTTCGTTCATCAATTTGATTTTGTGTCCCATCGATGAAAAAAAATTTTTTTGGTGGTGGCAGATCGGGAACGCGGTGCTGAACGACGCGACGGACCAGATGGGCATGGTGGAGTACGCGTGGAGCCACGCCATCATCTCCGACGAGCTCTACTCGGTGGTGCGCCGGGAGTGCGACTCGTTCAAGGAGGAGGAGGACGGCGGCAAGCCAGGCAAGGGGTGCTCCCCGGCCGTCCGCGCCTTCCTCAGGGCCTACGACGACATCGACATCTACAGCATCTACACCCCGACTTGCCTCTCTTCCTCCGGCTCCTCCGCGCGTCGCCGCAGATCGCCCGGCCTCGTCGCCGCGCCCCGCCTCTTCTCCAAGCACGTAAGCTCTCGGCTCTGAAAAAACACACGGGTTCCGAGAGGATGCGAGGGTGATTTGATGGTCTCTTTGTTGTTTGGGACCAGGAGGCGTGGCGGAGGATGCAGCGAGTGCCGGCGGGGTACGACCCGTGCACGGAGGAGTACGTGAAGGGGTATTTCAACCGCGAGGACGTGCAGCGCGCGCTGCACGCGAACCGGACAGGCCTCAGCTACCCGTACTCTCCCTGCAGGTGCGCACGCATGCACGCTTTGTCTTTCTTTCTATCCTGACATGAAATCGTGCGCGCATAGTAGTCCTGTACTGTAGTACGATAGATCCTTCCAGCGAGCGAGCGATCGGTCGCACGTATTGATGACGTTTTATTGTCCTGCAATACTCGTTCATCTCTATTGATTGACGTATATAGTCCTGCAATTACTCGTTCATCTGCTAGCTGCCTTGCATACTATGGCAGGCAGCCCATCCTGAGATCTCTGGCGTTGCGACATTGATTCCCCCATGTTGTACGCACGTAGTAGTCCCCATGTGTTTTATACTACTGCAGTAGTGGAACCTGGAGGGATTTAACTGGATGGTTGATGGACGCCTAGGTTTTTTTATCTATTTGGTGTGCGAGCGAGGCTGGATAGGACGGCCCGAGGAGAGAATATTCCACGTAGATGTTGAATGAATGTATTCGGGCAAAATTGGCTGGGGAACTCATCCACCATCTCTAACAGCGATCATTACTGATTGTTTAGTGATAATTAGCATATTTTGTCATTAATGAGTAATTATTATTTCAAAATTATATTAATTAGGTATAGTTGATACATTATGTTGTTAATTAGTACTAACAATGATAAGATCAATGATAATTAATATATGTAATTATATATCAGTAATTTAATATGCTCATCCCATCCATATTCATCTCTCCAACCAAATAAAAAACTGGATCGCTCCGTCCATACAACCAAACAAAAAACTGTATTGCCATATCCCTGAAAAACTGAATCGCCATGTCTCATCCCATCTTGACCGCCAACCAAACGCACCCTTATATTTCATGTTGGTTAGCTTAAAAATGTGAACGTCAAATAAAGATGGATGGAGGAATATATGCATTTTTTTTTCCATAGTGGTATGGGGCAGTAGCTTAAAAACAGGCTGCAATGCAGCACAATTCCTGGCTTCCGGCATGTACAGAAATGAAATATAACAAATGTTATTAATACTGCGTGGCTGTTTTGCAGTGAGGTCATAAGTAAATGGAACGACTCGCCGGCGACCGTACTCCCCATCCTGAAGAAGCTCATGGGCGCCGGACTGCGCATCTGGGTTTACAGGTGATGATCCATCCACCAAGTGGAACAACCATCTACCAGACTCTGTTTACTGAAGCTATTCGTTTTGCGATGACGCAGCGGTGACACAGACGGAAGGGTGCCGGTGACGTCGACGCGGTACAGCCTGAACACGATGAGGTTGCGGCCGCGGGAGAGGCGCCGCACCGTGGGCGGCAATAACGGCGATGACTCCGGCGTCGAGGCGGAGTTGGGCGGGTGGCACGCGTGGTACGACAGGCAGCAGGTGGGCGGGTGGGCGGTCGAGTACGAGGAGGGGCTGACGCTGGTGACGGTGCGCGGCGCCGGGCACCAGGTGCCGCTCTTCGCGCCCCGGCGGTCGCTCAACATGCTCTACCACTTCCTCCGTGGCAGCTCCCTGCCCGCCTCGCGCTCCAGCTGATGATGATGAGCCGCCGCTCTGCTGCGCATGTGTGCAGCCATAGCTTTTGCTGACTTGCTTGATTGGTTAGGCGTGTAACGATCCATGGAAATTGTAATTGCTTGTTCCCCTCCTGGTACAAGCGCCCTGTAACCCGCATGTTACTACGGTTGCCATACGCAGAAACCGAACCATTTTGCTGTGTCAGACAAAGTTTGAGCTAACTTGTTTAGCCCATATTGAAACCCAGAAAAAGCCCTGGTCTGGGTTAGAGAAACTGCTGGGGGCGGGGTTTAACGAACTACACCAACAGTCCGCACAGTCAACAAACATTGTGTGGCAAAAGAAAAAAAGGCGGCTTATAAGTTGAAATTCAAAATAAGCAGCTTACTGGGACTTGTGTTTCGGTGAACTCACCATGTTCTCCGGCTAATCCGAATCAAGGGTAGCAATCACCCAAAGAGGAGAGTTACAGATACCGAAAGAACACAGCCGATGTGGCGGATCACATACTAAACATGTCCCTTTTTCAAGTACCATACAAACATGACCAGCGAAAATACTGGATAATACATAGAAGGGACATGTAAGTCACACACACACAAAAACACATGTAGATACTATAATGATGAATATAAAAATGACAAATTTTGAACCAAAAACAGTCCAGTCGATTTGATTGAAATTTGTTGTTTTTTTTATCTCACAAACGAAGCAGAATTTGGGCAAGATTTTTTTACATGATTATTCATCATCATCTCATCGATATTGTTTGTGATTTTAGATGACTTTTGTCTTGTGGTTTACACGAGTTTTCACCTAAGGGTTTCCATCATATATTTTCCCATACAAGTTTGATAGAGCACTAGTAGTTGTTATGGGAACAATGAAGCAACAGTAGTGGTTTGATAGAGCAGTGATAGTTGCTATTGGAACAATGAAACAATAGCTAGTAATGTAGCTCTGGGAGGCATCACTGAGTAAAATGAAGTACAGACAATATTTACTGTTCTACTTCTATTATGTGGCCTAATACTTGCACAACTTGACACTATATGAAGGAATCGGTCATCGTGCCATTCATAGTACGAAAAGAAACTGCAGAAGAGGGTGCAATATTCCACCCTTTTGAGGTGATAATTTCAGGTACAAAATTTAGAGTTGTTCCCCAAGATGAAGCTTTGCCGCATATGAAAAGGTACTCGCTAAGCATTGAGTATCATTTCTGAGAGTTATTAAATCATGACACGGCTGCATATTGCTTCAGGCTCAGCAAAATATGTCTCAGCTGCATGTTGCCTCACCTATCAGTATATAATAATGCTGGATGGTATTAGCCTATTAGGTCCTCGGCTCCAAATAAGCTTAGTCCAGGTATGAAAAACTTCTAGGCTTCAATAAGTTCTCATAAGGATGAGGCTTAACCATGTTACTATTTTATTTCTAATGTTAGATAGTCTCAGTTAATCAGTCCACAGCATAACTAAGTAAATATTGGCCCCTCCAAATTTGTTATCATTTTAAGTGTTGAACTATGATAGCATCATAACATCAGGAAAATTCAAGATAGCTCTGCTCTGTATACGACAGATGCAATTTAGACATTGACTGATAGGACCATCAACCAGCTCATCTAAAATTTTCAAAGAGGAGAATTCTGTTAACCAGCATATCAGAACCTTGCAAGTAAAATGGTGAGAAAATCGCTAATAACTAACTATTTATTCGAGTAGTTAATCCATATGAAATGAGCTTTTAAGTTACATTATCACACAAAGCAAAATGTGTATTGTGGAACACAGTTTGCACAAGAGTGCTGGTATGCTCTTCTCAGCATACATGATTTGCTCAAATGCTCAGAATAACAAAGTCACATAAATCTGAGGCACAACTGAAATTGTACTGTGCAATTATTAATAAAGCATTCGTGCCAATAAGCCCTAGAAACAAAATCAAGCATACTGTTGCAATGTTGGAATTTTTTGTCCACATGGGATTCATTGCTTTCAGATTAACACTGCATTTATCAACGTCAATTGGGCTAACCATTCAAGAGTTGAATTCATTATCAGCAACAGATTAATTCAAGTACCAAAAGAACAGTCTGTGTAAGAATTAAACCTTAATTCAACAACACAGCTACAGGAACGCAAAAAGGATTTCACCTTGCGACCATCCATCAAGCCGGAGATGGCTCATCAGTTGCCTTGGCAGCCCCATCCCCGCCCCCGCCTTGGTTTGGCGGATCGCTGCCAACAGCATCAGAAACAAGCGAAACCGGGCGGTGCTCGATGACCTCGTCGATGAGCCCCCAATCGTGCGCCTCCTCTGGATCCATGAACATATCACGCTCCATGCACTGCTCGATACGGTCGATGGCCTGGCCAGTGTGCTTGGCGTAGATCTTGTTGAGCCTGTCGCGGACCTTGAGGATCTCCTTGGCGTGGATGGCGATGTCGGACGCCTGCCCCGACGCGCCGCCCGACGGCTGGTGGATCATGACGCGGGCGTTGGGCAGCGCGCGCCGTTCCCCACGCGCGCCCGCGGCGAGGAGGAGGGACGCCATGGAGGCCGCCTGGCCGATGCAGAGCGTGGTGACCGGGGAGCGGATGTACTGCATGGTGTCGTAGATGGCGAGCCCCGCGGTGACGACCCCGCCGGGGGAGTTGATGTAGAGGTGGACCGGCTTGGCGGGGTTCTCGGACTCGAGGAAGAGCAGCTGCGCGACGACGAGCGACGCCGTGTCGTCGGTGATGGGGCCGTGGATGCAGACGATCCGCTCCTTGAGCAGGCGCGAGAAGATGTCGTACGCCCGCTCCCCGCGCGAGGTGTGCTCGATCACCATGGGAACCAGCCCGTACTCGCGGCGCGCGGTGAGCCCCGCCGCCGGGGTTTGCGACGAGAAGAAGGCCCGCGGCGCGGCGGCGACGAGGCGGCGCAACATGGCGGCGGCGGCGCTAGGGTTCGGCTTCGGCGCGGGGTTTAGGGGGAGATTGGGTCTGCGGCTGGGTCCCGGCGCGGCTAGGCGAGGGCGAGAGGAGGAGGGGGAGGAGGCGGTTAGAGTCTGACGAGTGGGGCCCGCGGGGAGCATCCTGGGATTCGGGACGGAGCCATTGGTGGGGAGCGGAGTGGGGCTTGTAGGTGGAGGTGGGGGAGGGGAGGCGGCGGAGATGGAGGAGATGGTTGCGGGGATGAGGAGATGTGGGTGTGGTTGTTATCTGTTTCTAGTGGGCTGGATGGGCCTTGCATTGGTGGGTCTCGTTGTCGTAGCGGTAGAGATGGGCCGGATATTGGTGCGTTGGTGGGCTTTCTTGGAATCCCGTTCCAGATTAAGCCCGGCTCTTTCGTCGTCTCCACGAGCAGAGTGCAGAACCGTAGAACCACTCGAAATAAGTCCGGGAAATTTCAAGGAGTTGGACAAACGCAGATTTGACGTTCTGTAAGTTTTTTCAAAAAAGACGTTCTGTGGAGTATCGTCAATCTAGCTTCGAGCAGGGTGAAAAAAATATTGCAAAATTTTAAAAAGCATCGCCTCGCCCTCGCAGCAGGTGACACAAATTATAAGGGCTTCTAGCAAGCTTCTCGTGGATACCTACTCCAATCTATAGCTTGAAGACTCTGAGCACATATGCTCCTTCATTTCTTAATGCAGTCTTACGAATAATTATTCAGTTCATCAGAAGTTATTATAGCCGCGATTAGTCAGCACGTTCACACGTGAAGGTTTGACGGTTCTTCAAGGAACTAAAATACATGAATGAGCAGCTAAAAATACATGAGTGATCAGCTAGTGTACGCGTACTATAGCTGCTCCCGTTAATTAAAAACAATCTTGCCTGCTTAACCACGATGTCATCTTAACTTTCAATAAAAAACCGTCATCTTCTTAATAAAGGCTACATAGCCTACATCAAAAGCCCCTATAGGCCTACATATCTTACACGCATGAACGTACCGCATGCAGAAAAAACTAACGCATTCTGCAGATGGCTGATGTTTCCCTCGCAACCAACGGAGGTCGGCGCTTGGCGGCTGCAGTTCGCTCCCCGTGGTGTCTGAGCAAGCGAGCACAACGCATGCATGCATTGCATGTTTTGCTTGCGTGTTTCTCCCTTTAATTAGGCCTTTACTGAGCCAAGCAGGCCAATATATATTCCCTGCCAGCAAAAGGTTTTAGTTGGCAAGAACACAATTCGTTAGATCTGCAGACTGCAGCCTGTCCACCAGCCGTGTCTAGTCAATGCAACGAATTGTCCTTTGCTCCGTTTGAGTCGTCCCCTGGGCTTTGATATTATAGGTTGACAAAGAGATCAGCTGGGTCCTGATTAATGCACCCGGTACGTGTGTCTCGTGACAAATGTGCAGGACATACAGATGCAGAACAAACGGATCTAAACGTGGTTGATATTTTGTATAAAAAAAGGTAATATATATATGCTTGATCGGTCGTAATTTATATGGCAATTACTCCCTCTATTTTATAATATAAGACGTTTTGAGTTTTTTTTAATGTTTGATTATTCGTCTTATTTAAAAAATCTGAATATTATTTATTTTGTTTGTAACTTATTTTATCATTAAAAGTACTTTAAGAATAACTTATTATTTCTATATTTACAATGAATTTTTAATAAAACGAATGGTCGAACAAAAATCAAAACGTCGGAGGTAGTACATAGGTAGAACGAAAATCAATAATTGCGAGCACAACTTGAGTTTCCCGTATTTCTAGAAACAGTGCGGGAAGAAAAACTTCATTTTGTTGTAATAAATTAACAGCAGCTAGCTGCAACTAGTTAGCTAAACAACAATTTTATTAATTTTTCTGCAAAACAAGTCAGATTTTTCGACCGCTAAATATATGTCGCAATTTGTTCTCCGTCGACAGTGATGCCTTGTGGGCTGGTGGCTGGTGGCAGACAATGAATTGTGAGAATAGGAAACAATTTAAATCTTCTCTTACCGATATATATAGAACCCCGGTATTATCACTTGTAACAGGTTAATTCGTTTTCTTTTCAGGCAAGGATGTTGAATAGTCCCAATAGATTGTGGAAGGCCAAGGGATCAAGCATGTATATAAATAGAGGAGTCAGTCACCCTAATTGGCAAGCTTTTGGTGTGAAAAAGGCTACATATGATCGTACAATTGGGACAAGAGTCTGGCTATTTCAAAATATTTGGTTCGAGGGACACAAGTGTGAAGACCTGATGGACAGACAACCGGTCGGTCACCCATCCCAAGATTGCTCCAGGCCAAGCACGCTTAACCTCAGAGTTCTTTCGAGATGAGCTTCCTGAAAAAGAAGTTACAACTTGTTAATATGAGTATTCTATCAATCATTTTAAGCCCTGGGTCGGGATGTCACATGCACCCACCCTCAAAGGACCCGACGTCCCCGTCAGTCCAACATACACATACTTGGGCAAACAACCAGGAACATTCCCCTCTTGGCCACGTCCGTGTGTCCAGGTCCGGCCCATGTGCCATGCTGTGTCCCCGCAAGGCCCACGCGCCATACGCAACATGCCCGCGCCCCTGCGCCCACACACGCCCGTGAAACCGCGAGGGTCGGCTCTGATACCATTTGTCACGCCCCAACCCCCCTACCTGGGCTGGGTCAGGCCCTCTAACACATGGCTGCTCTCTAGGATATCAAGACTTCCCTCACATACCAACACACGTCTTTTCTGCACACTTTGTCCTCACTCATGTGCACCCGGGAAGAACTTCCCGGTCGGTCACCCATCCCAAGATTGCTGCAGGCCAAGCACGCTTAACCTCGGAGTTCTCACCTATCCCAAGATTGCTCCAGGCCAAGCACGCTTAACCTCGGAGTTCTCACCTATCCCAAGATTGCTCCAGACCAAGCATGCTTAACCTCGGAGTTCTCTCGAGATGAGTTTCCCGGAAAAGAAGTTGCAACTTGTTAATATGATTATTCTACCAATCATTTTAAACCCTAGATCGGGATGTCACAAAAATAATGGTGAATGGCTAAGGGACACTAATATGTAAAAGAAAAGACTGTTGAACAGTCTAACATAGGTTGTAGAAGGACAATAGACTTAATACATAACTGGGGGAGCTTCTCACCTTATTAGGTAGCTTTTATGGTGGATAAGACGCAAAACTTCAATTTTTTTAACATGATACAAACAATACACACACAGAACATGTGCATACTCACCACTGTAAATGCACACATGTACACCTTACCCCCTATAGGCACCTCCAAAAATTAGGTTGGTATATCTAAATAATCATATTTTTAAGTTAGCCATTAATTACAATAGAGAGGACATGGAAGGAATATGAGAAATAAATTAGGCACATGGAAATTATTTTCCATTTAAATGTGGTGTTTTATCTCGAACGGAGCTTCCGATTTAAAGCGAAGATGGATGAAAAGAAATAAACTTGTAGAGTAATGCACGAGTCAAATGCCATGAATTGTGCTCTTGGGGAAATAAGAACTACTAGAAGAAATAGAAAAATGCACTCTAGAATTGAGTTTGTTCTGCTCTAAAATTAAGGGAAAACACTAGTTGAGTTTTTTTTTCCGGTGAAAACACTAGTTGAATTTAACCTTAAAAAGGTAAAAATAATATAAAAAAAGACCGTCCTAGCTCACTCGGCACTCCTCTTTTGTGGAGGGTGCATATATAGCAAGCACAAAGTGGCGATTACAGGTGTGTGGCCAAAAGTATGTCGAATCATATTTGGTATACCCTGCCTCAATACTTGAACGGTATGTGCCGTATCATTTTCCTCATGCATGTAAAATGCACGAGATCGATACCCTGCCTCAATAGTTCGTAGTATGTTTTTTCTTATATAGTACTGCCTTCGGTTTTTTATGGAGCTAACCAACGTCAAACAAAGAAATATGAAAGGAGTATTACCTCTGTTTTATAATATAAAAAGTTTTGACTTTTGTTTCAACGCTTGACCATTCGTTTTATTAAAAAAAATTATGCAAATATAAAAACAATAAGTCATACTTAAAATACTTTTGATAATAATAAGTAAGTCAAAAAAAATAAATAATACTTTTATATTTTTTAATAAGACAAATAGTTAAACCTTGTAAGAAAAAGTCAAAACGTTTTATATTCTAAAATAGATGAAGTACTAAGGTACTCCCTCCGTTCTTAAATATAAAGCGTATTTCAATTATACACGGCCTACAATGCTCCATAAGAAATTAACTATAAAATTTCCATCATATGAAAACACATTCAAATACAAATCTAATGATGTCATATGTATAACACTAAACACCAATATGGTTAGTTTAATTATTATTCAAAACTTTTAAATATTGACTTTACCGAAAACAAGAACGCCTTATATTAAAAGACGGAGAGAGAGTACTACCTATTGTAAAGTGTGAACTGCATGGTTGGGCATGTAGTACAAAGTGACCTCCTTCTATACCTCTGTCAAATTCGCAACCTATGATCAATTTATTCACATATACTAGCGGTGATTGTATAGTAGTATACATAACATTAGTGAAAAACGATCGGTGGCATAAACATATAAACACAGACAAAATTCAACAACGAAGTGTGAACATGGCAAGAGGAACGTATTTTTTTTCGAACGTTGCACACCAGTACACCACACACGTACGTCGATCGACTTGAATTAATTCCACTTGAATCACATTCCGAAAACGAATTCCACTACGATCGAAAAGCTTCCAGTACTAGAACTAGTTCATACGAAAACTCTAGAGGCGCATGCAGATTTGCTCCTTTACCACCATGTCTCGGTTTTCTACTCCCAATATTGGATCGATTAATCGTCGATAAAACTCCGAAGTCCGAACAGAGACCTGTCTGTCAGTTGCCACACGGAGTATACGTACGTGCGGACAAGTGACAATGAGCTTGTTCCCCAAGTGGCCAAGCCCAGGAGAAATGGAAAACGTGCAGTCTAAACAAATCGATCGAGGAAAAGTGACAGAGTGATCCGCCAGCGTGGAAGTGGCACAGCGAAGCTAACCCAACCGCAATTCCCCCAACAGCTATAAAATCCTAACACATGACGAGTTCGTTGGCTCGCGCCTGATACGCCCAAACCGCGGAGAAAACTCAAGGACCAGCGGTAGCGTTTGCAGCCACAACAACGATCGACTGACTGATCGAGACGTCGTCAGCAGCATGGGAGCCGAGGCTATCCAGCCGGCCGTGCTACTCGTGCCGTTCCCGGCGCAGGGCCACGTCACGCCCATGCTTCACCTGGCCCGCGCCCTCGCCGCGCACGGCGTCGCGGCCACGGTCGCCGTGCCGGACTTCATCCACCGCCGTTTCGCCGCCGCCACCACCGGCCGCGCGACAGGGGCGACGACAGACGGCTGCGGCGGAGTCGAGCTCGCCTCCATCCCCAGCGGCATACCCCTCGCCGAAAGCGGCAAAGACGCCGAGCCTCCGGGGTTCGGAGCCATCGTGCACGCCATGGAGAACCACATGCCGGCGCACCTGGAGCGCATGCTGCTGACGGGCTTCCGCGGCGGGCGCGTCGCGTCCCTCGTCGTCGACGTGCTGGCGTCGTGGGCCGTCCCCGTGGCGGAGCGGTGTGGCGTGCCGGCGGCCGGGTTCTGGCCGGCCATGCTCGCGAGCTACCGCGCCGTCGCCGCCATCCCGGAGCTCCTCGGCAAGGGCATCATCTCAGAATCCGGTAAGTACGATCGATCGACACCACCGTACTATTCGTGCTTAGTACAGTGATACACTACTGCAAGCACGCGCGTTTTTACAGTTTTTAATTCGTTCCGTTTCTTTGTGATTACTGCACCGGCCGGCCACGCGTGGCAAGGCCGGTGCCCGCGCACGTCGTTAACACGTTAGAGCTGAGTTGACTTTAGATACGAAAGGTTATGTTAACCCCCACTTAACTTAATTCCTCGTCTATCTTGCATATGCTTCGATCGCACATCTATCTAGCTTGCTGCCGCAGCGGCAACATGCGTGCATGTCGCGCTTGCGCGCGTGGGCGCTGGCCAGCAGCGCTGATCGCATACGTTTTCTGGTCGGCAGCTGGCTGCTGGACAGTACGATGTTTGAGATTCTTTTTGATTTGGATCGTATGGGGATAAGGGACACTATCCTGAACCGTAGGCTCCGACCGATGAGTTTGAGCTTTATTTAAGATTAAGTTCATTGATTATTAGCTCGATCGTGCCGTATATATCAGTGAAGGCAGAAAGCTAGGAGCAAGACCAACGGCCGCAAAGTAGTCTTTAATTAACTGTCCAGCCACGTCAACATATCAAAACAGCTAAAAGTGGTTGCTCTCCGTAAAAAAACACTACGTGGAAAAATTTATGTCAGATTTTTTAGATGTGTTCAGTTATGACTTTGACCATCTGTAGTTTCTTTATCCACTGCTCCAGCCGTTTCAAAATGTAGGACGTCTTGATTTTTTTCATACAACATTTGATTATTTATTTATTTAAAAAAATTATGAAAGTATCATTTATATTTTTTTACGTTATTTAAAAATTATGAAATATCATTTATATTTTGTATGTTATTTAAAAAATTATGAAAGTATCATTTATGTTATTACCAAAAGTACTATAAGTATGACTTGTTATTTTTTTATATTTGCACAAAATTTCTAAATAAAATAAATGGTCAAAAATGAATGCAGAAAGTCAAAACGTCCAACTAGAAAAGTACCCATGCTTTGGGAATGAGATCCTCTACAGTCCATTGCAGTGTGCAGTTGTCACTAACATGTGAGACCCACTATCTATGTGCCCATATGTCAGTGTAAATTATTGAGACTGATGGACTACAGAGGATCTGTTTCGCATGTTTTACTATGTATAACTACAAAGAAGACATATTTTTTTAAAACTATGCCGATATCACTTGTTATCCCTTTATTTTAGCTAACTATTGGACTATTCTGTAATATCATAAATATGAAGGTTCAATTTTGTAAAATCTATAGTGTGGTGGCACCACCACCATGCACTCTATCCATCCAAACTATAGGTATTGGGGATACCATGTGACATATCTTTCTAGATTTATTATACGATTGTGTCACATCTCAACCTAAATATTTATACTTTTAGACAGAGGGAGTACGTTTTAAGACAGACGTAAAACACTCTTTCTATGCTTGTGAGCTATTTTAAGTGTGTGTGTATAATCAAAACAAAAAATTTCATTAAAACCCAACATATTTGATTTTTACCAAAATGAGTAAAGAATTCATGAATAACAAGTTGAGGGGAAACACCAAGATGCTGTCGAGCTACTCCTTATGTTCCATATTATAAATTATAATTTTGTTGTTTGCCAAACTTCTATAAATTTAAACGAAGGTAGGGAACAATTTACCAGCATCGATAATATCAAGCTAGCTAGTTTCATTTAATTAATCTTATAATAATATAATTATTTGATATTGTAGCTTGTAGGTGTTGTTGCATTTCTATATCAGCACAAAGTAGAATTTTAACTTAGTACAAAACTAAAATGGCGCACGGTATGGAGGGTAAGTAGCGCTTATATCGGAGCTGTCCGCGATTATACACTGCATGTGCATGTAAGTTCAATCCACGTAAACTATTGGGGGAACAATGTCAATTTAAGTTTGCGTGGTAACTTGACCACGAAAACATACACCACGTGAGGGCATTTTAGACTTTGGGGCGTATGATTGTTACGTTCGATCAAGTGGCATGTTTGCAAAATTAATGCTCTGTCAGCTCGTGCATAAGATCGGTTTAAATTAATCACTCAATGGCGTGCTATGTGTAGCTTGCTTGTGGCAGGACGATTTGCCACGCTTAATAAATCCTTGCAGATAATTAAGGGCTGGCATGTGGATCAAGTAGTACGTTTTGATAGTTATGGCCAAACATGATTGGATCGATCTTGCAATATGTTACCTTCAACTGCACGTTCGAACAGCCAGTGGGACCCACGGTGTTCCGTTTTCCAGCCAAATGCCATGGATCGATCTGATCCATCTGGCCTGGTCTTGGCCTGGCGTGGACAGCTCCACATTCCATTACACTATTTTTTGAGTATACTTTTGGTGTACTTTTAGTTCAGTTTTGGACTAAGCAGGATCTCACAGAGTTGACTTCTCTCCCTCGGCAGACCACACCACATGCGATTGGTTCCGTCTTCATTCCATATTTCAGTAGTTCCAACATCCAAAGAGTAATAATAAGAAATGATTTATCATCTGCGCTTGAAAAAGAATCATGTGAGTACGTACTATCAGGCCTAGAGAATTCTGGGCCCATAGCCTAGAAGATCTGAAAATTTCCTTCCTTTTTAATAAAGGAACTATTGTTTTATTAACAAAGAAGAAAGAGTAACACCAAGTCACCAACCCCAAAGAAAAAGGGAAAGACTAAAAACAACAGCCAAAAATCAACTGAAAAAACACAAGAAAAAACAACACGCTAGATTTTCCTTATTATTTCTATATAGGTTCAAATTTGTTTAATTGTTAATTTGATACTACATTACTACTACACCTTAATAAAATAATTCTCAGTAATTATCTGAGTTGTTTATGTTTAATCTACATATGCATTGTTTTTTTTTTTGCGGTTTCTAGGCAGCCGCCAAGGCAAATTTTATAGCCGTCAAGGCAAATCCGGTTTGGGGTAGTGCATCCACATGTCTAAATTGTTACTCAGTGTGCCCAAAAATATAAGCACTTCTAAATTTTGTCATGAGATTACGGAGAGTGGCAAAAATGAGATGATTGTAATTGGTTCAAACGTAATCAGTGGAGAAATTAAATGAAATGGGTGATTGGCTTATATATATGAGGTAGTATATGAAGATGTCGGTATATATTATGTGAGAACTTTTAAACAATAGTTGTTATTTGGAATGAGTATATATATGACTAAACTTGGTTCAAAGCTAGGTTGGCCCAAACTGCCCATATGCAGGGTCTGCACCACCTAGTTGTTTGAGTATGTGTATTTCTCTACAACCTAACTTGGGTCTTTGATAACAAGGCTCCAAACATTATGTATTTGATATTTCACGCACCAGTAGAAACAAATGTTTTTGTATGTGTTTGGGTAGGGTTTTTTCAGGCGGTGTGGGGATGTTGCCTGTCATTTATCACCTGCAACAAATCCATAATTTTTGCAAGTGGCTCCATAGTAACGGGGAAAAGGCGATTTTGCATGTAGGCTATAAGATCCACCACCTACGATACCTATTTTTGGCAAAAAAATCTCCAAAACTTCCAAAGTGACATTGATGCCGCCGCTGCAACCTTGATTGTCGTTTGCTTCGCTTCTCTGTGTCATCGCTCGTGCTTCGATGGGTTGCCGCCACCAGATCAGGAGTCCCTGCCGACGAATCCACCCCCATCCCACTGGGTCGTTGTCACTGGATCCACCTTCCTCCCGGGTTGTCGCTGCTAGATCCAACCCTCCCGGGTTTGTCACTGCCAGAATCCTCATTACTAGGCATCGTTCCCGATACGGCCCCATTGCAGTTAGCCACCAGTGCCCCCCGCCACTACATCCCCTACGCCACCATTGCATCCCCTTCACTGCCTAACAGGAGAGGGAGGGGGAGGGGGAGGAAGGACAAGAAGACGGCTAGTCGCTTCCTCGGCCTCACCGTTGCTTGGTGCCAGCGCTCGAGCTGCTGTCGCCTGCCACCGCATCCCCTTTATCGTTGCCGAGTTATTGCCATTGCCAAGTGGCTGAGACACGGAGCAGCCGCTATCACTGAGCCGCTCCTCTCCGACGCACCTGTATTTGAGGAGAGGGGAAGGTGGGAGAGAGAGTGTGTGGGAAAACATAAGAGGACAAGTATGAATATATGGGCAGCTAGTGCATGGGGGGATAAGAATGGGTTGGTAGCGTGGGTCCTCGGTCATGTCCCTTTCGGTCCTCTCGATGTTTTGTAGGCGGGCCATAAGGACGTTTGCCTGTAAAAATAAAACTTATTTATTGCAAAAAAGCCTCCTTATGACTCATTTGCAATAATGGATTAGATGACGCTGAACCTACTTTTTTATGTGGGACTCTATTAATCTGTTTGAAAAAAAGCCTTTCATCTTTAAAATTGTTTTTGGCCAAGTGACGTCAGCTGCGATACACCCCCTCTAGTTATTTCTCGTCTATGCTCATTATTGACTTGCTAACGATCGCATTCGCCGTTGAAGTTGAGCTTGAGCATCCGTACCTAGACATCCACGGTATGTACAATGGCATGTAAATTTTGAAAAAATCTTCTTGCATGACCTACCAGAGACTATTCTGTACTGTTTGGTGTGGCAGCGAGCTTTTGCGTATAGGACTATAGGTACGCCTTTCTTGCACGAGCTATTTGTGGAAATGAACACCAAAAGTTGGCCTTGTGCGCTACAGCATTTTTCCATATAGGAGCTCTACAATACAATAATATACTCTTCTTTCACAAATGAATGACGTTGATTAAGAAAAATACGGAGGGAGTAGTAATATCCCCCGACAAATGGTAGCTATAGCTAGGTAGCAACGTGCAGCACAGAATGTACGCACTAACACATAGTATGTACTTGAAGAGGAGAAAGATGCCTCTAGATGGCTTATAGCCAGTACTACAACCGTACGTGTGTATGAGGTGACGGCAGTTTTGGCAGCCCGACCGGTCGATCACACGTTGATCGGAAATATGCACGCATGCATCCCGGCAAGGTATGGTGGGCCCGAAAGTTGCCTAGCCTTTTGCATGCGTCAAACATCTACGATTGGAGGTCCTGATCGATCGATCGATCGAGACTGCATTGCCGACACGGCTTACAGCTTCACAAGCTCATCACAGCATCAGCTAGTACTGGTACTTGGAGATACCCATCGAGAGCCTAGGATTTTGTGCCGTGTCGTGTTATGCGTATATGCACGTGTAGTAAACTGTTCTTGGTGGTGACGCACACTCGTTCGCCGCGGTTTCACTGTCACTGAACCAGCGGTTTGATTTTTCTGACGTGAAGGTACACCTGCTGTCGAGTCAAATCATCCCGACAACGACGGCAACGACGATGGCCAGGACAAGCAGGTGATCCGTGGCCTGCGCATCCTGCCGGGGCAGCTGGAGCTGAGCGCCAAGGAGCTCCCATGGCTCGTGGGCGATTCGGCCACCCAGAAGGCGAGGTTCGCCTTCTGGCTCCAGACGCTGCGCCGCGCCAGGGCCTTCCGCTCGGTCCTCGTCAACTCCTTCCCCGCCGAAGCCAGCAGTAATACTGCCTCCGCCGACGACGACGTTGGCGTGCAGGGCCCGCGTGTCCTCCCCGTCGGCCCGCTGATGCTAGCGGCCGGCGGCAACGCGGAGCGTGCGAAATGCGAAGGCGGCGAGACGCGCAGCAGCCAGGAAAACCCCAGCATGTGGCAGGCGGACGAGACGTGCATCCGGTGGCTGGACGCGCAGCCCGCGGGGTCGGTGGTGTACGTCTCGTTCGGCAGCTGGGTCGGCTCGATCGGGCACGACAAGATCCGCGACCTCGCGCTCGGGCTCGAGTCCACGGGCCGTCCGTTCCTGTGGGCGCTCAAGGACGACCCGTCGTGGCGTGCCGGGCTGCCGTGCGGCTACGCCGAGAGGGTCGCGGGCCGCGGGAAGCTGGTGGACTGGGCGCCGCAGGACGACGTGCTGGCCCACGAGGCCGTCAGGTGCTACCTCACCCACTGCGGCTGGAACTCCACCGTGGAGGCCATCCACCACGGCGTCCGCATGCTGTGCTGCCCCGTCTCCGGCGACCAGTTCATCAACTGCGCGTACATCACGAGGGTTTGGGAGGTCGGTCTCAGGCTCGGCAGCGTGATCAGCCGGGACGGCGTCAGGGACTGCATCGAGAGGATCATGGATGGCGCGGAAGGGACGCGATTGAAGGAGAGGATGGAGGCGCTGAGGCAGAGAGTCGTGACGGCTGAGGCCTGGTGTTTGGCGCAGGGGAACGTTGCGTCTTTTGTGGATGAGATTAAAAGAGAACACCCGTTGTTGATGCAGATTTACAATATATTGTAGTGTTGATCGGTACTGTGCTAATTAAGCTTGTGCATGTACATTACTAGGTGTACATTATTAGTATCTTAATTATTTCTCTTCACTGTTTTAGTGCCTGATGAAATGCATATGTCGAGAATATCAAGAATTTTTTTTAAATACGCTTCGCGCATCTTTTTTATTAAGAAAGAGAGATAGGCCCAAACCAGCAATACAAGAGTTTACTGGACAAGAACCAAAAAGAAGAAAAAAGATCTAAACAAAAGTGTGATATCTCGCAATATCGATTGTGCTACTCGAGCAGCTACCGGTGTTCTACTGGCTAGCTGCCTCTAGGACGCGGGATTAGCGCCAAAGATCCGCCTCTCTAGCAGCGAGCTCGGTGACCTCGTGCATGGTGAGGGAGGATCCCTCAAAGATTCTTCGGTTCCGTTCCTTCCAGAGAGACCAAGCAGCCAGGATCACAATTGTGTCTAAACCTCGACGTTGCTTGGCCGAAACTCCGAGACGAGCCTCTGCCCACCAACAAGAGAAGCTCCTTGCACCAGAGGGGTAATGGCTCGGCTGGCCGACAGAGCAGAGAATGAGCCACAACAGATGTCATGCGTCTGGGCATTGGATCAACAGATGATCAAGAGATTCATCAGATTGATCACAAAGCGCACATTCATCATTGTGAGGCGGCCCGCGGCGAGCTAAACGATCAGTTGTCCAACATCTATTGTGCATCGCCAGCAAGGCGAAGTATTTGCAGCGTGGTGGTGCAAAACTCTTCAAAACTTGCGGTGAAGGAAAGAATTCTCGGCCGCAGAATAAGTGGGAATAGGCTGACTTGGTGGAGTACTGCCTAGAAGGCTCTCAACTCCAAGTGAAGTCGTCAGGATGATCCAAGAGGACAACATTTTGAATGCGGGGCCAGAGGTTGAGGAACTGGAGCAGAGCAGAGCTCTCCAGGGCGCCACGCAGATCTTTGTGTAGGATCGAATACAATAAGTAAACCTATTAGAGGGGGGTGAATAGTAGTTATTAACAGTGGAAGTTTAATTTTTGAATCAAAAAATAGATTAATAGAGTATCAGTAAAAAATAGATTGCGTAAAAACCAACCGTTGGATCTGTCCCAAATTTGATAAGAATAAACTAGAAGATATAAGGAACAAGTTTACCGAACGGATTTGTAAAATAATCAACAGTTAAAAAGATATACCACTCGTAATTTAGATATCTCAGAATTTCAGCAAAACCGACAAAATCAATTCAAGTAAATTTACGGAACCGGAAACGCCTCGATGGTTGAATATGATATTTATTGCTGAAATATATTGTCACAAGGTGCAGCCAAAGCACCCCTTACAAAACCCTAAAACAAAGAGCTCTCAAATGGCTTTTTCTCACGGTCAAGCCTCCCTCGATATTTATATCAAATATCTCCTATTCCTATTAGGACTCTGTCCCTCAAAAGTCCTTATCTATTATAATATTCCTTTTCAATCAACCGCAGCCGTTACCAAAACGACCTTGCGCAATTGTATCCGAGTCGATCTCCTCTCGCTTGGGCCGGCCTAGGCCTGCATCGGCCACCATGCCGATCTGCCTGCTCACGGCTGCACCACTCAAAGCCAGCCACCGAGCCATACAAGGACACGCACCATGGGACCAATGCATGCACACGTACGATCGATCTTCCTGACCAGGCCCCAACCAAACCTGGTCCCTTGACACAGCACATACACACGCGTACGTGTATGCATAAACACATACATGCACAATACATTATCTCACGTACTGTAGCATCATGTATAACTCCAAATTTCTTCGCGATTTCTTCGGCACTCGCACACACTACTTGTGAAAGCCTGTTACGAACATCACCCATACGGTGTCCCTCCACCGTGTGTCATCTTTCGTCAACCTCGTCATCTGGCATCCTTGATCGCTCCGGACCTCTACTCCTCCCTGAGTATAGTCCCGATCCCACCGTTGACCGAAGTTAACCCCAAGACATCTGACTCTAGTCCAATCTTGTCACATGACCTCCCGACTGCTCCAGACCTCGGTTCCTCCCTGAACGTAGTCCTAGTCGTCGTCATTGACCAAGCCTTGACCTCAAGTCACCTACACACAGTAGACAAAACAATCGTTTCCGGACACAGATATCGCAACCTGACCCACATCAGTCACACACACTCACACCACGTCCACGAATATTCTAAACCAATTTTATTTAATTTATTATTTATAAAGCCAATTTGTTTATCACAAAATATTAATCAAAACCTTGATCTTAAACTGGCGATTAACAAGTGCTTGCGCAACAGTACGTCGGTTCCTCACCCTTGCAGACACCAGAGGCAGAGAGTGCAGGTCAGGCGCAACCCAGCGGAGAGAGGCACCAGAGAATATCAAGAATGTATGCTGTTAATACTGAAGTATCGAAGTTAATTCGACGATTAGATTTTTATTGGTGCTCACCATTCGATTATCGACACGTCGGATTAAGGAACCGGCGGATTATCATCTGAAGGCCGAAATGTGAAAAAGAAGGAATCTGATCGAGGAGCACCAAAGCAGCCTACACTCCAACAAGTAGCAGGAAAAGCAGCGCTGATAGTGCAGAGCTAGCAGGGGATGGTGACCGGCGCAGTTGATGTGTTCCCCCGCGGGTTGACGCGACGGCGGTCTCATGCGTTTTCCATGTGTTCATTTTGCAGGCGAGGGTACGGTACTACTCCGTCCTTCCTCTCGATTGACATGTTCCTTCGTGAAATTCAAGATGGGAGTTGAGTTCAGGAAAGAAAGGAAGGAGAGGGGGATCGGAGTTGAGGCTGGATGCTTTACACAGCCACACAGTATGCGAGACTTCGTCTGGGCCCATCCTGGCCCAGCCCAATTTTTGGTTTTCTAAAGCTAGAAAGGTCATGGCCTATTACGTAGGCCCATCGGCCATCGCATCGAGCTTAGATTGTGTAGTGTGCTGAAAAGTATATTCGCATCGCGTCAAAGAGGACGCGCGCGGTGCGGTTCCTGTACACGAACCCGGCACGCACAATGGCACAAGCGGTCCAGCACCACCCGTCACGGACGCCACGGTGGAGGAAACGATAAGCTGATAAGGTAACACAGTAGACAATACTCAGTAGTAGAGCTGGGGTATCACCAATCTCCAGCACGCACGCACGCCAGCTGCGGCACCGACGGAAATCATGGCGAGAGCCTGCGGCACCGCGTTCAGGCTGCAGCTGCCGCCGAACCCTATCACGCCGCAGCTCCCGATCTGCAGGACCAACGCCGCCAGGTCCAGAGGCTTCGCCGCTCACGCGCAGCCGCGGGCCGGCCGCCGGGACGACGAGCCCGCTGCGGATTCACCGAAGAAGCAGGCAGAGACTACGCAGGTGCACACCGCTACTACGTACGTGCACGTTCCCGAGATACATCCCGAGAGTGTTCAGTGTGCTCAGGAATCTGACTGTCTGCTTGGTTTCAGAGCTACAGAAGGAGGCAGCGGAGGGGGCCGGGATCGCGGCAGAGCCTCGTGTCCGTCGGGACGTCGTGCGGCGGAGGGGATCAGTGGAGTAGCGACTTCGACCTGACGCTGCGGCAGCTGCACCTGGACGACCTCATCGAGGACGGCCAGAACGACGACGCCGACGTCCTGGTACACCTCCTAGTTCAGCAGGTAACTGATTATCGAGCATGCAGAGCGTGAGACTGTGAAAGTAACTAAGTATAAGTAGGTGATGGATCAGGACCTGACATGACTGGTAGTTAATCTGTGTGATCTGCTTCCAGCACACTCAGTTTGGGATGTCAATCAAAGGGCGAGTGGTCACGTCGTTCAGCAAAATTTGTGATACCTGCTCCTCGCCCTATTACGCAAAGGTGAAATCGGTCTCTCGTTTGAAACCTTACATGCAGGTTATGATTAGCAATGTACGTATGGAATCCATTATCTAAAAAAATGATAACTGAATGCTGAACTCAGAAGAAAGCATTAGATGGTATGGTTTAGCATTGCAGGCAGTTTCTTCAGCTGCAGGGAACAATTAGTTTGCCTTCGCTGTTGCAGATCGACGAGCAGTTCAACCTCACGGTGCTGTCCTCAATCAGGAAAGAACAGAGTAGGATGCCTGATATTGGAGACAGCGATCCATCGGTACGTCCGTCAGTTTCAGACTTTCAGTTAACAGAAAAATGAAGTTATATAAAACCTCACAATGTGGAAACTACATCTCCAACTTTTTAAGCAGGTTATCTATGTGAGACCAGGTGTAGAGGTTGATCTTGACTCAGTGATCCAAGAGACTATACGGCTAACAGCATCAGCGAAGGTCTGCACTCTGCACTAATTGCAACTCGTACTGATTTTTGCCTTACTGACTAATTAATGTTTGGGCATCATGTAGAGTTCATGTTCAGAGGCGTGCGAAAAATCCACTGTTGTATGGCAATGTATGCACTTACCTCAGCTGCAATTTATTTTCAGTTAGTGATGCAGAGATCACTGAAACTCCTGCTTATCTCTGAATTCACAGATGGTAGTAACGAGAAGAGGCCTAACAGCCAACGGTGGTCAAAACTTCTTGACCTGAAGAAAACTCTGGATAAGGCGCCTAACTGAACCACGACGCGCGCACAATCGCACATATACGAATTGTCATCACAACCTCTCGAACATCTATACAACAGATACTATTACGAAACGACGGTGGGATGCAAGAGCAGCAGCTTGATCAACCAGGATGGTCGAATAAACTAACAGACACAACCGGCATCGCAAGTTCGCAACGAAATTGGCTCTTTGATATGATCATCTGAATTAAAAGTGCAGATTATGCAATGTAAAGATAATATAATAATAAGAGCAATGGACACGACTGTCCTGGTAGCATATTGTAAATTGTAATGCATGGTATGCTGGATATTTTTCAGGTAATACATGAATAAAGTTTTTGCATTTCCCCCCTCTAAAAATGGATTCTATATTAGTGGACTAGTGGGTTGGTTGCTCTGCCGTTTATGCCAATCAGTCAAATTTGGGCCGGGCAGGCCGTTTGCTTGTGTTCCAGGCTGTCTTTCCGTCGTTAGTAAGGCCTAATCAATTTGGCCCATCTCGGCTGTTACCTCACTCGGCACCCGCACCAGGCAAGACCACCGTCGCCGCCGGCCGGCTGGCTGGCGGCGCGCCGGCACCGATGGGCGATGCGACCAACCATCCCTGTCCGGCGTCCACCGCCCGAGTCGAACCAGCAGGAATCTTCCGCCGATCAGCGCCCCAGTTCCTCCTCGAATCGCATCCATCCAAGCTAGGCGGATGGAGAAAGTCCAGTGGACGGGGCGGAGATCCGGTACTTCACCCGGAAGAAGAGCGCAGAGGGAGGCGGCATGGCAGCAACTCACAAGTACGCTTGACTCTCTCTATCTAGCCTTTTGACTACTTTAGTTCCCCATTACATATTCTCCATTAGTCCCTGCTTCATTCTATTGTTTGCAAATGCCTAGAACCGAAGTTCTGAACCGAATCGAGTGGAAAGATTCATACACACCAGTCTTAGCCGTCAAATTTACAACCTGACTAGTAGATAAGATCGTAAAAGCAAATCTGTAACCCGACAAGAAGGTCATAAGAACTGTCATAACTCATAAGCAAACTTGCAACTGACTAGATAAGATCATACGAGGAGAAAATCTCCCTTTCCTGTTAGGTCATAATATAATATCTCCTTTTCTCCCCCTTTTATCAGAAACCATATCAGTTCTACACCCTGTTTCTTTAATAAAGTTCGACAATGGTTAAATAAAGGTGAAATGTGTGAAAAGATTTACGTTTTCACCGTATAGTAAAATTTGCAGTGATAAATTCTAAGGAACATGTCCCCCCCACCCCCACAAAAAAAAAAAAAAAGGGAACATGGAAAGATGGACAACCGAGCAATGCTTGTTTTAAGCAACTTTTTTTTTACTGCAGGCAACATAAAAGCACAAGCCAACTCCTGTCATGTACTTGAGGGTATCAAATGGAGAAATGTGGCCAGTGATTCCTAAATCTTTACACAACCACTTATCAACTGAAAAAGATAGAAATCTACACTATTGTACCAGCTATGATTACTCACTAGTTACTTCCTTTAAAAGAAGAAGTACCCACTAGTCACTGAGAAAGGCATCCACTTTGGTATTGGCAGCCCTTGATAAGAACTTCATGCAGAGTGGAGGATTCACGTTGACAAGAGAAAGAATAGCCTCAGGTAGAGCCCATAGCCCATCACCGCACATCAAGCCTGACGCAACTGCTGGGCCGAATGACTGTGCTTCATCCTTGTTCCTCCGTTCCCAGATATAGAGTATCACACTTCCCATGAACATATCGATGGCGAAGTATGGTCCAAGGTAGAAAGGAATTGCAGCTGCCATTGGGATGGGGATATACTTTGCCACCCTCTCAGGCACCAGGTCTTTTATCAGATTGACGGTGAAGGCAACAGCAAAGGATATGTAGCATAGTGTAAGGCAATACTTCGGCAGAGAGGATAATCCAGTGACACCCAGGATCGCCATGTTACGGTACATAATGGTGTAAGGGGCTGGGTAAGCACCATCACTTGCACCGATATTAAAGGATCGGTAGAACAGCCAAAAGACACAGGGTGCAATAACACATCCCATGGCAGTACCTATCAACTGGCTGACAAACATGGATCTTGGCGAGGCTAAAGTCATATAACCAGTCTTAAAGTCTTGCATGAGATCAGAAGCTGTTCCCACAATGTTCATCATGACACCACAGGCAGCCAATCCCACAAGCACGCCACCATGCGAAGCTCCTGCCCACGCACCGAACACAAATATTGCAAGCTTACCGTAGGTGGTGGCGAGGGACCAATCTGTTAGGCCACTTCCATAGGCATTGCAAAAGGCCATTATAGGTGCAAACACATATGCCAACAAAATATAGTACCACTTGAGCTGCGGGAAGATGAGAGGGAGGCAACCGGTCGTTATAACTGCAAGAACAACATAGCCCCCAATCGCAACTTTCTTGGGAATTTGGTCCTTCAAGAATAGTTCATTGCGACGCTTGTCGTCAAATGACTCCTCTTCAATGGTAGCAAGAGTGCCATTGTCGGACACAGGAAGTGTGTTTAAATTTTTATTCTTATACATCTCTATGAAGCCTTTAATTGTGCACCCAAATACCTTCACAAAGTTGTACAGGCCGTCCCCAAGAATCACTGCTATGGTTATGAACACCTGCATTGTTAGCATGTCAGTTCTGAACAACTACATGTTTACAAAATTTGCACCCTACACCAACCTTGTAAGCCTGCAGTCCATGTAGACTACTTTCTGGAAGGTCGGCGGGATACCAACTCCCTTTCTTCGTGCTAATTAGTGGCCACATTAAGCCCCATGAGATGATGCCTCCAAAGAGAAGAGATGCATTCACGATATAGGGGCAGATCATTCCAACTCCAACATAGGTAGGTGAGAAATCAAAATAGAACCTGGAAGATGGAAACAACTGAAATCAGTTTCTTTCAGTGTGATATCGAGACAGTTCCTGATGCTGACTGAAAGTGATGTAGTCATGTTAACCTGTTCTTAAAAGCTTCAAGGCCAAATGTTGGGAAGGAGCCGAATCCGCAGTTGTCCCCAGCAGTGTAGAACCACTGGAAGAAAGCCCAGATGAAGCTAAACGAGAAGTACTTGCCTAGTGTCCGGACTTGTTTCCTGAAACAGTTTAACCATAGTATCAGTCTACTGCTTATTCGACCTGTTTGTTAATCAAAGCAAACAATATAGACCTGTTGCTTACTTTGCAAGCTCAGCACCTTCGGGTGTGTGGAATCCGTTAATAAGGTAAGCAGTCGCAGTGCCACTTGGGTAGGTTAGTTTGTAGTCCACAATCATCACCTGATAAAAGAGTTACAGTTGGCAGTTGTAGCACGTAGATTTTGGTATGCTGTATGTCAACAATGGAGTAGAGAAAGCAAGTGAAATTGATTACCTTTCTCATGGGCACCAGAGCAAATATCCCGACAAAACTGACGAGGAACATAAACCCGATGATCCATCCAAGGTGAGGATTCTTTACATTCATAGGATCATTAGCCTCTGTTGCTTGCTTAGCTATGGTTTCGCTCATACCAAACAGGTAACTGCCAAACCCACCTGAACAATTGGAACATATTATATATAAAAATGAAGAGAACTGTAGATGAGCCTATCGTTTTTTTTTAGTTTCAAACATTCACTGAAAGTCCGAAATTAATAACCAAAATTTGCAGAAACCGTCATTTAATGGGAAATCGTAATTAATTAAAAAATATGTAAACTTCACAGGATTATTACCAATGATTATTTGGTCACGCGCATCAAAAATATATTTTCTCAAAAGACTTTCTTATACTTCACTGCTTAGACGACTTGTTCTAATCTATTTTTTAAAGTTTATTCATGTATAACCAAGTCGATAATATGTGACAATGATCCGGTGAAATATATGTGTCAAACGAGTCCTAATCTATTTTTGATGTCAGAAAGAGCAGAAAGTCTTAGATCCATTATCACAGAAACCTGAATACAAGCACAAATTGTGAATAGCGTTCTTTAGCAGATCCTTTTTTTTTTTTGGGTTCCAAAATAGATCCCTGAAAAGCCAAGATCTTTCCATACATCCTAATAAAAGGCAAGGCACCAAAACCACTTGGACCAGGCAAGGCACTGAGCAGGGAAGGAACAAGAGGAGATTCAGTCTTTTTTATTTTTTACCGCTGAACGCGACGCCGTAGGCGGAGACGACGCATGTCTGGATGACGGTGTTCTCCTGGCGGGTGAAGGGCTGCTTGAGGATGCCCATCTTCTCGATGGCCGCCGTCCAGAGGCGGACGAGGAAGAAACCGAGGAGGCTGGCGGAGACGTTGAGCGACGGGATGACGCCCGTGGTGAGGCTCAGCTTCATCACGATGAGGTTGAACAGGATGGAGAGCACGAACCCCACCACGAACGCGCGCACCGTCAGCTGCTCCCTCCACGACGGCACCGGCTTGTCCGCGAACGCCTGCTCCACCGACACCACCTCCTCCGCAGCCGCCTCGTCGCCGGCATTGCCACGGGACGACGTGTTGCGGCGGCGGAGGAGGAGACCCCCTGACTCCACCGCGTCGGCAGCTGAGGTTGCCGACGCCGCCATGATCGAATCTCTTCTTCTTCTCTGGTCTGTTGTCTCGGGAGTCAGGGGTTGCTACGTACGTGTTGTGAGAAACACCTGGAGGCGTGTGCGGATATATGGGGGAAGGAAGGCCGTTCGGGGATTCGACCCGATCGATACGATCGGGTCGGTACGGCCAGCTGCGTGACTGCGTCTAGCCAGCCAGGCGCTGTGCCGGATTCTGGGGAATTTGCTCTGTTAGTATCGGACGGTTTAGATTTCCCCTGTAACAGACTAACAGTACCACGTTAATTTCCGGTTGCTGCGCGACGCCAACTTTTTATCTTTTTCCTCTTTCTAGTATTCTGGATCTGTCTTTTTTTTGTGACTATATTCTGGATCTGTCAAGCTGGAGATATATAGCCATATAAGGGTAGAGATATTTCTTGGGGATATATATAGGACTTAAACCAAAACGTAGAACATTTGGAGTCAATCATTAATGGGTATCTTTTCTTATCATGGAGGCGTTATAGTGACAGGTCAGCATTTACCTAGCTGTATTTACTTATTTCCACTCTTGGTGTGCTAGGAGCCCTAGGAAATGCTTGCCGATGAAGAGTCAAGAAGAACAAAAACTGCTCTTCTCCTCCATTGACGGCAAGCTTTCCTTGTGCTGCATGATGTATTTAAGTGTAACCGCGTTCTCTCAAGTCTCAACTGAACCAACAAATGTGGCCTTGGCTTAAACGGGCCTGTTTAGCCTTTCCTGGCTAAGCAAGCCAAATTAAGGAACCAAATGCACCCTTTCATGGAGGGCTTTGCTCTCTATTGTTTTTCTTCAGCTTGAATGTTGTGTATTGGGTCATGTCTATCTATAATGTTCAGGCAATATATTTCAATCTTGTCATACTAGTCCTTTCTACAATTTGAAGGATATATGTATGTGTAGTAGACTTCCATTCTTCAGTAAAAGCAAAGTGACATTTTGAAAGTGACGTAGGACTTTCACTTTCTTTTCTTAGCCTCTCACAATCAGCTTATGTGGCTCGTCCCTTGAGTCCACCACATTGGATGAATTTGTCTACTTCTGCAGTGAACCGCTGCCTGCCGAGGAACTCGAATCCTGAAGGGGGAGTCGGTTCCTTTGTCAGAATGTGAGAGTTTTGTGGGCCCGTTAGAATACGGTTGTACTGTTGGCTTCGTTGCTTTACTGGTTCTTCACTGCACTTTCTTGGCTAGAGCAACGCCTCCCCATGGCCCTGACTGTGAGAGACCTTACTAACATATATATACAACAGATACAACTTTTTGATAATTCAGTTACAGTACAGCCCCTAGAAGAACACACAACATCCTGATTGCAGGATGAGATACAGAGATCGTGTACACTGGCAAAGAACCATTCTTGGTTTCCCGCCTTGCCAGCCGAACTGTCAGGCTGATCACAGCTAATTACCCAGGAAACCATCCACTTTCGCGTTCACCGATCGCGACAGAAACTTCATGCAGATCGGCGGCTTCACCTTGGCGAGGGCAAGAATGGACTGCGGCAAGGTCCAGATGCCGTCGCCGCAGATCAATCCCGACGCGACCGCCGGCGCGAACGCCTCCGCTTTAGCCCTGTTCACCATCTCCCAAACGAACAGGATCACGCTGCCGATGAACATGTCGATGGCGAAGTACGACCCGATGTAGAACGGGATGGCCATCGCCATGGGCAGCGGGATGAACCTCGCCACCTTCTTCGGCGCCAGGTCCCTGACAAGGTTAATGGCGATGGCCGCGGCGAAGAAGATGTAGCAGAGGGTGAGGCAGTGCTTGGGCAGCGAGGAGAATCCGTCGACGCCGAGGATGGCCATGTTGCGGTACACGATGGCGTACGGCGCCGGGTACTCGGTGCCGCTCACGCCGATGTCGGTGAAGGCCTTGTAGAAGAGCCAGAACACGCACGGCGCGATGACGCACCCCATCGCCGTGCCGATCACCTGGCTGATGAACATCGCCCTCGGCGACGCCAGCGTCAGGTAGCCCGTTTTGAAGTCCTGCATCAGGTCCGACGCCGTCGACACTATGCTCATCATCACGCCGCACGCCGCGAGCCCGACCAGCACGCCGCCGTGCGACGCGCCGGCCCACGCGCCGAACACGAAGATGGCGAGCTTGCCGTAGGTGGACGCGAGGGACCAGTCGGTCAGCCCGGCGCCGTAGGCGTTGCAGAAGGCCAGCACGGGCGCGAACACGTAGGCGACCAGGATGTAGTACCACTTGAGCTGCGGGAAGATCTGGGGGAGGGTGCCGATCGACACGGCGGCGACGGCGATGTATCCTCCGAGCGCGACCGTCTTGGGGATTTGGTCCTTGAGGAAGAGCTCGGTGCGGCGCTCGTCGTCGAAGGAGACGGCTTCGTTGGTCACCATTGGGCTGCCATTGTTGGAGACTGGGAGCGTGCTGTTCTTCTTCATCATCGCGATGAAGCCAGTGGTTGTGCGGATGAGCACCTTCACGAAGTTGTACAGGCCGTCTCCGAGAATCAAGGCAATGGATATGAACACCTGCAGTAGTCAGGAACACCATATTAGCTATCTGATTGGTAACAAGTACTAGTACTGCTCAACTATAGCAGCAAGCAAAGGAGGGATTTTATGAAGAGTATTTACTTACCCTGTAGCCCTGCAGTCCGTGAAGACTAGTTTCGGAAAGTGTGGCAGGGTACCAGCTCCCTTTGCTGTTTCTTATCAGAGGCCACATTACTCCCCACGAGAGGATACCTCCCAATAGAACAGATACATTCACAATGTGGGGGCAAATCATCCCAACCCCAACATAGGTTGGGGAGAAATCAAAGTAAAACCTGAAAGATGGAATGTGAAATTGTGAAGTTCAGTATGTTAAGCCATTCAGTGTTCACCAAATACATTCAGAATCAGAAACCCTATGATGTATTTTTTGACATTGGACATCTATAGGACTCAATGGTGTAACCGTATAATTCAAATCCAAGATACACTCATCGAAAATCAACCTAACCTGTTTTTATAGGCTTGAAGTCCTAATGTAGGGAAGTTCTGAAATCCACAACCATCTCCACCAGTGTAGAACCACTGAAAGAAGCCCCAAAAGAAGCTAAACAAAAAGAACTTGCCTAGTGTCTTTACTTGCTTCCTGAAACATAAAACTATGCTGTCAGTAACGCTGATCCACTTGTATCACAAAACATAAAACTATCAAAAAGTAGAACAATCTGATGGTTTACTTAGCAAGCTTTGCACCCTCTGGCGTGTGGAAACCATTGATAAGATAAGCTGTTGCTGTGCCACTTGGATAGGTCAGTTTGTAGTCGACAATCATAATCTGAATGAAAAATTCAGTTGATCAGTAGCATACATCAATTCAGTAAGAATGTGAAGGGCAAGAACAGGCAGAAGACTTTACTTTTCTTAGAGGCACAAGAGCAAATAGCCCAATAAAACTGACGAGGAAGAGGAATCCTATCATCCACCCGATGTGGGGGTTCTTTACATTCTGAGCATCATTAGCCTCAGTTGCTTGCTTGGCAATTGTTTCACTCATGCCAAACAAGTATGTGCCAAACCCACCTGATCATTTGGGACGAGTCAGTACAATATTTAACATGCTTATTGCATATCCATACTTAGATATTGAGAAGTAAGCAGTGAAGCATGTAAAAAATTTGTCACATGAAAATGGTAAGTACGCTTGAAAAATTATACTCAAATACTCAAATAAAGAACTCCAATACAGGATAAGATAGAAGGAGCGATCAATTGTTTTTATATGTTAAGTCAACAGTACCCATTGTTTATGTTAAGTCAAAAGTGTCACATCCATATGCCAACATCACTTTGAAGGGAACCGGGATTCGTCTACTCAAATACGGAATGTAGTACTAGTACTCAGCTTGAGTTAATCCTGAATTCAGACTTAGGAGCACTTCTACTGCAGTTTGGCTATCCAACTCTGACTGCTGATCACACGCTGACGACCATGTGATTAGAAAATTCTAAGCGCAGCGTTATATTTGAAGTACTCCAAAACTTTTTTTTCCCTAGGTGAACCACTTCGAGAAATTTTAAAAAATTTAACTGTGTAAATTTTCTTGTTAATTTTCATCAAACAATCCCACTGAAAAGCTTTGTAAAAGCCCTCATGCAGGAATCGCAAAGTGTACCAAGCATTCAAGCAATATCAACATAGTGGAGTACAATTAGCTGCAAAATCCATGGAATTTTTGTTATTTTCTCTTTTCGCATCTGCCCAATCCTTTTCCATCTAGCAATACACGAATCTTATACTTCTGCTTTTATGCTATTCAAGGCCAACTACCCAACAAGAGCGAAAGCGAAGTAATCTGCTGTGTGATGCAATCACAGTGATGGGGTTGCAGGATGAAATTCTAGACAACACAAGAATTACTGGAGTCTCAAGCCTCAAGGTACTAGCTAAGTTGACTTGAATTGAATTGAAGATCTTACCGCTGAAGGCGATGTCGTAGGCGGCGACGACGCAGGTCTGGATGACGGTGTTCTCCTGGCGCGTGAACGGCTGCCGGAGGAGTCCCACCTTCTCGATGGCCGCCGTCCAGAGCCGGACGAAGAAGAAGCCGAGGAGGCCGGCGGAGACGTTCAGCGAGGGGATGATGCCGGTGGTGAGGTTCAGCTTCATCACGATGATGCTGAACATGATGGAGAGGAAGAAGCTGACCACGAAGGCGCGCACCGTCAGCTGCTCCCGCCACGACGGCACGGGCTTGTCCGCGAACGCGCGCTCCACCGACGGCGCCACCTCCTCCTCACCCCCCTCGGTCAACTGCCGCCCGTCGACGACGCCCCCATTGGCGGCGGCGGCGGCATCCTTTCCCGCGCCGTGCCGGTGGCGGAGCGTGCTCGCCTCCACCATCTCCTCGTCGCGGCCGGCGGCGGAGGCGTTGGCTGCGGTGGCGTGTGACGCCATTGCCTTGTTGGACCAGTACGGTAGCACGCACGCACGCTTGCACGAGGTGTTTCGCTGTGCTGAGCGAGGCAGCAAGGTGGTGGGGCGCCGATGTACTATTTATCCTGGTGTAGTGTATGCTATTCCTACACAATACACCATCCGGTGTGAATGGGATGGTGGAGACTGGAGACTGGAGAGGGACAGGCGTGCGCGTTGACTTGTTGACCGTTGCGATTGGTTATCAATAACTGACAGTGGCGCAAAATACTCTTACACCAATCAGTGTTCTCTCTTGATTGAGTGTATACTATTATGTGATTCGGAGCTTAGTTGGATGTTGTTTTCGATGGTCGATCACATTGCAGTAGGATCTTATATTCAATGTGATGTTGCTCGCTTATAGACGTTGTAGACTTGTATACTACTCCGTAGTATCCAACGGGTAATTGTTTTAGCCTTAGCTCCTGAGTCCTGCCTGAGCTTGTTCCCATTTTGATATCAGCTGTTCCTCCTGCCCCTTTTGTATGGTCCTGTGCAAGAAGCAACCCAGTTCGACGCCTCGTATTATCAGACTTGCGTAGCCGGCGTGAATTTGAATTGGCCGCATGCAGGACTCGTGTTCAGAATCTGATTTTTGATGAATGCTGGACTCCATCAATTCTGCAAAAAGACAGGCTTCGTTTTGTGCATAGCAAAGTCAAACAGAAGTTCCGTCATTGAATTCCTCGTTCCTACGATTGCCACTATACCATTGCACGCACAAGCCGGTTTTGCTGAATGTTGATCCAATCATAATCAGGGGAGGAGGAAAATGGAAGCACTTGCATAAACTGACTCGCACAATCGTTGACTCGTTGTATATATCTCGATTGAATGATCCGATCCTACGTAACAGAGCCGACAAGGCCAAGCTTTGTTCCCTGGTTTTCTAGGGGATTTTGTGTGAAGGCAATGAAACGGACAGACGGCCGGCGTGTGAAAGTAGCACTAGTTGAAGCTTAATCAGGGGTACAAAGCTAAGCTAATGGTGTTGATGACGAAGTGATCGCTTGAATTGATGTTATACTCATGATTTTTTTTGACATAATGCTAAAAATCGAAAAATTATGGATTAAGTTCTCAACTTTCACGGATTGCCTGCCCAACGTTTCCAGAAAAAAACTCGTGATATTTTGGGCCTGACAAAGATTTACAACCATTTTTGTGGTTAATAGTAACGAATTGCAGTCGAAGGCTATAACTCATGAATTTTCTGACCGAATAATAAAAATCAAAAAATTATGAATTGTGGTCTCAACTGTCACGGATTACGCGCCCAACGCTTCCACGACAAAAACTCGTGATGCTTTGGGCCACACAAAGAGTTACAACCATTTTTGACTCTAGGTTAACACTAACAAATTTCTGCCGAAGGCTATAACTCATGAATTTTCTGACTGAGTGCTAAAAATAAAAAATGAATGGATTGTGGTGTCAATTGTCAAGGATTGCGTACCCAACATTTCCACGACAAAAACTCATGATGTTTTGGGTCACAATCACGAATTTCAGCCGAAGGCTACAACTAATGAATTTTCTAACCGAATGCTAAAAATCAAAAAAATATGGATTGTGCTCTCAACTTTCACGGATTGCGTGCCCAACGTTTTCACAGGAAAAACTCGTGATGTTTTAGGCCTGACAAAGATTTACAACCATTTTTGTCTCTAGGTTAACAATTACGAATTTCAGTCGAAGGCAACTCATGAATTTTCTGACTGAATAATAAAAATCAAAAAATTATGAATTGTGGTTCTCAACTGTCACGGATTACGTGCCCAACGCTTCCATGACAAAATCTCGTGATGCTTTGGGCCAGACAAAGATTTACAACCATTTTTGTCTCGGGGTTAACAATCACGAATTTCAGCCGAAGGCTACAATTTATGAATTTTCTGACCGAATGCTAAAAATCGAAAACTTATGGATTGTGGTCTTAACTTTTACGGATTGCGTGCCCAATGTTTCCATGGGAAGAACTCGTGATGTTTTAGGCCAGACAAAGATTTACAACCATTTTTGTCTCTAGGTTAACAATCACAAATTTCAGCCGAAGGCTATAACTCATGAATTTTTTGACTAAATGCTAAAAATCGAAAAATTATGGATTAAGCTCTCAACTTTCACGGATTGCGTGCCCAACGTTTCCCGGGGAAAAACTCATGATATTTTGGGCCCGACAAAGATTTACAACCATTTTTGTCTCTGCGTTAACAATCACGAATTTCAATCGAAGGCTATAACTCACGAATTTTCTGATCGAATGCTAAAAATCAAAAAATTATGGTTTGAGGTATCAACTTTCACGGATTGCGTGCCCAACATTTCCACGGGAAAAACTCGTGATGTTTTAGGCCCGACAAAGATTTACAACCATTTTTATCTCTGGGTTAACAATCACGAATTTCAGCCAAAGGCTATAACTCATAAATTTTTTTGACCGAGCTAAAAATCGAAAAATTATGGATTGTGGTTTCAACTCATGAATTTTTTGACTGAATGATAGGGATAAAAAATTTATGGATTGAGGTCTCAACTGTTACGTATTGCGTGCCCAACGATTCCACGACAAAAACACGTGATGTTTTGGGCCAGACAAAGAGTTACAACAAAAAATCACGAGTTTTTGCTTTGGAATCGTTGGGCTATATCAATCCGTGATAGTTGAAACCACAATCCATAATTTTTCAATTTTTAGCATTTGGTCAGAAAAATTCATAAGTTATAGCCTTCGATTGAAATTCGTGACTGTTAACCCCAAGACAAAAATGTTTGTAAATCTTTGTCTGGCCCAAAACATCATGAGTTTTTGCCGTGGAAATGTTGGGCACACTATCCACGACAGTTGACACCACAATCCATACATCTTCTCTTCGGATTCGGTGGAGCTAGCGGTTGTTGCTGCCGCCACCGTGCTGGGAGGAATAGTTGTCGCCATCGAGCCACACTCTCCAATCCTCAATCATGCCAAGGCTACAGTCTGCTTATCTTCCTTCACGGCTGCCCCTCCACTGCCATTGGCTACGGTAGGCCTCTTCCCCTTCGGGCGGCTAGATCTAGTCCTCTATCAGATCTGGGAGAGGGAATGGAGGGGAGGAGCTGCCACCCCTAGGCCACCGCCTGGCTCCTTACGTCCAACTAGATCTGTACCTCTACCAGAATTGAGGGAGGGAGGGGAGGGGAGGGGAAGGGAAGCGGAGGAGCCACCGGCACTGGCGCCCCTGCCTCCGTGTTACCCTTAATTTTCCTCTTTGTGGGAGAGAGGGAGAGGGAGCTAGGAGATAACATTCTAGTGACAGAGGCGTGGGTGACTTAGTCGTTGTGCTGCTTAGGTGCCGGTTTTAATAGCACTCCCACAATTTGCAGGCAGACTCTTTAGGTCCGGTATAAAAAACCAACTTTTACAGGTGGGGTCTAAAAGAGAATCGCTTGTAAAAATAAGGGTATTTTTAGGTGTTTCTTTTTAGACCCCGCTTATAAAAATCGATCTACAGGATCTCCGATTATTTTTGCCAGTGGAAATTGTTTAGTGTGCCTAGAAAAATAAAACCTAGCCATTTGGAAAATTCGTTTTTCAATAGGGCTAGAGGAGCGTCTTCTTGTGGTGTTCATCTTGTAACATCCTATAAATACTGACCGAGCTCAACGTTAGCTATTTTTTTTAATGAACAACACCAGATAGTACATCGTTTCATTGAATAGAGTAGGACAACGAAAAAAATCTTCAACAACATGCAGCAAATGCACCTACATAGAACCCAGGAGAAGGTTAGCACCGGACCGACTGTAGCTAAGAGTGACCGGTCGCCGTTAGACCAACAAAGAAGCTACAGCCGAACGGACCCAAACCAAATCCTGACAGTTGAGCACCACGCTCAACTCTATCCACTCCTTTTGGGATTGAAGGGGATAGGTTGAGGGAGAAGGATCCACTCTCCCCCACAAGGCCGCCAACATGGCCAACTTGCATTAGCTAAGTCGCCGCTGCTAGAGGACAAAGCATAACTTGTCATCTTCTCCACTGCTCCGCCCGGCGATCTGGAGGAATGAGAAGGAGAGAGAGGGGAAATTGAGAATGAGGATGACATGTGGGTCCCACATGGACCCACCATTTTATATTATTTTCTAGTGTAACTGATCTGTGGGCCCAATAATTTTTATTTTTTCCGGATCGAATTGCCATGTCAGTGCTGCTTCAGTGCCACGACAATGCCATATGGGGCGAATACCTAGTCAAAGGAGCCACGTAGGCACACCCCGTCAGCCAAAACTAGGGACAATATCGCCGAGGGAGCTAATTTGCAATGATTTTGTAAGTTGGGGGATGCGTATCTGGTTTTATGGTTTGAGGACGGTTTTTGTAATTCTGTGACAAGATGATGGACCTCAGGTGTCTTTTTCCATACTTCTCTCAAGTAGTATTAACATTACAGAGAATGACCCAGACATGTTTTTACGGTGCTTTAACAAAGGTAGCTGCTATTGAACATAAAAGCAACAAAAGCTACGGTTGGAATTAAGAAGATGGGTATATATATATGTGACTGACATGTTTTCGGGCTGGCCCATATCACATCTTGGGCCTAACTTTCTGTCACGAGAACCATGGTTTAATTTTTGTCACGAGACAAATATGTTGCTAACCAACCACGAAAAGCATGTATATTCATAGCACTCCAACCAATTTTGACCGTTGATATATGATTTGACCGTTGATGTATGATGCAGGATGAAGTGAGTGCACATGCACGCACGCACCATGGCACCTAGCAGAGGCACCTGCCGCAGCTAAGCTAGGTTTCCCTAGATAGCCCGCCTGTGTGAGCAAAGTTGCGTACGCATGCGATGGCATTTTCATGCAAACTTTGGCCGGGTTGCAGTACGTCTCCATCTGCAAGCTAGCTAGCATTTTCGTTCATGTTATGGCCTGGGTCCTTTTTTTCTTTTCTTTTTCATTTTCAAAAATATTCACCTAGCAGAAAATAAAAAAAACATTCTAATTAATTAGACTAGGAGTACAAGAATACACAAATTAATTAGACTAGTTAAGTTAATTTGTAAGCCTGTAAAACAGATAAGTGAACTAGCTAGCTAGTTATTACACGATTAACTAGTGACGAAGTATAGCTTGCTGGTGCATTATATTGCTACACGATGTGTTTGATGAGTCACCTTAGATGCTTTTCATCTTGTTGGTCCGGATTCCGTTCTTGGAAATGCTTTGGTCTAACCTAGGGCATGTTAGTATACAAACACACACAACACAGGTTTGTTCCTTGTCAGGTGTGTGTGCTCTAGCTGTTGGTCAGTGGTCACTTGCCATTCTTGTCAGGAGTGCGTTCTCTAGCTCTTTCCTTCCAGCCCTCTTTCTCTCAAAGGACTCGTCGTCACCTCCGCTCCGCGTCGCGCACCGTAGGCCGGCCGGATCTGCAGGTGAGAGCTGTATATATCCAACGCCAGCGCCGGCTGATTCGATCTCCATCTAACACACTTTCCTCTCTCGCATTGCCGCCGGGTACCGTGCAGATCGATCGGCTCAATTATTGCCTCCGGCGCGAGGGCTGCAGGCCAGGAGCTGTCATCACCGGTCGGCAGCGAGCGAGCGAGAGGGGGAGATTGAGGATCGACTTCTGCTGCCAGGCTGCTGGTAATCAGTATGTTTAACACTTAACATAGGCCAGTTAACCCAGTTAACACAAATTCGTATACATTTATCCCCTACTATCCATACCAGCAAACATCGTTCTACTATTCTAAGGATAGAAAATTTATCTCGTTTGCCTACCGAGAAATGATTGGTCAAGAGAAAGTTCTCCAGAGGTTACACTGAGGTAGTTTCCTATTTACGTGGAGGGCAGACGATCCACTTTACTATGAGAAAAATAAGGAACGAGAGATATAACAAAATAGAAATATGATACACCACAAAACAATGTTGTACATTTGCTAACTATTCTCACCTATGCTAGTAGGCAAAAGCAGAATTTCAGAAACTGAACTAAGATATAAACATTTCAAATATCCCACAACTGCTTTAAAATCAAGGCCGAAATAAAAAGATTTACCTGCCCAAGTGCTGAATTAGAATTTTGTTGCTGGTTCTTCCCAGACCACTGAACAGCCTCCATCAGCACATCCCATAGCATGCGAACAACCTCTATATAGCAGGAAATTTAGCATCTTTCACCTCTTACTTGACAGCTTCCGTGACTTCAGATATTTCAGCCTCTTCATTGATCATTGTTGTCAGTGTTAACTTTCTCTCCTTAAGTTTAACCTCAAACATCTTCTTTTCATTGTACTCAATGAGATTTTTGTCTTATAACAGGACAACTTTATTTGCAGTTGGTGTATTAAACTTCAAGTGATTGCCTCACACCTTGTTGCATCTTAGCACAAATCAGGTGTGTAGTGAGTACTGAGTCATTTATATGTATTATTGCTTGCATTGGCATTACATATTTTTTTTCCTACATGTATTTAATACATATAGTTTCTAATAATTTACTTGCCTGAAAAAGTACCTAATTGATGATCATCTTGGGTTTGACTAAAAACATGAGAATGACCACCATTGAGCAAAACAAAAAAACAATGATAAAGAAAGAAAAAAATGAAGAGAGTATTTTGCAAATGCTAGCAAGTATGGAATAAATTACGTTATATAAGAAACTCCTATATTGCATTTGTATACTTACTTTTTATAATTTGGCAATTTCCATCCTCACCACTGTAAGTATGAAATAAACCATGCCCGTTCTATGCCCCAAATGGTTAAACATCATCTGTACCCCCTCTAATGATTCACAACTATAAAATCTAAAAATAAAATGAAACATTTCAAAATTTAGAGAGAGTTTATCGCATATCTTTTATCCCTCTTCGATCATGTCATTTGTAAAGAAAAATATATGCCGTTATTTTAATTTTAACTAACTTTGTTTAACTTCTTATTTCAGATCTACGGGGAATGATGGTGAATGCATTAAGCATCATTGGATTTGCACTGTTAGTAGGGTTTACTTCAGGATTATCTACAGATCTTTGGTATTTTCGGTGTAAAGGTAAGAATTATGCATCCAAAACCATATACAAAAGAAACTTGGATTTCTTACTAAATACACTGCCACATAAGGTTTCCTCTTCCTCAAGTTTGTTTGCTCGGGTCATGGCTAAGTCAAGGAAAAAGAAAATGTATGCTATTGCACAGTGTTGAGGCGACACTAATACTACTACCTGCAAGAGATGTGTTTCTGAGGCAGTACGGGATGTGCAGGTGGTATGTGATTTAAGGGTTGAGGCCAGCGTTTATTATGAATTTTGCAGCCTTAGAGTTTCTAATGAAAATCTTCAATTCAATATTTTATATGACATGGACATGTTAGCTATTGTTGGAAACCAATCTCATGTCACTCATAACCAGTTACTGAACAAGGCTGTTGTGTCACTTATCACTGATATGGCAAGGAAAGTAGCAAAGTTATCTACAGAATTTGCCACATGCCGGGAGAAGCTGATAGGAGATAGTTTCAATTACACTCTATATGGCCTGGTCCAATGCTCACCTGAGTTGAGCGGTTTAGAATGCCATAGTTGTCTTGAGGATCTAGCCTCAGCACCACCGGGTCGATAGGTGGTAGAAAATCAACAACGTGGTGCAGTTTTCGCTATGAGCTATATCATTTCTTCGCTGGTCCTCCATTGTTGGACCTATCAACATACCAGACTAGTCGCAAGACTAAAGGTAAGATACAAAATGGATAATTATATTTAGCTTTTTTTATAGTAGGATATAGACTACATTAGTTGTAATCTGAATATTTAGATTATTTAACTCATTCCTTTGGCATGACCGAATAAATATGTTCCTTGTCAGAGACTGTTATGTGTAGGCTTTGCTCTCAGTTTCCTATAGCATTGAGTTTGTCATGATTTGCAAATAAATTTTATACATACATTTAGGTGAGGTACTACTAGTATATGATCATAACTTTTGTTCACACTTTTAGACATGTAGTTTATATTCCATTCAATTTGAAAGAAACAGAGTATAACTGATGATAACTGATCGATGCATGTCAACTGTGTAGGAAACTCAAGAGGCCATCATAAGAAAGCTTTTTGGGTTGTCATATCAATTGCTTGTGTAATAGTGATCATAGTATCACTTATAGCACTTTATTTCTGTTGGAAAAAATGGTTAAAGAAAAACCCAAAATCTTCCAGTAAGAGCGCAACCAATACTGGTAAGGTAGAAAATATTGACCAGGTAAGATGACCATCATTATTTGATGTTTTTGCATTTTCAATTGATACACCCACATTAATTGAAATTCAATATTTATCAATTTTTTTTGTATTGCAGGTTGAGTGCCCTTCAGCTTTGGCATCTTTTGAGCAAATCACAACTAGTGCGCATGGAAAGAAGGTTGCGCTATTTTTAGACTACGATGGCACCCTTTCTCCCATCGTAGACAATGCAAAGAGAGCGTTCATGCCCCCCGAAGTAAGTCAATACATGCACCATATTAAATTTTTTCTTTTGTACCCTCACTAAAACTTACTAGTTATCCAACATCTCAACATCAGATTCGTGAAGCCGTCAAAAACATTGCACGGCTTTTCCCTACTTCTATTGTTAGTGGGAGGTCCCGTGAGAAGGTATTAAAACTGCCATCCTTACCTTATTTAAGTTTCTTGATGCTTGTGAAATTATTTCTCCATTGGTAAAATGGATGTCATAATGAATTTGTGGCGTCTGAATTCACATTTATTAGCATCAATTTCCCTCAAGATTTTCCTTGCTAACAGTCCAATATCTATTACATTTTCTGGAGCTGTAATTTCAGTTGCCTCATGTTCACATCTAAGCCTTTAATCTAACTCTATCTATGTAATCAATTTGTAATATTAAGTGAGATTTAAGTTGCTTATATTGATCCTCCATTATATTTCAACCTATGAAAGTCTCTATCAGAAGTTTTGTTCTAAAGCGATAGGTATTTATATTAGACAGAGCCAGTGTGAGTATTCCAAGATAATTCAAAATTAAAAAAAATATTTAGAACAACCACCAACAAGTATGCATGAGAAATGGTGCATGCATGGTTAGATTAAGCTCTGTTTAGAGACATGACAAACATTGAAGGACACATAGCTTCCCGTTCTAGACTGACTAACAATTTTTTTTTCAAGTTTTACAAACAAAGAAACCCATTCCATGAGATTAAGACCAGTATATTTTATACAAGGAAAATCCAATTCCATGAGGTTGACATTCTGAACAATAGCATTGAATCTGGCATGCACAAGCCCAACTAGGGTCTTTTCTTTATCCTATGATATGCAGCCCCACATAGACCACAATAAAATTCCATTTATACCCATCATGTTTTTGTCTTAAAACTTAAAAGCATCTTATCATAATAGTACTCCCCTTGGTCAATTTCACCAACATAAAAACCTCAGCCTTGACTCTCATATGAGTCCTTCCATATCAAGGGCCTCCTCCAGTCATCCTTGAGAAAATTTTGGAGCTTTCTTTGTTCATTGTGTTGCCTCTTACACTCTATGGATTTCAATCCAAAGAAATGTGTTTTTTGTCGGAAAATTACCATCAAGGCTTGGTTAACATCTGTTTACAATGGGGCCTAAACAATTGGCATTTCTGGTAAGGAGTATAGTTCATCAAGGTATGCCAACATGTAAAAATAAATCTCTATTTTTCCAGAAACACAGTCTCCAAATTTTTTTGGTCTACTGAGTACCGACAGTATCCCATTTCAGCAAGTTATTCTTGTTATATAAACCAGTAGAATCTATACCTCTAACAGTATCCATTTTTTGTGAATGCTTCCTAGGAGCTTGTTAAACCCATAGCATAATACACACTTACAGTCTTACACAGTGACACTAGAAACCATAGCAAGTGATATTTTTTAAGATCTCTCCCCCTTCATAGATGTGTACTTCTGAACAATCACTTATAGGCCAGTTTCCCAAATTTATCATAACTTATTGGTAGACTTACAAGTGAATAATCTGTACAGAACAACTCTAATTGGACTCATTTGTTTGCTTGTCCATGTAAGTTTACTCCCATCAGGAGCAACTCTTTCAATCTATTAGCAACAAAAGAATTTGTTAAAGCATTAATCCTTCTCAAATCTACTGTGCCATTGGACTTGTCGTGAAAAAACCACTAAAGATTAAAGTCCCCCACCCCCCCAAAAAAACACACACACACAAACACATTATTGTACTGTTGAGCAGGAAAATAAATGTTTAAAATTTTGTACTGTCGAGCAGAAAAAATAAATGTTCAAAATTAGTCAAACAAATTCACACCCAACTCAAAAAGGGGAAAAAACTATACTAGAATTTCAAACTGTCAAACAAATTCATGCCCATTCATATGCAGAAACAAAACAAACTGATTATTAGCCTGACCTCTAAGTTTCTGTTGTGTACAAGACAAACAAGACAATAGATTAACCTTAGTCCTTTGCTGAATAGACTAGTTCCAACTAGAGGAAAAATATATGTACATCACAACCAGAACATAAGCCCACCACAATGCACACATCAACAGTGAGCACCACTGCAGTTGATTTGCCCTTTCCTATGGTCTCCTCAGTTTAGAAGACCAAAATGAGATCCAGTGCCAAATAGAGTGAATGGTTGCAGTAGTTGTTGGCAGCTTATGTTTGAAACATGCCGCATTTCTGAATTTCATAAGTCCAGAAAACAACGACCAATCCAATCACCATTAGTTGTTGCATATTCCGTAGAATTTTCCTAATCAAATGCCAAGCACATGCACAACAGACTTGCAAGTACCCATATTACATTCCAATGCCAAGCAAGTATGTAATGAAAAAAAATATTCAACAGTTTCCACTCTCGCTTTTTAGGATTATCCTGCGTCAAAGTGTTGTTTTTTAAGAATAACCAGGTAAAAAAGAACTTAGTTTATGATTTAGAGGGAACATATTTTTTCCACAGTTTCTTAAGAGAATAGGAGCAACTCTGGAATTTGAGAGTTTTTAGAGAAATAATTAAGTGAATTATCAAGTTTCTGACTTCTTTAAATGTCCAAACCAGTTTATCTTTTGAATAGACAATATCTTGGCATTGTCTTTCAGATTGCACCATGAAAATTACCTCCCTTCCATGAGAAATCTTCCTAACCTAGCACTATTCCACACTGCAGTTTTAACGTTGGGCACAGTTGTCTCTTAAGTATAGGTTATGTACATAGATGGGTAGGCTTATCCCCTAGTCAAGTATCTTCCTAGAAGAGAGCATTTTTGCCGTTCCCAATATTTATCAACCGTGACCAGAACTGTCTGTCTTTAACTTTAAGCTTTTTGTACTAAGATTTTTCTTTTGAAGATATCAGGTCTTCAATAGGTTTTTCCCTAAAACATCTTCAATTTCCAGTATCCAAACCCACTTCCACACAAGTCCTGTGGCCTCTAAACCTACCTAGTCCTATGGCCTGATAATCACTGGCCAAATACCCAAATGATATTTTCTAAACCCTTTAATTCTTGCCAAAAAAGTCTTGTCCTAAAACAATCTAACCTTTTCCTGATATGTATAAATTAAAGGTATATTACTAACACTAGTTGAGCAAGGTTAATCTGTTACTGGTGAAAAGCATTTTTCTTTGCCAACAAATCAAGCTTTGTTTGGGTTTACTTTCAGTTGATTTCCATTCCTGATTGTAAATCTCTTTTTCATATCAATTGCTATACCCAAGTCCACTGGTAGAATATACTATAAATGTCATGTTTTTCAATAACCATCCTTACACAATACAATTACTCTTGTTAAAACTGATCTTCAGCCCTGATGTGTAGTATATATATCAGTATGCATGTTGAGTAGTTTGATAGCTTCTATGGTAATTTTGTTTCCATTAGCGTACATTGAGAGCTTTGCAATTTTATAATCAATTTACTATTATTCAAATGGTGAAATAGTGAAATTTGTGTTTGTAATATTTTAACAGTAAAAAACTAACTGCTTGGTAATTACCATAGGTCTTTAACTTTGTACAACTACCGGAGCTCAACTATGCAGGAAGTCACGGGGCAGATATTCTAGTAGCAACTACACAGTCTGCAAGCAGTAGTGAGATAGTAAGTCAAATAGTTCTAGCATCCCTACACCATCCTAAACTTTCTTAATGCACTCTTTTTAATGATTCTTAATGTATTGTTGACTCCTGTAGACTGAAGAACAGACTCCGTTCCAACCTACCATTACCTCTCCTTCTATTAATGAGGTATAACTCATGTTTTTTATTTTTGCAAATTACAAATTGTTCTACTCATTCTAAATGTTATATATGAAATTTCTAATCAACCGTTTGCATAGCAGGCTTTTGGTGTTGTTTGGTTGGTTGCCTCACTTTGCCAAGCCTCACTTTAGTTATGCCATATTTTCTTAGGTAGATGTTTGGTTCATTGCCACACCTTAGTCATGCCATACTTTTCTATACTTTGGCTCCATATGTCATACACTCATTTTCTTGCCTAACTTTGCCACACTTGTGGCCAACAATTTTATGGCCACACTTTTATGCCATGCCACACTTTGACTAATATTAGTTATGGCAAACTTAGTCAACAACCAAACAACCCCTTCATGTCTCTGGTAGAGGCCACTAAAGCTATATAGAGGGTGCCATAGTAGAGCACAACAAATTATGCCTTTCTGTCCACTACAGAAATGTTGACGAGAAGGTGACTTGGAGCCCTAGTGCTATTATTTTCTGTGTTTTCCAATCTTAGAAGAATTGAAATTTATAGTTCCTATAACAATTTCTTTCTGGTTATTTGTAGCTCTGGGACCTCATTGAGAAAATTGTCCATGAGGTTGTGCAAAATTTTGAAGATCTCAGAACGAGTAAGGGACAAATGGTATGTTTTCGAAAACAAAACTCTTAAAATGCTTTATTGCTTGTATACTATGTACATTTGTAAGGTTCACTAGATATACTCAAAGGACTCATGGAACAAGGGAAATGTGGTGGAGTATCTACTCGACCGCCTTGGACTTAACTTTGAAGACGTGCTCCCGATTTTTATCGGGGATGACACGACCGATGAGAATGCCTTCAAGGTAATAATACTCACAAATAAAACTTTTGTTGTGGTCACATTTTAACATTATTCATTTTCCCATTTCAAAAATAATATCTATTTTGTATTGCTTTGGTAGGTGCTTCGTCAACGCCAAACAGGATTGGGAATTCTTGTCTCCAAGGACCTTGAGAAGATTAAGGTGACTACAGCAATGTATACACTCAAAGACCCATATGAGGTAATTACCTTCATTCTCATTTCTATCTTTTGCAGGTTGCATGTTATATGTGTTCTAAATACTATTTGTTACTTAGGTGATGGAGTTCCTCAATTCCTTGGCTAGCTGGGGGGAGCAGCCACAAAGATAAATTTCAACTGTGAGTGTAGCCTTTAACTCTAATTTGTATACAAAATAATATTTGGGACACAAAGATAAATTTCAAATTGTTCAATTCTGTGAATTACAAGTAAATTACTATGGGTAAAATTAGAACATGTGACTAGAACTTCAGCATAAATGTTTGTGTGGTTTTGTTTGAGGATGAGTCTTATTTGGTTGTTTAATACAAAACTAAGTTATATGTAAACTCTTTTTATATGACTTTAAAGGCTCAACAATCAGTTTTGGCAAGCTACCTTTCAAGATAAAAGTTTTCTTATAGTTGGTGCTTTAGTAATAATATTATTATCAAAGGAAATTTGACTCATAGGGGACAAAGAGGATCTGAATAAGTTTATTATCCATGTTTTGTGGTAGATGAATTAACCAAATTTGGGCCCCAACATAGATAAATTGTGTTGATTGAGATGGCTGCAACCTGATGGATCTTGTGGAAAGCAATAAATTCTGTTTGTTTTCAATGCTTCACACCCCCCCCCCACCACCACCACCCAAAAAAAAACCGGCAACAAGTGTGTTTGAAATTAACAAATGGACTGAATATTGGGCATTGTTGCAGAAAAAAGTACCTGAGGATACACATGGATGGGGTCCTACAGTGCCACGTCTGGAAAATGCTTGAGTGTTGAAGTTACATGTGGATTGTGGAAGGTTTGGGGTAGTGTTAGTGGTTTGGTATTAGAACGTGCATGATCATCTATTTTGTTCATGACATGTATCTTAATTTCTGTCTTTGTACTTCTAGTTTCTGTACAAATTGGCTTCAGCATTGCAGCAATTGATTGAACTTCATTGTGTAAGATTAAGGTTTTGATTAATATTTTGTGATGAACAAATTGGCTTTATAAATAATAAATTAAATAAAATTGGTTTGGAATATTCATGGATGTGGTGTGAGTGCGTGTGACTGATGTGGGTTAGGTTGCGATATCTGTGTCCAGAAACAGTTGTTTTGTCTACTGTGTGTAGGTGACTTGAGGTCAAGGCTTGGTCAATGACGAGGACTAGGACTACGTTCAGGGAGGAACCGAGGTCTGGAGCAGTCGGAAGGTCATGTGACAAGATTGGACTAGAGT
>CM002482.1:15502900-15553858 GCA_000325765.3 Leersia perrieri | reverse complement strand
TCAAGGCGTTTCCAATCACGTAAGTTGCTTGAATTGATTTTGTTCGTTTTACTGAAATTCTGAGATAGCTAGATTGCGAGGGTTATAACTTTTTAACCGTATATTATTTTGTAAATCCGTTCGGTGGAGTTGTTCCTTATATCTTCTAGTTTATTCTTACCAAATTTGGGACAGATCCAACGGTTGTTTTTTACGCAATCTATTTTTTACTGATACTTTATTAATCTGTTTTTTGGATTCGAAAATTAAACTTCCGCTGTCAATACCTACTATTCACCCCCCTCTAGTAGTTTTTCTTATTGTATTCGATCCTACACATTGATATCCTGGTGAGATGAGGAGATAGCAACTAATTGACCTTCATTTCTGCAGTCTAACCTATAGTAAAATCGACATTCAGTTTACATCTTCTAGTTTAATTTTATGAGTCTACCATCCTATATCGCATGATTTCACCTTTGCAGAAAATATTACCAAATAGGTATGTGTGATCATTAAGGTTTTTCTGTGATATTTTCACCCTTTGAACTTTAATTGCCAGACAATATCATGTAGCTTGATCTGTTATACTTTGAATTTATCAGTATGATCGTGGCTGACTCAAATAGAACTAGGAAATTTTCGTATGAAACAAGTTAGGTATGTATTTTTAAGAAATAAAAGGAATGCACTACATTTATGTTTTATTCTCTGAGTTTGTGAATCCTGAATATTAAAGGTTTAGACAGCTGATATCAACCCAAGAAAAGAGAAACAGTACACATATTTGCATAACACTGAAAACATGAAGGTACAAAAAATTTATGAAAGCATGATTGTCCAATTTGTTCATCTCCTTTTGATTTCTTCAAAAGTAACAATTTTCTGAATACTGAAGCCAGCACAAACAACAGTAACATAAATGCTGTGAATAAGAGAGAAATTCAGTTAGCAATTGTATATTCGAAAAACACATGAAAGCAAACATGGAAATTTGAATGATGCATGCAATGGGTTCCTAGTGTGTGGTTCCAGTTCAGGGTGTTTGAACCGGTGCCCCATGCATTACTAATTTTTAGGCACTTGATTTCATTAGGTAAATTCTCCCTATTGCGTGTAAGGTTTTTAATAATTGTAACCAAGGTGCTTCAGTCTAGGGTTGAGTTGCTTGTGGTCAGGGCATCACTATATGTGTCTCATAAAATTAGTCCTACAGTTTTTGGAGTCTTACAAATTTTATGATAATTTGTGCAAGCCTATCATGTTAAATTCAAATATAAAATGCTAAGTGAAGATTCACATGAAGGAATGGCTAGTCCCATGTGATCACAAATTAGAGAATGAATTCAGGATATGAACTAAAGTGGTTTGACAATTTTTGGAGACTGGGTCAATTTACTCTGAATATACTACCATCTTAATGCACAAATTTTAGGTGACATTTCTGATACAGAAAGTACCATGTTCAAGTTGACAGTAAAATAGTGCTCAGTGCCAGGAATCTAAAAAAATTGGTTTGGATATTTTTAGAGTCAAGATGAATTTTCTAAGTTGCAAGACATTTTTAGTTCACTAGAATTGAATTTAAACCTTTTCATTTTCATTTCCCAAATTTTAAATCAAAGGGGTCCCGCATGTCAGTGTCACGTTTTGCAGAAAAGTCCCTGGAAGATCCCAGGTCTCAACCCGCGGTCCCCCGCCACGTGGGCGACAGTTTTTTCTAAAGAGTCTACTAAGTTTTACATATTTGTTAATTAGTCCTTGGTCCCACGTGTCATTCACACATGTTTTACGTTTTAAACTGTTTTAAATCATCGCTAATTAACCCCCGCGCGTCTTAGCTAGCTGACACCTGCAGGCCCGCATGCCAGCGGCACAACCACGCAGCGGCGGCTGCGCCGGCGAGGCAGTGAGCATTGCCGGGATGGCAACGACGAATCAACTCGCAAGCTCAACACACAAAAGATGCCCCATTTCCTGACGAAGCTAGTGGTGGTGATCGCACCACCAGAGGTGGCCGGAATCTCGCCGGCGGTGAGTCCGGGCGGCTGCCATCGTTCGGTGTACAGGTGAAGTGCGACTACGTTCTCGGTTGTGGCTAAATGGCATGCATACAAGCTTCCTGGGATTCCTCTGATGCTCACCGTGCAGCTGGGTGAGGTCGTCGGAACTCCGGCTGCAACGGCGACGATGTACAGTTATGGCGGCGGTGAAAATCCCCACTGGCACGCGGTGCGGGCTCATCTGGGACTCAAACCTATGTAAAGAATGGCTCTAACTCGTCACTTGGGTGCTAGGGGAGCTCAAGAACAGAACAATTGCAAAGGTCCTCACTGGAGATCAACAGATCGACGGCGGCGGCGGCGATCTAGCGTCAGGGTCGCGTAGGTACGGCATCATGGCCCACGGGGACCCAAATCAAAGAGCGCGTAAGGTTAATATCATCCCAAGGATGGTCCGGCTGCAATTAATCGGACTAGTTCTCACCGGGCTACGAGGAAGTTGTCGACGACGAGCGGCGGCCGGAGAGATTAGGGACGATGACGATCTACATGTACACACGAATCCACAGGCTGAGGCTTCCCCTAGAGATCACCTCGACCTAGGCGATGATCTTGGCCGGATCGATTGGACGGTGGTGGATGATGTCGAAGTTACAGAGAAGCACGCGCGGTAGTCCTCTCGGGCTCTAGCGACGAAACGGCGCCGTCACAAACTGCTCGACCTGGGCCATAGTGAACAGAAAGGGTAGGGTTTGGTTAGGCGTCGCGAGGCGGTCACGGAGGTATAGAGCGTCTGCGGCGAAGCTCAACCGGGCGGCGTTGCAACGGCGCGATTTCGACGGCGCTGAGGGAGAATCGCCTCTCCCGGCGAAACCCACGAGCCGTGGGCGGAATGAGATCCTCTGCAGTTGACTGGAGAGAGCAGTTGCCACTGACATGTGGGCCCCGCCGCTGTGCAGTTCACACTGACANGGGCGGAATGAGATCCTCTGCAGTTGACTGGAGAGAGCAGTTGCCACTGACATGTGGGCCCCGCCGCTGTGCAGTTCACACTGACAGATGGGCCCGCGGGCGGTGGGGCCCACATGTCAGTGGCAACTGCTCTCTCCAGTCACTGCAGAGGATCTCATTGGCCGTGGGCGTGGTGAATGGTGGGAACGTGATCTGTGGGCGGTGGGACGCGTGAGTTTGTGCTTTTTAGCCGAAATGGCGAAGGTCGACACCTCCTGCTTGCCATGGCGAGCTGAGCAGCGGAGAGGAGAGCGTGGCGATGCGTGTGAGCGGTGGCCCGGCGTCTCCCAGCTTCCTAGACGTCTTGGGCGGTCGGTGAGGCTGGCAGGTGGGTCCAGAAGTCAGTGGGGCCCACTCGTTAGCGAGATGAGCACAAGAACCTCCACAAGTCCTTGACTGTGCAGCATGAGCTGTCTTGGCCATGCTGTTACACCGAGTTTCATGTGGGACAAAAAGGTGAAAATACCCCCTGGTGAAAGTATGAGACATCTATTTTCGCTCCATGCCTTTGGTTTAGCAAGGAACCTCGTGGTTAAACACTAATAGCACCCTAAGCATGGGTTCAGGCTGCTGTTTTCTCAGTTTCCAGACTTGGCCGATTTTCAGGTCCTGAGTCAGAGGCTGATTTCAGTTTTGAGAGGTAAAATGCTTATGGTTAGAAGGTGATTCAGCTCAAGCAGAAGCTAGGGCTTATACTCCATACATTTACCCAGGTTTTGGTTTAAGAGCTTTTTATTTATCAGGTTTGGGTGAAATTTGGTAAGGCCTCAAATGAGCTTCACACTTGAGATAGATCATTGAGCTATCAAATGAAAAGATAAAACCCTCAATTTTTGCAAGATGTTCCCTCATTAGATAAGGTATTTTTGGGGAATTTTACATAATTTTTAGGTTTCAGTTTTTTCCACTATAATTTATTAATTGGCCATTGCTCTATATATGAATGGTCTAGATGAAATGCAAAGGATTCAAAAATGGATGAAGACAAAGCATGCATACTCATGTTGGGGTTTTTATAGTTTGAATTTGATCCTTAGTTGACTTAGCCATGTACTCTTTATTTGGTACAAAGAATTACCCCCTCCTTTTTTTTGATGAATAAACAGCAGGAGAGGCTCCTACTGCACAATTATATTAAAAGAGAGGTTTATGTACAAGAGATAAAAGAAAAAAGGAATGTACAAAGGGAGAATCATAAGCTGTCTATCCATGATTGCCACGTGATTTTAACATCCTCTTTTACTCTAAACAAAAGTAGAGTAAAATCCTGCTTAAAGAGACTAAACCAACGTGCAAAGGACGGCTGAATGTTGTTGAAAATCAGATCATTTCGACATCTCCAAATGTTCCATAAAGTTGTAGCTGCAACCTCAACAAAGAAAGGTTGATTAAAATCTGCTTGAGCTGTTGATATCATGGCCATGAAGTCTAGGTGAGAGCTCCAAGAAATCCCCAAATAAGACCATCATTGTTGTGCAAAAGAGCATGTGAAAAACAAATGCAAGAGGTCTTCAAGATGCTGTGCACTACAAAGGACACATAAAGAGCTTGAGTTGGTCTGGAAGTTCTTTCTCTGCATTAAATCTTTTGTGTTCAGACGATCCATTAGAAGTAGTCAAAGAAAAACTTTGAGTTTAAGTGTACACTTGCTCTTCCAGATTTGTAACAATGGCGCTTGTACCAAGAGGTGTGCAAAAAAGAGTTTATAAACCTGCTTCCCTTGATGATTCCATGTATCATCTTGCACTGATAGGGTTAGAATTTCCACATAACTGTTTAGTTCATGTAATTGCCTCTTGGCAACCGGTGAGAGCGGTAAATGGAATAATTCTGACAAGATCACTAATCGGTCGGATCAACTGATGGAGGTTGTTAAAATAAAAGGTTCAAAATTTCAGTGACTTTCATAAGTTGTCTAAAACCGTATCTCCTCTCGGTATGTTACATCGAAAAATTATGGATTGTGGTCTCAACTATCACGGATTTCGTGCCTAACATTTCCATGGAAAAAACTCATAAGGTTTTGGGCCAGACAAAGAGTTACAACCATTTTTGTCTCCGAGTTAACAATCACGAAATTCAGCCGAAAGCTATAACTCATGAATTTTTTGACCGAATGATAACGATAAAAAAATTATGGATTGAGGTCTCAACTGTCACGATTGCGTGCCCAACGCTTCCACGACAAAAACTCATGATGTTTTGGGCCAGGCAAAGAGTTACAACCATTTTTGACTCTGGGTTAACAATCACGAATTTCTGCCAAAGGCAATCATGAATTTTTTTGACCGAGTGCTAAAAATCAAAAATATATGGATTGTGGTGTCAACTGTGATGGATTGCATGCCCAACATATCCATGGCAAAAACTCAAGATGTTTTAGGCCAGACAACGATTTACAACCATTTTGGTCTCTAGGTTAACAGTCTTGAATTTCAGTCGAAGGCTATAACTCATGAATTTTCTGACCAAATGCTAAAAATTAAAACAATTATGGATTGTGGTCTCAACTGTCACGGATTGCGTGCCCAACGCTTCCATGACAAAAACACGTGATGTTTTGGGCCACATAAAGAGTTACAACCATTTTTGACTCTTGGTTAACAGTCACGAATTTCTGCCGAAGACTATAACTCATGAATTTTTTGACCGAGTGCTAAAAATCGAAAATGTATGGATTGTGGTGTCAACTGTCACGGATTATGTGCCCAACATTTCCACGGCAAAAACTCGTGAAGTTTTGGGCCAGACAAAGATTTACAACCACTTTTGTCTCGGGGTTAACTGTCACGAATTTCAGCCGAAGGCTATAACTCATGAATTTTCTGATCAAATGCTAAAAATCGAAAAATTATGGATTGAGGTCTCAACTTTCACGGATTGCATGCCCAACATTTCCACGGGAAAAACTCGTGATGTTTTAGGCCCGACAAAGATTTTACAACCATTTTTGTCTCTGGGTTAACAGTCACGAATTGCAATCGAAGGCTATAACTCATGAATTTTCTGACCGAATGCTAAAAATTGAAAATGTATGGATTGTGGTCTCAACTGTCACGGATTGTGTGCCCAACATTTCCACGGCAAAAACTCGTGATGTTTTGGGCCAATCAAAGATTTACAACCATCTTTTGTCTCGGGGTTAACAGTCACGAATTTCAGCCGAAAGCTATGATCGATGCGGTCCGTATCCTTGTGTAGATTGGGGTGAAGACTTTGCCGAGCTGTATACTACCAGAACAACATGTATAATACTTCCTCCGTCCAAAAGTTACAAGGCATATTTTAATTTTACACGGTCTTCGATACTCTATTTGGACCGTTAATTTTTATAACATATTATAAAAACTATAAAATTTACATATATGAGAATGCATTCAAATGTGAATCTAATGATGTCGCATATATGTCACTAAGGGTTAATTGGTTCCATAGCATTACAATTTGTCTGGGTCGGAGAAGTACCATTACCATTCACGATACCGGTTGGGTGTCATTCCATTTTTATTAAATCAAAAACATGCCACTGTCGTCAGGTTTTCCATCTGCCAACTCAGCTCTCCATCTCCTTCCTTCATTTTCCCTTTTCGTGCATTTTCTCCCTTCTTCTCCTGTTGACCATGCCAGCGGGAGAGCCCCGACGCCGGACCGCCGCTTCCTCCATTTCCCCCGCCTGCCACATCGTCGTCCTCATCTCCATTTCCACTCTTTCCCCCACTCCCCAACCACCGCCTCCTCCCTCGTCGCCCTCGTCCCCAATCTCACCCCTCCCCAATGACCTCCCATTGGCAGGTCTCCTGCCGGCAATCTCCTTCCTCCTTATCATCCAGGCGAACTCCGGCGCGCGGGGCATCCAGGCGGACACCCATGTGAGCTCGCGTCGGCGGGTTCGAGGGCGCCGCCACCACCCTCTTCCTCCTTTGCGTCACTCCACAGCCGTCCGCCGACATCAACCGGGTGAACTTCGCCCGCATCCCCCGTGCCTTGCTTCCTCCACCTCCGCCCCGCCCATGCCCGGATCTAGGTCATGGGTGGGTCGACATCGTCGTCCCCTTGTCGAGCATGGTGGTGAGGTGGTCAAGGAGTGTCGGCGGCGAGGCGGCAAAGACACAGCCTGTGTCTCTAGACACAAGCACGTGCACTGGTGGTCGTCGACGGCGTGGTGGGTGACGTAGCTCCGGCAGCTGTATGCCTCGTTGGGGCACTGGATCTTCGCCAACGACACGAAGTGGCACCGGCCACCGCTGCCGTGTTCACATGTGGCACGGACCGCCGGCGATCGTGCAACGCAGCGACCTCGAGCACGGGAGCGGTGGCCATGGGAGCGAAAGAGGCAAAGAAAGGCGTCGGAGGCGAGGAGCATGGGGAAGCAGAGGCGTATGATAGGGAGAGGAGGGAGGGAGGCACGGGGACACGGGCCAGGTAGTCGAGGACGATGTCGTCGGGGAGGGTGGAGATTGGGGACGCCGGCGAAGAGGGGGAAAGGCGGTGGTTGAGATTGGGAATGCCGGCGTGGTCAACGGAAGAAAAAGGGAAGAAGAAGGGGAGGAAACGGAAAAAAGCGGAATTGAAGGAAGGAAACGGAGATGGATGAAAAATGTGACGACAGTGGCATGTTTCCGATTTTATAAAAATTGCAATGGCACTTAGTCGGTATCGCAAATAGTAATAGCATTTCTCTGACATGGACAAATTGTAATGGCATGGAACCAGTTAACCCTAGCACTAAACATCAATATTGTTAGTTTAACTATTAGTCAAAACTTTCAAACATTGACTTTAAAGAAAACAATAATGCCTAGTATTTTAAGATGGAGGGAATATATCTCTACTATTACACATCATCATAAACAATACTACTATAGATGTTGTAACAGCAACCGAGACTCGTCCCAGCTCGGAAAGCTTATGTCAGTTGCAACTTCTCGTTCAAATTTTTAGTTTCCTCCATATTCTAACTTTGATTCAACTGCAAGAATCAGCGGCAACATAATCCATGAAATAACCTTGCCTATAGCTAAGTCATGAACTTCGGGGTCTCTAGCTCCCAAAACAAGGCTCAGACTTTGTAGAGAAACTATGCTGGACTTGAGTCATCTCACAAACAAATTAACGTCTTTCCACCTTTTACACTAATATAAATTCTAGCATATGTTATTGTTAATGAAAATGATGCATGTAACAAAAGTTGTCTACAAACAACTTTAAAAAATGGCAAATCTTGATTTTTCATACATGGTTGAGATTTGTACGTAAAAAGTAAGAATTTAGTTAGGAAAAATCACAATACTCCTGTAAGTCACCGGTCTTTTCACTCTCGTCCCTACAATTTAGTTTTGTACAAAACATAGCTTACAAGTTCAATTTACATTCCAATTCTCCACATTCTGCTATTTTCTTAGGGACTTTTTAATTAGTTCAACTCTGTGCCGTGTGAGGTTGCAACATGGCAAGATGAAGTTACCCAACGACGTCCACCGGTTGTAGATGTTTCAAACAACCGTTTTGTGCTTTGTGTTGATGTTTGTTGCCACCATCACCGCACTTGCAGAAGTCATGAGACTTGTGGTAACTTCATTTCTTTCATGGTGGATGCCCACATGGCACAAGAATCTAAGCAAATAGTAATATATCATTGAAATGGTAGGTGCGAAATTGAATTTGTAGGAGCCTTAGGTATGAAAGTGAGTTGCATGGTGAAGTAGAAAGACTAGCGATTTGTAGGGGTATTCTAATTTTCCATTTAGTAACGATTTTTAAATACATATATAGCCTTACTCTATTGTAAAAGTGTTAAAGGGACAACTCATTTAATGTCTTTATACGTATTCCCTAAGGCAATATGATCAGAATCTTGATCGAACTTGCTTAAGGTATCTCAATTGTAGAAAAGAAAAACAGATTATCCCTTTCTTTTAAAAAAGGTGATTGCTAGTTCAATGTCGATATTTTTTTAAGAAGAGATGTTTCGCGGTATAGTTGGCCATATTGCCCATCCGTCTGCCTGGGCCCAGCAAGGCACGGCCCAATAATTCTCGGATTGGCACGGCCCGACAAACAGTTCGTGTTGTGTCGTGCTTGCCCACGGGCTGTACCTATGGCCTAGGCATGGCCCACTAAGAGTTGGCCAGCGTCCATTTCTATAGACCTTGCATCAACGGCGATAGCATACGGGCATGGCGGCCTCCAGTTGTCGAGCTAGACCATTAGTTAAGGCCTAATGTCATAGTTCGTTGTTTCTGATATGAATTATCGGTTTGGCGACTCTCGGCCGATACCAACATGTTTCCGATAGAATCATTCTATTTCCAGATTTCTGATGTTTCTGATATTTTTTCTGTTTCCAGATTACCGTTTTTGATTCTGCTCTCAAAAAATAATATAGATATGAAAATGGTTTAGTTGTTTTCCAACCGTCTTCGACCTTAAACAGGGCTTGCTACCACCGAGTTAGTTTACATTTGATGATAATTGCCGGTAACATAACCTTTTGATTGCACAACAGTTACATCCGACTATTTTTACTCGCAAAAACCCGACGAACGTTGCAAGGATGATAAAGGTACAACGTCTGCACCTTATTTATGGCAGAATCAAACAATATTGTTCGAAGATTCATAAACTTCATTTTTGATATATGTGTATCCTCTTGATAATATAAGACTGTGACACCCAAACATGCACATCATATCTGTGTACATCCAATAACTGCAAGAAGATGCTTTTTGTTGAATGATTCATCTGTATAGAGTCGAGGAAGCACTTCTAGATGTAAGGTTCTGGACATATGACTTTACCTGCCAAAGTTTTAACTGGACCTTTCTAGCCCTGAATTCCTTTTAATGATAATTTAAACTTTTATTATTAAGCGCCTAATTTCATATTTTATCGTCAACAAACTCAAGTTTCAAAAGATGGCATCGCAGAATTGCTTTTGCTCCTTTTTCCTATTGTCGTCACACCTGCTAAGTTTTCAGCAATGCCCAAAATACCACCACTATTAAAAACAGCCAAACGGCTGAATCGAAAACGGCTTAAGACAGAACTCCCCATACCGCCAGATCAAAGCGCCACATGTTATAGAAGGTATTGACAGAGGCAAAATCAACTAATCAACCAAAGTCTCATAGTTTGACAAAGTTTGAAAAAAAAATGAACTTTAACATAAATTGAACGAAGCACTGAAAGATTTTCAAATTTAGGTTGAAAATGGAAAATGTATGATAAGTTTCATCCTTTTGAAATTTTCTTAATGTTCTAATGTTTTTTTACCAGTTTACGTTAAATGTGTTATTTTCTAGAAAGACTTCTCCGATTTTTTAGGTCTTAAAATTGGAGATATACCATCTTGACCCACATGTCATTGACTCACGTGGGCTCCACATGTCATTGACTAATGGATGGCATATCTCCAACTTTAAAAAATTATAATGGCAGTTTAAAAAGATTACTCTAGGGTACACTAAAATTCTCTTTGAAATTCTCTTTGAAACACGCGATTGTGAATAAACATCAAGAAGAAAAACGAAGCAATGAAATGCCATGTTCATGGAATCCTTAGATAAACCATGGGCGGACGTTGTATTTTTACAAAATGCAATATTGCTAATGCAAACTACTTGTGAATATAATGGAAGTATACAGGAGGACTAAAGCGCCACGCTAATCAGTACTACCAAGGCCTTGTTTAGTTGATAAAAAAATTTTGCGAAAACATTGCATCAGACGTTTGACCAGATGTCGGGAGGTATTTTTGGACACAAATAAAAAAACTAATTTTACGGCTAGCCTGGAAACCGCGAGATAAATCTTTTGAGCCTAATTAATTCATCATTAACACATGTAAGTTGCTTTAGCATTTATGGCTAATCATGACCTAATTAGACTCAAAAGATTCGTCTCGTCATTTACGGTCTAACTATGTAATTAATTTTTTTATCTATATTTAATGCTTCATACATGAATTTAAAGATTTAATGTGATATTTTTGGAAAAAATATTGGGAACTAAAACAGGGCCTAATTCAGTAGTCACGGTTCACCGTGCCGTGTGAAGCAAAGTGTCACTAAAATACCGCTGGCTCAGGACGTCACTCAGCTGTCAGTCAAATCACCAATTCACCAGCCGTCGCGCCTATGCCAAGTCACCGATATCTTGACCAGTTGACCGCCGCCGTCGGTGTCATCGATGTGGGCCTTCCCAGCCCATAGTCCAACGGGCCCACGCATGCTCCACGCCGGCTGGAACTCTCCGACTGCAAAAGCCAGTCAGCAGTCAGCTCCCGTGGTCTTCTTCCACCTCCGCTCCAAATCCGGCCACAGGTGACGTCTCATCATGGCGACCGCCACTACGCCGGCCGCCGCCGACGTGGAGATGGTGGAAGTGAGCGAGCTCCGTCGACGGAGCAAGCCCAGCGACCGTGTGCCGTCGTCGTCGTCGTCGTCGCCGGGGCCGCCGCCGCCGCCGCGCCGAGATGGGGAGGAGGAGGAGGAGGCGGCGGCATCGGTGGAGCGCGCGTTCGCGGACAGGCCCGTGCCGACGTGGCGGGAGCAGCTGACGGTGCGCGCCTTCGTGGTGAGCTTCTTCCTCTCCATCATGTTCAGCGTCATCGTCATGAAGCTGAACCTCACCACCGGCGTCATCCCGTCGCTGAACGTCTCCGCCGGCCTCCTCGGCTTCTTCTTCGTCCGACTCTGGACGGCGGCTATCGAGAAGGTGGGCCTCCTCCGGCAGCCGTTCACGCGGCAGGAGAACACCGTCATCCAGACCTGCGTCGTCGCCGCCTATGACATCGCCTTCAGCGGTAAGCCTTTCAGCTCTTAAACTTGCTTTCCGTCTGATCTTGTGCTATATTGTCCATCAATTTAAGCTGCTTTCGAAAATTCTGCATTTCCATGGCGATTTAATTTACAACTGATTGTGTATCTTAGTCCTTTACTTGTTCTTGGATTCTTGGTCTTATATTAAATTCATATTTGCCATTTTCATTTGCGAAATATATACCAGATTCAGGCGATTGTCAAATAGGCTGCCCCTATATCAATAAGATATTCAAGTTGAGGAATCCAACTAGTAAGATAGGGCCAAAATAGTGAGCTGTTTTTTTTCGCCAGGCAGACCAAAATATCAAATGATGAAGAGGGACATACTTGGAAGTAACAAAGTTCTGAAATATACTAGTATTCCTTGATTGCTACGATTTTTTTTATATGTACATGATCTTTTATTTCACAAGCTCAAAGGAATCGACCGCGAGACTGTGACACGCTAATATTAGTCTACCTTGGACTACAGTATGCTTTAGAGGTTGTTTGGATACAGAGACTTTTTTTAAAACTCATGTCAGATGTTTGCACGTCAATTAGGAGTATTAAATATAGACTGATAATAAAACTAATTACATAAATAAAGGCTAATTCGCGAGACGATTTTTTAAGCCTAATTAATCCACGATTAGCAAATGTTTACTGTAGCATCATATTCGCTAATCATGGACTAATTAGGCTCAATAGATTCGTCTCACGAAATAGTCTAAATTATGGGGTGGGTTTTATTAATAGTCTATATTTAATACTTCTAATTAGTGTGCAAACATCCGATATGACAGGGACTAAAAAAAGTCCATGTTCTAGTAGTGATCAAATGGTCATGTACTAATATTGACTATGTACAGTTGTACAGAGCTTCTAGACAACTGCAAATGAGGTTCCCATGACATTTACTCCCCTACGTAACCAAAAGGGCCTACTACCTCCATCCTAGAATATATCTCTATCTCTGTAAGATGTGACATTTTTTGGAATAATGAATCTTAGATAGAGATAGTAGAAACAGCCGTGGAGCCACCCATCTCCTCCCTCTTCCTCTTCGGCGAGGCTCTCAGTTGGCACCCAGATCTGTGATCGCAGTGGCCGGATCTAGCGTGGTTTGGCTCTGGCGGCAGGGTGGAGGAGGCGACAGGGTAGAGGCCGGCGGTGACATCGTCGGGGTTGTGGGCGTCGAGGCGCTGGCTGCGGCTTTCATGGCGTGGAGGAACCGTCCAGCGACGGACAGTGCTGCGAGCTGTGCTAGTGAGCTGGTGGTATGCTTGGCTGTCGGTGCGCTGTGGTGGAGGAGGATGACGATGAAAGTGGCAGAGGGCGACGGTGGAGGGAGGTGGGCGATGGTGAAGGACGTTGACAAGGGTGCGCTTCGGTGGTACCGTCAGCTGTCTTCCGTGGCCCCTACTACTTGGTTTCGGCACTAGTGGATGTCGGTTGTGTCTGCCTCCTCTTCGGTCATGCCTCGAGCTAGAGCATCGGCGCGATTCCTTGGGTTGTGACGGCGTAGGCGTCGACTTGGTCCGGTTGGACGGGCATGTGGAAATCGGAGCCCCACTGTCTACCAACAAAGCTTGGCAACAACTTGTTGCTCGTTTTTCCCTTTATGGTGGGGCAACTTGTTATAGCCCCTTGGCGGGCGCAATTTGAGGCCACGATAGTGCCCTTTCAGTGGCAGGGAGCGAGCTTTGCTTCTTGCAGCACTTTGCTTTTCCATCCTTAATTCTTCAGTTGCGTTGCGACTGCCTTCAATACATGCTAGTGAAATGTGTTGAGTGAAGTTGGAGCTACTGTGTTAGGGGAGATAGGCTTGGAAGCGATGACATGCAACAGATTTCATTTTGGCGAGTGGTGGCGTCAGTCGGGAAGTGACTGCTCGAATTTTTGGTTTTGGAAGTGGTTGTTTGGTGGTAGTAGTATAAGGCTATGGTGTTGGTACCTTGGAGGTAGGGTGGTAACCTGTTTTTCGTATTGCTTTCCTTTGATCATTTCTCAGTTACTTAGTGATTGTTGTTGAATAGTCATACATTGTTTATGAAAGGGCAAGAGACCTAATATGATCATTTCTCAGTTACTTAGTGATTGTTGTTGAATAGTCGTACATTGGTTGTGAAAGGGCAAGAGACCTAATATATAAGCGGGGTAGGCCCTCACCTCATTGGCTAACTTTTCGGGTGGAAAATTCCCTTTATAATCAATAATTGCTATCAGAGTCTGGCTAGTTCAAAATCTTTGGCCCAAGGGACACGTGCGTGAAGGCCTGATGGATCGTGGGTGTCTGTGTGGCCCATATACTTGAGGACCGTCGATGTACGGTGAATGACTAAGGGACACCAATGGTTGTGGAAGGGCAAGTGACCTGATATATAAGTTGGAGAGCCTCTCACCTCATTGCCTAGCTTTTCGGGTGAAAAATACCCTTTATGATCCAACAATTGCCATTGACGCTTTTTAATAAGGCATGTTGGGTGAAGTCGGAGCTACTGCGTCATTGAGACGAGCTCGGCAACAATGACATACAACAAGTCTTCCGAAGTTGATGTGTCGGCTGTTGGGTGGTTGTAGAGAGTCCTTCGAATGGAGGTGATTGTGTGGACTGTGGAGGCAAGCGTTGTTGACCCTGACAACAATGACTAGCGACAGTTCATCTTTTCTAGGTTGATGTGGTTCGTGGTGGTGTTCCGTGTGGGGTTTTTGTCGGGTTTCCTCTAATTAAGCTGGTAGTTGTAAGGTTTTTGGTCTAGTTTTCCTTTATAAATTAGATCAATTCTCTTCTTAATAATAAAAAAAGCAGGAATAAAGTTCCTCCGGTTCAAAAAAAAATTGTGCAAGGACTGAAAACAACATAGCTGGAAACCATAAAAACTAGAGGAGAGGGTTATCTAGAGTCAGAATCTGAATTCCCATGTTTTAGAACACGTGACAACCATTGATAAACACACATACATCTACTCACATGAACGCATGTAAGCAGGAATAAAGTTCCTCCGGTTCAAAAAAATAATAAATTTGTGCAAGGATTGAAAACAACATAGCTGGAAACCATAAAAACTAGAGGAGAGGGTTATCTAGAGTCAAAATCTGAATTCCCATGTTTTAAAACACGTGACAACCGTTGATAAACACACATACACCTACTCACATGAACACATGTACATCTACTCATACGAAAGCACCTTAGCATCTCCGAAACCGTGATTTGCACATCTTTATGTTGATGAAGTTAATATAAATGTCTCGTTGTCGACCTGTCACCCAAAGAATATTAATTGTAAATATGAGCACCGATGTCAAATCTAGGGCATAAGCCCATTGGACTGGTACCAGGAACCAAACCAATCACTTCGCAAAATCTGAATATGCTCTATTAACAGTAAGCGCAGAAATAAGTATACTTATTTCGTATGGTAATTTCTCCATTTATTTCAGGTGGCTTTGGTACCTACCTACTGGCCATGAGCGAAAGAATTGCCGGGCAGGCAACTGAGGGAAATAATGCCCAAAACATAAAAAATCCTCATCTAGGATGGATAATGGGCTTCTTGTTCTTGGTCAGTTTCATTGGACTCTTTGGTCTTGCGCCGCTGAGAAAGGTCAAGTTATTATTCTTCATCACCCACACCTTTTTCTGTAAACAACCATGTGGTCATGTGGACATCATTTTTACCAAATTTTAACACTCTTCAGATTATGATCATCGACTACAAGCTAACTTATCCAAGCGGCAGTGCCACTGCATACCTCATAAACGGCTTTCACACGCCCCAGGGTGCCAAGATTGCAGCGTAAATACTGAGCAACTACTTCCATGTGGACATCTATGTTCTCTTTAAACTTGCATGGTATGACTTTTATCTGTATTTGTCTAATTTTTCAGCAAGCAAGTAAAGAAGCTCGGTGTATTCTTTGTCCTCAGCTTCTTCTGGGGTTTCTTTCAGTGGTTCTACACAGCTACCGATGATTGTGGATTCCATAAATTTCCATCGCTAGGCCTTCAAGCTTACAAAAACACGTAAAGATTGCACCCTACAAGAACTCTCGCAACAACATTTTTAGTTCTGCAAACCATATTCTTTTCAATACTGTTCTTAGATGAACAATATTTCTTTTGAAGGTTTTTCTTTGACTTCTCACCTACCTATGTGGGAGTGGGAATGATTTGCCCACATATTGTTAACATATCCGTTCTCCTTGGAGGGATCCTCTCATGGGGCATAATGTGGCCTCTCATTGCTAAGAAAAGGGGGAGTTGGTTTTCTGCTGATCTCCCTGACACCAATCTTCATGGAATGCAAGGATACAGGGTAAGAATATGCTCTTATCTAGAATGCTTTGCTTACATTTCTTCTACTAAATTCAATTGGTGTTACAGGTCTTCATAGCAATTGCCATAATTCTTGGGGATGGCCTCTATAACTTCCTCAGGATGATCATTCTCACAACCTTCTCATTAATATCTCAAACCAAGAAGAAAAATGCTAGTACACTTCCAGTCTCTGATGATGGCACGGCTACCAGTACTGCAGCTATCTCATATGACGAGGAACGACGCAATGAATTCTTTATCAAAGATCAAATACCTTGGTACATTGCGTATGGAGGCTATGCTGTTGTTGCTGCCATATCTATTGGTACTGTCCCGCAGATAATCCCGCAGTTGAAGTGGTACCAAATCTTAGTAGCCTACATCGTTGCGCCTATACTTGCCTTCTGCAATGCCTATGGAACTGGCCTCACTGACTGGTCTCTTGTTACAACCTATGGAAAGCTTGCAATCTTTGCATTTGGTGCATGGTCAGGTGCTTCACATGGTGGTGTTCTTGCTGGCCTGGCTGCCAGTGGTGTGATGATGAGCATTGTTTCTACTGCTGCTGACCTGATGCAGGACTTCAAAACAGGATACCTCACACTGGCCTCACCCAGGTCAATGTTCATCAGCCAAGTCATTGGCACTGGAATGGGCTGTGTGATTGCTCCTTGTGTGTTCTGGCTTTTTTACAATGCCTTTGATGATATTGGCATCAGCGGTACTGATTACCCAGCACCAAATGCTGCTGTCTTCCGAAGCATAGCAATACTAGGTGTTGATGGCTTCTCCTCGCTTCCAAAGAACTGCCTTAATCTTTGTTACATATTCTTTGCTGCGGCAGTTGTCGTCAACCTTATAAGAGATCTGGTGCCCAAGAAGGTGTCGAAATTTATACCTATCCCGATGGCTATGGCGATACCTTTCTACATAGGAACATATTTTGCAATAGATATGTTAATTGGGACAGTAATACTGTTTGTCTGGCAACTAGTGGACAGAGCCAATGCAGACACATTTGGACCTGCAGTTGCCTCAGGCATGATATGCGGTGATGGAATGTGGACCTTGCCACAGTCAGTTCTTTCTCTTGCCAAGGTGAAGCCTCCAATCTGCATGAGGTTTCTGTCCAGAAGGACGAACGATAAGGTTGATGTTTTTCTGAAAACATTGTCGTAGAACCGTTGGGGAAAAGATTAGGCTACAATGATGAATCAAACACGACTGAAGATTATTATTACATTAGCTGTGTATATAATGGATGAGTGTTTCGTTTCAGCAGATCTATGTCAATAAGAAGCTTATGAAGTGTGATATATGCTACATAAATAGTATGCAAAGATTAAAAATTAGATATTATTTCCATGTTTACATTATTCTCTGCATTCTGATCTGGCCTGTATGTATACGCATGACAGTCATAAGTTGCAGCTAGATTGTTATCAATTGTACCGTCCTGTCCTATACTAGAGTATTCGTCTCAACACTGAAATTGACACTGGAAGAGAGTGCACTACGCTAACACTGATTCAGGAACTGCAGCACCAGGCGCTAACACTGATTCAGGAAGGCGAGCCATGCATGCACATGATCGCTTATCACTGCCTTGACTTCTTCCAGAATCTGATTATCCATTGTCTCCCTCTCCGCCTCACCATCGTCTACAACTCTAGCCTGTATAGTTAACTGACGAGTGCCATCAACCTCACTCGTGGCCCACAACTAATTCCAGGAGCAGACGCACTCAAAATTGGGCAATATCCCCACACATCTATTGTGCGAAACAAATAATTATTTGAGGGATAAATCTGGTCCTTGCATTAAGACAAACATGTTGTATTAATTGATAATACGCATTTGACGAATTACTTTAATGTTTGTCTCAAATACCTAAACGAGTGAGCAGTTAAATTAAACAATTTCTCAGAGCATGTATGTCAACCTTGTGATGCAATGCGCTTCATACGTTCTTCAAACAGGCGAATGAATAATTTCCACAGCACAGCTGCTCTTGCTGCTTCGTGGGTCTCAGAGAGCGCAAAGAATAAAACACAAAGCTCCACCCAGTTTTCATGCGTGAGGAAAAATAAATGGTTGCTCTAGAAGCTGCAAAAATAAATAATTAATTAATTAATTAGAGCCAGTCTAGTCTTGGAAATATTGCGAGAAAAGAACATAGCCCAGCAGTATGCAATGTCAACAACTGTTTCAGTGCACAAAATTGATCTTACTTTCTATTTTCCAAGCTAAGCATAAGCTAGGTATGGATGTATTTTAGAAAACAAACGCTCTTAGCTAGAATTTAGAAGACCCACGATTCAGAAATGCTATTGAAAACTAGAAGATGTTCAATTGCCCCCACAAGAATTTTAAACCACAAGCTTTCAGGTTTTAGCTTTCATTTGGAGTTTGGTCATAGTTGCATAGTTCGAGCTTTACCACAAATGCCAGAGGCCCAAAGTTGCTGGTTGGCTATGACCTTGCCTATGGTTTGTGCAACTACTCAGGGCACCCTTCGTATGGTCATACGGTCATACCCATATTATTACTAACTTAACATATGCATAAATATTCGCACTCTTCTAGCTACAGATCTGACAAACCAAAAACTATGCAGTTTATGCTAGCATTGATGGTCTAGTTCTATCTTTGGATAAATGGAGGCACTAAGACTTCAATTATATTATTTACTACTGCTAATAAAAAATGCAACTTTTTGTAAAGGTAGATTCATTTACATTACAGTGCATATATGCAAAATAAAGTAACAACAAAAGTTCGTTTTTTGCAAGGCACCTCATAAGATTTAAAGCAATATTTAAGTGTTTAACAAAAAAACAATTCAAACAGAAGTGCGCACCATTATTGAACACCACTCCATCGCGCCCAATCGACAAATTGCATCCCACCATAGATATTGTTGGCAAAACGAACGCCAACAGTGAAAGCCATTGCAACAGGTGGCACACGTTTTGCAACTGGTGATGCCTCAACTACTCGCTCCAAACCATTAATGATCTGATAGCGTGTATTAGATGATACGGCAAGGAACACACCTATATGTCAATACAACTTGTCAGGTGAATAGGAGGAACAAAAGATTATCCTATGCTACTTCACATGTAAAAATCACATAAGCAAATAGCTCTAGTATAAAAAGAAATTGGACTATTGTTGTCTTAGCTTATCTGATCTGAGATACATGAATCTCGAAGAAAGCATAAATCAAAGTTGTCAAAAACTCTGGCACTGAATAAATATGTAAGCCTCTCCATATGTTAAATCAGTTAAGTGAATGCCTCTCTAGTGGGCATCATGCACATAAAACAAATATCTAGTTGAACAGATACCTCGGGCCAAATAAAGTTATAAAAGGAGAAACATTAGTTACTCATACCCCATAGAGCAGCACTTTTAATAAGTGGAGGAACAGGAATATCCTCATCTGATTTTTTTACACTCCTGAAAATGAAAGTGTAACAGCACAATAGTTAACACATCAGACAAGATCACAAGATACCAAGGCAATGAACAAAAAATGACATCTAAAGACATCTCTATGAAAGTATGGCATGCCTGACTGTAGAAAAATATGATTGAACAAAAGTATTGCACATTTTGGTCAAAAACACAAAACTCATACTCCCTTCATTCCATATTGTAAGAGGTTTTAGCCTCTTCATCTCTCGTCTAGATCCACTATCATCTATATGAATCTAGACACATATATGATACACATACATTGACCCACACATGAATTTATTTAAAAGCTGAAACACCTTATAATATGAACCAGAGAAGGTACTAGATAATACCTCTTAGCAGTCATTATCATATTGGCAATTCCTTGACCGATAATACCGCAGACAAATCCAACCGAGCCATACAAGACTCCCTACATATAAAACAATAAGCCGTGAGATGATGCTCCAGAAATTAGAAACTATACACCAGATATAGCACAGTATAAATTCATGATAAATACATATCACATAAAATTTGTTAAAACCTTATAAAAGAATGTTCCAATTCTTTGCTGAACTGTGAATCGGCAACCTGGCCTTTCAGCTTCAAAAACACTGCAAAAAAGAGGTCTGAAAATCAGATCATCCGGAAAGAAGGAAATTAAAATCCAACTAATACGAGCACTGCTGCTATTGCTGATCAACAACATCTACAACTGCGCCAATTCATTCTTTCTCACACTATGTTTCATGGAACAACACACTCAACAAATTTTGATTTGAACTTATTTCCATAACTTGTATCAATTTCACTAGGAAATTAGTAATAGAAGAAATGACTTTTAACCTGCTTGGCAAAGATCCAGCCATCCTGCTGAATCTCCCAAAAAGACCAGTTGAAGCAGACGCCTTTCCAAATCTCACATATGGAGCCAATAGCCCCACAAGCGCAATATCAACGACCACTCCCACTAGAAGGTCAGCTGCATACAGCTCAAACTCCGCCCAGAAATCCTTCCCCCTCTTCTGCACCTCCGCAAACGTGGCGCAGCACGAGTCAATCACAACCTGCGTTGAACGCAAAATCCCAACTCTTCAGCAGCCGTAGGACTTTAATCCAAACCCCTCAGTTTCCAAACACTTGAAACGACAAACCAATCGCGCACGCGCACCTCGGTTCCAACTTTGAAGAGGAATGATGGGTCGGCGAGCATCCGGTTGCGTAGCATCGAGAAGGCCCGGATCATCGCGGCTAGAGGCCACGGTGCTGCCTGTGAGATGAAAATGGGTCTCAAAACTGCCGGCTCCATACCTTTATCACAAACAATTCTTCTGCAATTCGGATTACCTGCAGATCAAAATAACGGAGCAACAGGACTTCCCGGATGCCAGCGTCCTTGGCGGCCTCCATCATGTCGGCCGGGAGGGAGACACCGCGGGCCGCAGCGAGGCGCAGCACCTCGTCGAAGCCGAGCAGGGGTCCGAACTCGGCCTCCTCGTAGTCATCGTCGCCGCCGTCTCCGCCTCCACCCTTGCCGTTATTTCCTCCGGAGTCACTCCCACTGCTTCCCGCGCTCGATCCGTCGCCGGCCGTGGCACGGGGGGCTTGTGGCCCAGAGCAGGAGAGCCAATGGGGTTTGGGGAGTGGGGAGAATAGCCGGAGGGAGAGCTGGAGGGGCTTTAGCTCGTGAGAAGGGTTTGACGGGGAGGAGGAGGAGATCGCCGTGGTGGCTACGGCGGCGGCGGCGGCAGAGGAAGCGAGAGAGGAGAGGGAAGGGGAGGCGGCGAACGCCATGCTATCGGGAGAGGCGGCCGGATGCGAGGGTTTTAAGTTTTTTGCAGTTTTAGACTGTTTCCACCAGTATTTACCACCTTTTTGCCACGACAAACGGGACGGTCCGTTCCGACCCCATGCCGTCGCGCCTCCCACCTCCTGCGTCCCCGCCCCCGCGCCGGCTTGCCTCCCGCGCCCCGTGCCGTCGCCCCTCCTCGGGCTCTCCGGTGGTGATACCGGCTTCGACGGCAACGGCGAGTGGCAGCTGCATCAACAGCGACCCAGATCCGACGGCATAGCCCCGGGATGACTGGATCTGGGCCGCCGTCGAAGAAGTCGCCTCGACGGCGGGCGACGGGGGCGGCACGGCCAGGGGAGGAGGGCAGATCTGTTGCGGCGGGTGACGGACGGTGGCCGGTGACGGCTGCCGAAAAGGTAGAATAAGATAGGTACCCCTTCAGTAGATATCAGGTCCGGTACTCTTGGATACCGGGGTCTGGTATACTTAAAAATCCGGTATCCCGAGATACCAAAAAAATCTGGTACCCTGGGCTACTGGTACGTTGCAACGGACGTCTGTTGCCTAGTCCGGCTCTTTTATGATCGCTGAAAATTTGTTGTGACTAAGGAATTTCAACAGGCCATTCGAACTTTTGCTCATTTATAACAAGATTTCAGGTTGGTTAAGATGGCGGTGAAGAACATAGTTTGGTCTATTGTCAATATTTTATGGTAGTTTTGGATTGATGCCAAAAATGTTTCCTACCGATTTACGTAAGTTTGAATAGTATATGTGATTATTTATTTTGAAGGCAACTTATTAGGAGTGTCAATGCTTAATTTGATATAATTTTATAAGTTTCTTTTCTATACTATAAAAATTAGCTTTTAATTGGCTTCAAGCAAAGAAAAAAACATAGGCGACCAAGCCCGAAGTCCCTCCTCGCTGCTATTGTGGAAAAAAGGGAAATTTGACCAATACCATAATTTTATAAGTTTCTTCTCCTCGAAGCTTTTAATTGGCTTCAAGCAAAAAAAAAAAGAAATTTGACCAATACCATACTACTACATACATCACTGCAAACGTAATCACAGCCAGACATCCGAAAACAACTACAAGTCTCACAATCAATCAGAAGTGGTTGTAGCTGTCAAGCCCGAAGTCCCTCCTCGCTGCTATTGTGGAACAGTTGTGTTGTACAACGCCAAAGTGCAAAAAACCTCAGGTGAACAACCCATTAGAAGATTTATCTTTATGCACATCCAAGCTATGAGAATGATCCAGCCTTAGAAATGTCATTAAGGTAACTTAAAGATATTTGGCAGGTTTGAATTCATGTCAATTTATGCTCAAGCCAATGGTTTGGTAACTTCGACAACAACTTGGTAGCATTTGAACTGAGACCAATTCATGCCTAGTGAGTAGATACCAATTATCAGAACCCTAGCTAACAAAGGTCCAACTGTCGGCGTAGGAGGGCATACGCAAAAATGTTTAAAGTTTAAAATAAGATGATATATATTTCTTTTGCACAACAATGAGCCATCACAATATGCTCTATTTTGCATGACTTCTTAGTAGTATGGCATCTATGAGTTCTTTTTTTCTTTAAGAACTTCTAGTAGAAGGATAATAATCTTCTTCTCTAAAACTTACTTGACCATGGTTTCTGGCAAGTTAGCACTAGCTAGTTGGAATTCAAGCACGGCTAAAAGCATACTAGTAGCATACTTCTTCCACCCTAAAATAAATCAACTTCTTGAGTTTAAATTTTGTCCCAAGAAAACCAGCTTCTACCATACTAACTACCACAAATCAATGAAATTTTATCCACATGCTAATTGCCCCTTGGGGTTCTACAAATGTCTCTTTTTGGGACAGAGAGAGTATGTCATGAGCCACTATTTTTTTTAGTGTAAAACAAATTATATTAACACGACATAGTCATGTCGTGCCAATATTTATCATTAACACGATCCCGTGTTCAACTCTTAACATTCTCATCATTTCTAGTTGATTATTTGTCATGAAGTTTGTCATTAGTTATCTAGCATGGTACTGATTGATGAAGTCTTAGACAAGCAGGTTGCAAGTAGGCATGTTCAAGTTAGGCCTCGCCTGGCCCGGTAGGTCTGACCTGACCTAGCCTGAAAGGCCCGAGCCCCGTCCATCCCAAGCATTCCCTGCGTTGAGCATATGCTTAATTATTGCAACCCAAAAGCTCCAAGTTGGTAAAAAGCCCAAGAAAGCTTATGGTTTGGTCAGTCTCGGGATTTTTCTTCACAACATCGTGCCAGGTTGGGCTTGTACCTAGGTTTTTTGGCTAGGCTAATTCCAGGCATGGCCCAACCCACAGTATGATTAGGCTTAGCTGCAGGAAAGAGCAAAATAAGTTTGAAGATGTCATTACAAGTTGCAACACTACCTTTATGTTTGTTAGACCAAATGGCTACCTTACTTAGTTGGTTTAATATTGTGAAAAATACACAAAATCTCTCAAATATGGAATACAAACATTTTAAGAGATGTACAATTAGGGGTGAAATCGAGCTAAGCCTAGCCTGGCCCAGTTCGGCTCGCGAAGGCTCGCATGAAGATAGGCTTGGCTTGCTCGGCTTGGTTAGTGAAATGAGCTAAAACTTAAGCTTGGCTCGGCAACTTCACTTAAAAAAACCCACATGAGTGCATTACAATTTAGGCTTGTGACCAAAACGAGCACCTCATGAGCTAGGAAGGAGTCTAGGTCTTGGCCGACTTTCTGAGCCATGAACATTCTGAAAGGATTCCTTTTATGACATAAAAATAGTTGAATTTCTTATATACCACTCGAAATTGGCTCATCCCTCGTATACTATGCATTGGTTCAAATTTGTCTAAGCTCTCATGCCACTACTGTTAATCTCACTCATGTTGGTGGTCAAAGTGCCAGATTGCCATGTCTTCTCTATTCGTGTTGGGCCAAAGAGCCATTTCTCAACTCAAGTTGGACCAAAGGACAATTTGATCATATATGAAAAAAAACTGACATCTGACCAAAACCAACTTCAGTCAACACCAGTGGCGAATCCATGATAAAAATGAAGGGTGGGCTCAATACGATGTAGGACTAAAATGAGCATATACCCAGATAAAAATTAGATTCAATTGATTATATATATGCGATCAAATTATGCCCATGAGTTATTTGGACCATTCAACAAATGTGCCCTCGTCAATTCATCTCTAATTGTAGCAACATAATTCTATTAGTATAATTTGTGTTTGATCGGAAAAAAAAAATCTATACTACACAAGCATGAATTAATATTTACAATTGAAAAATAGACTTAAAAAGAGTTATGTGATCGCTCACAGTCCCATCTATAACTCTCGAAGAGCAGCGTAGGCAGCAACAGCACACAAGCAAAGAAACTCATAAGCATATTGGCCTCGCGCGCAGCTGCAATCTCACACCCAAACTACACGCAGACACAGCCAGCTAAAATTTTGCCCTAACCAGATGTCAGGATCGATTCGTTCTATCATGCTTCTGTTCATCTTCCCCAAGTAGGCAATATATGTTCATATATACTAGAAATATTTTTGTAAAATTGGAGGTAGGCTTGAGCCTATTAAAGCATCCCTACTAGAATCGCCACTGGTCAACACACAATTGGGTAATGGTAGTGGTATGAGGTAAGAGAGGGTGGATATATTTGAACCAATGACATATAGGAGAGGAGTCAGTTTTGAGTGGAAACCAACAACTTTTCATTGGCATATAACGAACTCTCAAACATGGTGCACGATGCCTCCAGTATCCATATCCAAAACTATTTTTTTTTGGGAATAGGCATAAGACTAGTAGAAAAGTTCATGCAAATACAATTGATAAGGTTTAAAAATAAGAACCATTTGATTTAAATGGGAAAAGGTTAAAGAGGATGCATATTGCCGGTGAATCATTTGATTTCTCAAAATACAGCTTTCTTCGCAATTTCTTTGATTTAAATGGGGCCTAAACCACTTTCTACTCAAAACCGCACGAAACCAGCAGAGTTTAAAATTCTGGCATTCTCGTTTACTGAACTGTCTGAACCAAGGTTCACCTTCCCTCATGGTTGGTAACCGTCCCTTACCGTGGCACGGTGCCACGGTTACCGTTGTATGGTTTGATAAAATTTATCCAAATTCGTTTAAAATTTATAAAAATTTAATGAATTTCTCACGGTTATAGTTGTATGGTTTGATAAAATTTATCCAAATTCATTTAAATTTTATAAAAATTTAATGAATTTCTCGCGGTTACAGCGATTATCGTACAGTAACCGCGCTACCGCTGGGGAGGGAAGGGCACAGTAGGCGGTAAGGTGAACCCTTGTCTGAACAGACAATCTAGTCTGCACCAAGATATCGTGTTCTCAGGACAGCAGGACCAACCAGCGTATCCAGTTTACCTATTCAAGGACATGTTTCCAAAAATGGCAGGTAAACTGAATAATTACGAGGGCACAATCACGAGCCTGTAGTCCCTGTAGTAATCAAGTTTGTACTACAATCCTACGGTTATCACTATTCAGTAATTACTCAGAAGCTTTCGGCAAACAGTACCACCCGAGTCGCGAGATATGACAGTACATTCATATCTTCCAGAACAACGAGTAAATGTGGACGACGATCCTGATACCTGATCTTCTGCCTAACTGCCATAATCAATCCAACAGAATGCAGGAGAAAATTTGGGTCAATGGATTTGCACAAGATAATTGAAAAGAACTTATGTGATCATTTGACACTAGCTGCAACTTGTCTTGATTTCTGCTGAACAAAACAAAACGATAACACAGACATACTCCAACTACAGATCGACAGGTCGACAGAAGGAAACACAGCATTTGAGAAAACTAGAGAAAGGGAGAGGCAAAATGCATCCTCATTAACCACATCTGAACGCTCACTGGCGTTTGGCTACGCTACTGCTGCTGTTGCTGCTGCTGCTGCTGCTACTAACATTAATTTCACCCCCAAAACACTGAAGCCGCATACGCATGCAGGAACGCTTCAGTCGCCCACGACGCCTCCCTGCCTTGCCTGCCGCCTTCACCAGGCGGCGGCAGCGCTCACCGGAGGACGCGGCGGCACAGCCGCGACACGTCGGACGGCTGCACGGGCTTCAGCAAGAAATCCTCTGCTCCTTCCTCCAAGCACCTGACAAACGAAAATCGTGTCAAGAGGAATATCTTTGTGGTATTCGATCAGATATGCGCATCCATGCATATCAAGCATATATACGAACCTGCTGATCCTCGTAGGGACGTTCTCTGAGGACATGATCACCACGGGAATCTCCTTCAGCCTAGACGACTCCTGCAGAGATACGGCATTTCCATTGTCACATCAAAACCAGTAATAATGTCGGTTCTATATGCACGATATAGTACATTTTTATAGGGAAGATGGCACAAATAAACGGTGGTCGTACCACCGGATTACCTTGACCTTCTTGAGGAGCTCATACCCGGTCATCTCCGGCATCCAGTAGTCAGTGATGATCATGCTCACATTCGGCTCCTGCAAAGCCAAAACAACGTTACTACAACCTCGCTCGCAAAACACACAGCCGCACAGGTCACACCCGGCAGAAAAAGACAGAGAGGTTTATCAGACAAGAAATTAACCCACCGAGCCTAGCAGCTCCAATGCCCTCTTCCCGCTATCCACAGCCGTCACTGTACACATGCACGCACGTAATCTCTTAGTATTCCAATCTTTAAGAAGACAGTGCAACCAACGAAAACGATGAAGAAGAGAGACAAGCTGTGATGTGTATATATATATACCGCGAAACTTGGAGCTCCGGAGGATGCCGGAGATGACGGCGCGGTCGACGGAGCTGTCGTCCACCGCGAGAACGTGCGGCGCGCCCCTCTCGACGCCACGGCTCGTGCAGGTCGCCATCAGTCGATCGATCCGCACGTAGAAGGCAAGGGATCAAAAGGCTTTAGGAAATTTGGTGTGTGTGACTGCGACCGTGGTTGGCCTGGACTCGACGTGGTGCCGCCTTATATAGAGGCGACCGTGTGAGGGGAGAGGAGACGAGGGGATCGCAAGTCGCACAACGCAAAGTAGCTATGGATAAAGATAGCGGCGGGGCGCGCCCACCGAGAGACAGCAAGCTACTCCAGCTAGTGAATCCAAATCCAAGAGATATGGCGCGGATCTCTGATACGGCCGTATCCCTGCCTGGGGCGGGCGCTTTCACTAGGCAGGCGTGACGCATCGCCGCGCGCGGCCGTGCGGCGCAAAGCAGCGGATCCGCGACATATGTACGCCGCGCGCACGCAGCTGGCATGCGCAAACGGAAAAACGGCTCGGGGCGTGCGCGACCAGGCAGCCAGCAGCGGACCGTATCTTTTGTCGCTGCCAACGGCGGTGCGCGTATTAACTCTCCTCGCGCGATTGCACTCCTCCCGCCTGCTGCTCTCGGCCACCGGCGCGAGCCACCGTATCTTCTCTCTTAAATGATCTTTTCTCTTAAATGAGCTCCATCTCGATCAGGCATCTCCCTGTGTATACGTGCAAGCGTACGTGGCTCATTTCTCTCCTAGTACATATTACTGCTACAGTTACAGTATAGTAGTAGTACCATCTCTGTGCTGCTTTACCACACTTGCTGATCGATCTCTGTAAAACTCCTGTAGTTGTAGCAGAAGTGTACATTAACAGTATATCGCCTAGCTATACAAGGGCACATACTGTGTCAAGGCTGTAGCAGCAGTGTAGTAACAGCACTATAAGGTTTGCTCATTTATTGGAAGCATAAATACACCGTATGAAAATAATACTATGCATGGACCAAGTACTCGCCCGAGACGTGACAGATTGACAGCCATTTTGCAGTACATGTATGGGTGTACGTACTGTAGATGCATTGCCAGGCTTTGCCCTTTATGTACGTATCTGAGCGATTTTGCGTTCTGTACGCCCGTAATTGAGTATTGCTTGCACTTGATTATACGGTGTATCTCGTAGATGCGCCGTATCTCTTTCACGGGCTTGCGAGTTGGACAGGCCAGAGACAACTTCCTGCCATAATCATGACCATATGCATATGCATTGCATCCGCATAAATTAAAGAGCTTAATTCACGTCACTGTTTACTTCGAAACTTTTTTTTTTGCGGGGATGTTTACTTCGAAACTGAGAGATCGTGTATAGTAAAACAGTGAAATAGTATGGTGATACGCCCGCCACTGTTTACTTTCAACTGGTGATACGCCCGCCACTGTTTACTTTCAACTGATGAGATTATGTAGCGAATCTCCAATAGTGGCATGCGCGCTAATAACTCTTCAAAACATCGACGGGAATGGATCGATACCGCATCAAGGACAAAACACACTGCAGCAAAATATATTTGGATAAAAGAAAAACAAGGACAAAAAACGTGCACAAGCCATACGTCTGTAAGAGCAAGTTTAATACTACATCCGTCCCAAAATACTTGTTGTTTTAGGATTTTTTTAACGTTTAACCACTCGTCTTATTTAAAAAATTATGAAATTATTATTTATTTTATTTATGATTTGATAGTTTAGGTATCACTTATTTTTTTTTGTATTTGCAATAATTTTTTTGAATAAGACGAATGGTCAAATGTTAGAAAACAAAAATCTAAAACGACAACTATTTTGGGATAGAGTGGGTAGCTGGTTGTAAACTGGCTAAATGCTTAGGTGGAGGAGAGAGGAGAGGCAGGCTTTAAACTTACAGTCCGCTTGGCAACAAGAACCCAAAAACTTTGTGAGAGAGATACATGGACCATGTATCAATAGTAAAAAGCTAACTACTATATGGATGTAACTAAAAAAAGACTATAAAGAATCTTACAGCCAACAAGCCGACTAAGTTATTAGCTTTGCTCTAATACGCATTCATTAATTACTTGTTGTATCATTATCACGCCAGCAACACAGTAGTGCTTGAAATTTGGTTCGGTTTTTTTCACACATAATATACATGTATACCGCCTCCCCACCCTCCCCCGCGCCGCCTCCCTAAATTTCTTAAGAGCAAGTTAATAATATAGCTTACTTGTTAACTATAAGCCCATCTAGAGACTAGAGCTCACTTGTATGGTATGGTAGATAGGCTATAAGGCCACCTTCAATGATAGAGGTAGCTGCTAGCTCTAAGTCATCTAAAAGACAATATTTTCAATGGTCTAACTTTTAACAGATTAGCTCTTTAATATAAATGACCCCACGCCATACTCATATAATATTAAGATTTACGCAAGAGACCATCTCTTGATTAAGAGATAGCTTTTATCTCTCTTATATTAAAATATTACAAGAGATAGCTTAAATATGACCATTGGAGGGGGCGGTTGGTCTTAATTTTTCTCTATCACTCTCCGCGCACTCAATATAAAAGCTATATTGATAAGTAGGTCGGTAAAGGGTATAAATGTGATAAATCTTCTCTATTTGCGGAGTTAAGATGATAACATGTAAAAGTTTTAATTTTAACAAAATTAAAACTCTATAGATGATTTGTTTAGTAAGGATATGAATAGGCCTTTTCCAGGCACCATAGCATCACCCATGCATCCAACGTTGACTGATCCAGTGATCCCAAGTTGCTACATTTCACTTAGCCTTGGACAGAGGTTCTACACCTGCCATATTGCTTACTAATAAGTAGGCCGAGAGCAGGCGAGACCCACATATCAGTAAGCAATATTGCATCAGCAGTAGTGCAGAGGATCCAAACTTCTTAGCCTCCACTCATCGCTATCCCGTATGGAGAATCTGTAGTACTGCGGAAGGACTTGGAGACCATCATCTTTCAGGCCACGCATTAGGCCTCCTCCAACAGCCGTCGATATCGCCAGTTAAAATTATAATTTAGTTGATGAACAGTAGCAGAAACAGAACGCTAACGCTTAGCTAAGCGTTAGGCGATAGCATTTACACAGTCACTGACAAACTGCTGCTTGCTTCTCACTTCTACGTGGCTGCTGGCGAAAACACCAACCCCCGTTGGAGGTGGCCTTAGTCCTGGAGTCCCTCGTGGTGATGCAGAGGATCATGTTGCCGCTGCGACGAGTCCTCCCTCAGCCACGAGCCAGCCATTGCCTTCGCGCCTTCGCTGTTTCGCTCCTCCCTTCGCTGCACCGATTTGGAGATCTCCCATCAATGGCGCACCCAGCACCTCCTGGCTGTGTCACTGTGCGTCGCTCCAATCAATGGTCAACCCGCGAGCCTATGTATAAATTGAACCGTCTGCATGTGCTGCATGCAGACGCCTCCGCTGGCATGGCGATCTTTCAGCGATCCCTGGACGAGTTCCGAGGGAAATCTTGCGTACACTGCCCACAAACCACACAATCTTGCGTATGCTACTCCTACTCAACCTGAGTCCTCTCCTGTGCTCAACCGAGTGACTGACAAGCTAGCAACCGAGCTAGTATGGCGAAGGTGGACACTGGGCAGGTACAGGAATAACTAGACATGGCTTTTGAGGTAAGGCTGTCTTTTTCACGTAAAAAATTTGGCCAAAAATATCATATTAATATTTAGACATATATTTGAAGTATTAAATATAAACTAATAATAAAACAAATTACATATTCGGATTGTACACTGCGAAACGAATCTTTTGAGCCTAATTATATTATGATTAATTATAAGTGCTACAGTAATAAACATGTGCTAATGAAGAATTAATTATGCTTAAAAGATTCGTCTCGCTGTGTACAGTCCGAATATATAATTTATTTTATTATTAATCTACGTTTAATACTTTAAATATATATTCAAAGATTGATATGACATTGGTGTGATGGTTTTGAGATTCCAAATTTTAAAACCAAACGCACCCTAATATCCTTTACCTCTCGCTAGCTCTTTAACTGGACCAAATTAAGGACGATATGGCAGCAGTGTCATCCGGTGGATGCAGCTATAGTGCGCAGACCTGTAGGCGGACAAAAGTTTGGAATCGTTCAAAAGGCCAGCGTTCAGGATAAACGAAAGAAACGGAACCATACCAAAAGAAGCGGGAGCAAACGAAAGAAACGGACCTTCAGTGCGGATGATTAGACAGGCAGGTCTAGCTACTTGAGCATGAGCATCTTCAGGTTTGTAGTTCTAGACTCCTACCAGCTGCTGGCCGTATGTGGATATTGCTGCTCCTAAGTCCTACGTATGCCTTTTTTTTTTAAGGCTTCTCTGCGTACCAGTAGTCAATTACAATTATACTAGTGAATGATCGGTTAAGATTAAATTATACTAGTGATCAGTATATAATAGTATACATCTGTAGTATGCAATTTATATATAAAAGACGGTCCCAACTATATGACCATATTATGCAAAAAGCTAAATATCATGAATTTAAAAATTAAAGTTGATTGTGTGGTGAATAATTTCTTAAGTTAATAGATCAATAACTATAATAACCACAAATATTAACCGATATACTTCATCTATACTACTGCCACCTAGAACTATTGGGAACCTTGGTGTAGAGAAGAGGATAGGTGAAGAAATTAAATAGAAGATGGTTGTAATTGATAGAGATGTGATATGTAGATGTAGAAGTTATTATATTTTGAGACAAATTTGAATTGCTCAGTTAGCTATATTTTAATACGGATGAAGTATGTCAAATGGTTGCTTGTTGCTGTCGTGTTCATCTACATTAAAATGGTGCAAAACTTGTCACATTAGTAGTGTCTCTAGGTTTGCACTTTTAGCCCCACTCAGGTGCTCTTTATTGGCAGTAGAAAGCAATCTGGGCCATAGATCTGGCTATTTATACTGACATCTTATTTGATGGCAATAGCAACATGGAGAGATATATTTACCTGGTAATAGCAACCACTTTTCTTCTATTTTGTACATGTCGGCATCGTCACGCCAACGGTTGGCCTTGCCCCCAGCCAGCGACGAGACACAGTGCTACCGCGTGGTCGATGGGGCGGTGCGTAGGCGGCACAAGAGCCATCAGAGTGGGCTAGCGAAGGCGTGTGCGTCGTTTGTTGAGTCGCGGAGGACCTGCCGTTTGATTTCGATGGAAAGAAATTGATTAGATCAGATGCTATCCACCATTTGATAAAGGAGATAAAAAACAAAGACAATCTTACCTAATTATTTATTAGTAAATGATTAATATATTCTTTTAAAGGGGCGGTTCAGATTATTTCTATTAACAGTATAATACTGACCGTAGAGACCATCGGAAGGTTCCTCGCGTTGTAGTGATCTCGGTTTACTCTCATATGGGAGCACGGGTCTACTCTCATAATGGGAGCACGCATGTACTGCATGTTTGGCCGTCGTTGATCACCTTCTTCTGCGTCAACGCCTCCCCCTCTGTGTCAACGCCATTCTCTCCCTTTACTCCACTATTACACGGTACAGTGTGTTCAGTTCTCTGGTTGCTTCGCAGATCGATCATGATCAGATCAATTGCGGGAGTTTGACCTTTTACCTCTAGAGTTACAGTAAAGCTGTAACACTAGGATATGATGGGTTTGCAAGGGACAGGCGCCCTAGACGGGGAGCAAATATTTTAACGCAGACAGCAACCTGCAGGATCCCCTTCTTGTGACTCGGCGCGACGCAACGAATCTCTGGCGTCATACAGTCGATTGGACCCCCAAATTGTCCCTTCACTTTGGCCCGCGCCAGCCTAGATCGATGGCTCGACTACATCGGTCAGCACCGCCGCTTCCGGCGCCCCCGCTCACAGCCACGGGCCGTGCGGCGCGCAGGCGTCACCGCACCAGCCAAACCGTCGTCAGACCCAGCCTATTTTGCGGGTCGGCCACTTGGATCACTGGTTTACCGTAGGAGTAGGAGAAATCAGTGATTCATGACAAACTTGGGGAACTTCGACGGCGAAACTGCGATCTGGACGGCGTGTCTCGATCGGAACGCCGGTGTTGTGTATGACGCGGAGTGGGCCTTTGGTGGATGGACTAGAGCGCCTGCATGCATGCTAGGCCGCACGCGCAAGTGATCAACCAAGAAAGGCCGCGCGCCCGCGCCTTGGACTCTTATTGGGCTCCTTGGGCAGTTTGGACATATTATGCTACCATATTGGGCAGCATAAACGGAAAAGGAGAAGAATACACGGCCCATCCTTTTTATGTTTCGAGACTATTATCTGCGTCACCCCTTACGTCGTTTTGCTGATAGTCATTTCAAAAAGAGACTGATTCAAGTTTTTTTTAAAAAAAAAAGAAGAAAAAGATTGATTCTTCTCGAGGCCAGAAAGTAGACCGGTCCGTAGTACGGAGTACGGAGTCGGAGTGGTATGATGCCCACTTGCCCAGCTGATTATGTGTGCACGATGTGCTCACAAAATCAAGCATGGTCAACCGTCAACAACAGATCCGTTTCATGATCAAGTTCTCCTTTGCGATATCCGGATTCCGGAAGCGCGGTGTTCTCCGTCGCAGAAGCAGGGAACCTTACGGAGTTACGGTACCCACAAGCAATGTAGAACAGTGTGAACACCTGCCAGCAATGACCATACATGATACAACTGACTATTCTTCCCTGAAAATTGAAGAAAAGAACCGCTCGTAAATTTTACTCCATCCGTCACAAAATAATTATCGTTTTAAGTTTTTGTTGTTAGCCTTTAACCATTTGTTTTATTCAAAAAATTATTATAAATATAAAAAATTAATAAGTTACATCTAAAATAATTTTGATAATAAAATAACTCATAAATAAAATAAATAATATTTTTTATAAATTTTTAAATAAAACGAATGGTCAAACGTTACAAAATAAAAAATCAAAACGTTAAGAGCCTCCTTGATTCATAGGATTGGCAAAAGATTTTCGTAAGATTCAAATTCCTACTGAATTTTTCTTATATGGCCTTTTATTTGTAGGAAGAGGAAAGAAAATTTTCTATAATATTGCATTTCTATAGCTCAATTCCATAGAAATTTTAATAAGAGGTCTCATCTCTTTGTAAACTTTTTTTTCCTATGCCATTATCAAAAGGCTGTTTCTCTTTTTTCCCATGTTTTGAATTCCTGTAGGAATGAAAGGGTATACTATTTCAGTTATTACGTTTTTTTTATTCCTATGTTTTTTGGGACTGGGGTAGGAAGTTTTTAACGTATGCAAGGCACTCAACATGATGGCAACATGTCGACACTCGACACTAGCTCGCCTGGTCATATGACTCAAATCTTATGACGCAAACGATTACGCCCTGGACAGAGTCAAATCACCTCCATATATAATGACACATCGACACGAGCCCATCAATCCGACACACGCAGGACAGTGATCTTAACACTAATCGTTTTGCTCACAGCCAAATTATCCCACCGTCTCGCGCCTCTCGCGCCAAATCGATTAACTTGCTAGGCTCCGGTTGGGAAACAATGGAGATCGCCACGTCGAAGCCTCACTTTGTGCTCGTCCCATGGATGGGCAGCATCAGCCACATCGTCCCCATGACCGACATCGGCTGCCTCCTCGCCTCACACGGAGCGCCGGTGACCATCATCACGACCCCGGTGAACTCACAACTCGTCCAGAGCCGCGTGGACCGTGTCTCCATGCCACACGCCGCGGGGATCGCGGTGACCACGATCCCGTTTCCGGCCGCCGAGGCCGGTCTGCCGGAGGGCTGCGAGAGGCTGGACCTGATCCCGTCCCCAGCCATGGTGCCTGGCTTCTTCGGCGCCAACAAGAAGTTCGGGGAGGCCGTGGCGAGGCACGTCCTTGGGCAGGATGCCGACCGGCCGAGCTGCATCATCGCCGGGATGTGCCACACATGGGCGCTCGGCTTGGCGCGCGAGCTCGCCGTGCCGTGCTACATCTTCCACGGCTTCGGCGCGTTCGCCTTGCTGTGCATCGACTACCTCTACAAGCAAGGGAGGCACGAGGTGCTCGCGTCGCCGGATGAGCTCGTCGACATCCCGGTCCTGCCGCCGTTCGAATGCAAGGTGCTAGGCAGGCAGCTGCCACCACATTTCCTTCCGGCCACCTCCATGGGGAGCGGGCTGATGCAGGAGGTCAGGGAGTTCGACCTGGCCGTGGACGGCATCGTGGTGAACAGCTTCGAGGAGCTGGAGCACGGCTCCGCGGCGCTGCTCGCCGCGGGCGCCAGGAAGAAGGTGTTCGCCGTCGGGCCCGTCTCGCTCTGCCACGAAGCGATCCTCGACCCGCGTGCCTCCTCGGACGACGCGAGGCGGTGCATGGCGTGGCTGGACGCCCAGGAGGCGAAGTCCGTCGTGTACGTGAGCTTCGGCAGCGTCGGGCAGATGCCGGCGGCGCAGCTGATGCAGCTCGGCAAGGCTCTGGTCTCGTGCCCCTGGCCTACCATCTGGGTAGTCAAAGGCGCCGACACGTTGCCGAACGACATCAAGGAATGGTTACGCGAGAACACCGACGCGGACGGCGCCGGCAAGTGCCTGGTGGTGCGTGGGTGGGCGCCGCAGGTTGCCATCCTCGACCACCCGGCAGTCGGCTGCTTCATGACGCACTGTGGGTGGGGATCAACTCTCGAGGGCGTCGCCGCCGGCGTGCCCATGGTCACGTGGCCGTTCTTCGCCGAGCAGTTCATCAACGAGCGGCTGGTTGTGGACGTGCTCGGGATCGGGGTGTCCGTCGGCGTCGCGAGGCCGACGGAGAATGTGCTGACTGCTGGTAAGCTCGGAGGCGTCGGGGGGACGGCGGAGGTAGGGGCCGAACAAGTGAAGGCGGCGTTGAAGAGGGTGATGGATGAAGGGGAGCACATGAAAAGGAAGGCTCAAGAGTTCAAGGAGAAAGCAAGGGCTGCTCTGCAAGAAGGGGGATCGTCGTACATTTATTTGGAGGAATTGATCCATTCTTCCGTTTGAACTTGGTTTTGTTTGTTTCATTGATTCCTTTCTTCATACTCTCTCCCCGTTGTTGTATTTTGGCACGGATGTAGTCCCTTTGGTTTGTAATCTATGTTATTGTTGGCATTTAAATATATGTTCGATCATTGGTTTTATTCAATAAACTTATGTAAATGTTATTTATTTTGTATAAGTTTTACATTAAATATATAATCGGAAGTCTGTATTAGTCCCAAACATAATCGGACAGCTTGATAGGGACAGATAGAAACTGATAGGCGAGACGCTTTTTCTCGCAAATATTCTTGCAGTTCAACCTAAAGACCATACAAACTAATACGCACGCAATAAACACTCTTCACAGATACCCCCTTCTAACGAATCAGCCTGAAAATTTTGGTCGAAACTAGCAACATCTAACGAGCCTAATGTTCTGGACTACCCTATCTGACTGAGGCCAGCAACGCGGCCCACGCCGTGCCGTGCCGCGAGAGCCCTATCACATCGAGCCCGCGCGATCCGTCCTTGGGAAAATCCCCTGGCCCGGCCCAAGAACGTGTAGCGGGTCGAAGAGGGCCTTGCGCGCCTCGAACCGGCCCCAGCCCGATCCGAAGTGGTCGCGCCAGTGCGCCGGCGACAGCTGCCGCGCCAGGTACTGCTTGGCGCCGATGCCGCGGCACACCTCGTCGGCCACACGGCGGTGCTGCGCCATGATCGACTCCACGCACGCGCGGCCGCACCGCGCCGGGTCGGTCGACCGGAGCACGCCGAAGATGTACATCACCCCGTCCGGCGTCGCCGGCACCACAGCCGACGCGTTCCCGTCCCACCTGAAAACGTGACCAAAAAACAAGTGCAGTGCATTGTTATTTGGATTGATTCGTGTGACGCCTTCCAAAAATAGCAAAACATATGCAATGCAGTGTTATCTGTCTGGAGTCTGCAGCAGGATCACGCAGCGGCCCGGAGGGTTTCGAGGTGCAGCGAATCTAATCCGACAGTAGAAAGGTATCCCGCGAGAGCACAGTTTGAGACGACGAATCCCTGCACTACGATTCTGAGCTGCAGACGCTGCGCTGCTGCGGGCAGAGTTCAGACACGAACACATGACTGCAAGTCTGCAACCCCGAAGGAAGGTAGCCGGAGTAATACCGTAGCACCGTACTGCTATACGAATACGAACTAGCCTACTGTAACTCTGCTATATTCCTGTAGTTGGGCCGTTTGTAGCCGTAATCCAATGCAACTGTACAGTACAGTGATATTCGTCCTGTTCGGCTGGCTGAAACTGGCTGAAATTGGCTGGGCTGAATGATTTTTTCTATAGAGACTGGCTGGGCTAAATGAGTTTTTCTTAAAGGTTGGCTGGGCTGGCTGGAGCCAGCCAGCCAGCCGAACAGGCCCATTACTTCGGGTGAGGAATGTCAAGGGAAGCTTGGACCGCGAACGGCAAAGACGGGCAAGCAACGGACAAATAGGCAGCATGGACATGGACTATTGGACGATGGGTTGCCCTAACCACCAATGCAACAGAATGCAACTTGCAAGTTGCAAGACAATGTTGCTGCTAGAGCAGTAATCAACTATACTAATCGATCAATACCAGTGCACAGTTTGAAAGGTTTGGTTCCATCACACAATCTGAAGATGAATATGATGGACATGATCGCGTAGTGAACACGCAGTTTTGTTGGTAATAGCAGTAGCTTACGACTGTACAGTCTCTTGTAAGAGTAGTATAACAACATGGATTGGATTAAGGGTGGCATGCCAAACTCAAGCTAGGCCCGTCCCTGCTCCCCGCTTGCGAACACTGTTCACATCGCCGCGCACTGCAAAACAGCAAAAGGCACATGGAATCTTATCCCCCCTGCTGTATACGCATCTGCTTCTACTCCCATGAACAAAATCAATTGTGATCATGGACAAAATATCTGAATTCTGATCTCAAGAGACCCGAGCTGGCCTGGCCACACTGCGAAACTGCGAAAGTGGACTCCTGTGTTTTTCTTCTTTTTTTTGAAACAATTGACTCCTGTGTTGGAAGGGTAAAAAATGGCATCAGGGTTGGCTATAGAGCTTGAAGGGTTGCAGGAGGTAAAGAGAGAGGTGCTCGGCGCAGAGAAAAGTTGGCATGAGGTGACAGCTGTCAGGCTTGAATCTAGGCTGCTGTTGGGAGATGCTATGGCCTTGTCACAATTGGGCCAACATGCCGTGCAAGCCATTTTTGGAGAGGATAACTACGACCCAAGTTGGGAAGAAAAGTTGATCAACAGCATCAACATAATCAGCACTTAATCTGCTGCTATCTCTTTCTTATATGGCCAAAAGGCTCCCACTTAGCTTTTCCAGTTTGGAATAATTCATTTTTTTTTCGTGTGGATGACAACTGACAAGGCGATCTCGCCTCATCATTGAATGATTTTTGTGCATGCAAATCTTGCAAACGCTGCCGGAGAGGATCGCTTTATATTATCTTTGCTTGGGACTTTTGTTATCAATGCCTTTTACTAACATTAGCAACTTTATTGCCGGGATGCCTGAGTTATCCTGATCTAATACTCGCATCAGCGTGTTATCAGACAGCATTATGCTCTTAGCTAAGACTTAGTACCCCGCAAAAAAAAAAGCAAAGACTTAGTAATATAATATAGGGACTGATCAAAATGGACGTACTTGTCAGTGAGAAGAGGGTACACGAGAATGGGCCCCTCGAAGTCCTCAGCCGAGACGGTGTCCATGAGCAGGTCCTTGAACTGGGTGATGCCGTGCTTTGGCACGAACACATTGAGCCATGGATGAGGAACGTCCCAGAGGTCCCGGCTTCTCAGGCTCTCCTCCTCCATCCTAACCCTGTTCAAGAAATCGAAGTATGACACCTCGACACTGTACATGTGGGGTCTCAAGTAACTCAGCTTCCCTGAGACCAGCTCGACGACCTGCATAATATCCAGTAGTCGTTTTCTGTTACTAAAACAGATATGTTAATTTATTTGTTCTGCTAAATTGATTAGGTAACTGATCTTTCACAAAAAGTTTGATAAGGAATAGAACACTGACATGGTCTACACTGGAGCCGTCCTGCTGGAAGTCGTGCACTGTGAATTCGATGCAGTAATAGACCTTCTTCCGGCCCTTGGAGCCGAAGTCCGGGCTGAAGTTGAGCTGGGCAGGGAAGGCAATGGAGGAGCTGTGGAGAGATTGTTCGTTCAGAACCATGAACCCTTCAACATAATCCACCTGCTCTGGCATTGAGACCAGCAGCTCTTGGTCCCCTGTGAAGGTCTCAAAGCTGTCGTAGAAGGCTCTCACCCATCTCACCTAATGATCATGACGGCAACATTAACAATGACAAGTTGCTCCATCAAAGCTTAAGACATACAAAAGCTGGTCAATTAAAAAGCAGACAGCTTTTGGCATTTCTATTTCCAGATGACATGTACCTTGGGAGGAGCATGTTGGAGTGGAATCCTTGCCCTGGTTATAATGCCGAACTGCCCGAGCCCACCGAGAACTGCGAAGAAAAGCTCGGGGATCTTGGTGGGGGCGCATGTCACCACCTCACCTTTACCTGCAAACGACACCGCAAGAAAGAACATCAAAAACCAAACGGGACGGTACGAAAATTCGCTGAGATCACTCAAGTACTGACCACAACCCTTCCATTCTCATAGAGTCACAGTCGCAGAGAGACGTGCAGCCAGTACCTGTGACGACCTCAAGTTGCAGGACGTTGCTGATCTGGGGGCCATGCTTGAACGTTTGGCCACTGATGCCACCGTTGGACAGCGTCCCGCCGACGGTGAGGTACAGGTAGTCCGTCCACGATGGCGGCGCGAGTCCGAACCTGAGGCACTCCTCGAGCACCTCCACCCACAGCGCGCCGGCCCCGACGTCGGCGTACGCTCTGTCCCCGTGCGCCGGCGCCGCCGCCACCACCACCCGCACGTCGCGCGGCAGTGCGCGGGTCTCCACCACAATGCCGCCGCGCGCCTGGGCCTGGCCGTGGAGCGAGTGCCCAGCGCCGAGCGCGGCCACGGTCGCCCTCGGGCTCGGGCCTGGCGCCGACGACAGCGCGCCCAGGAGGCGCGCGACGTCGCCGGGTGACTCGGGACGCATGACGGCGAACGGCGCGTCGGAGACCACGGCACCGAAGTCGCGCGCGGATGACGGCGTCGGCTCGAGGAGCACGACAGGGCCGAGCACGTCGGTGGGGCTCTGGATGAAGTTGACCGAGGAGCAGAGGAGCACGGCCAGCACGGCGGCGTACAGGTGCAGCGCCTTCAGCTCCATGGCTTCTCGCGCATTGGCCGGTGGCTCGCTCGCGGATGAGACCAACCAAAAGGAAATCTGCTCAATGATTGCAGTCCCGGCTAGGACTGGGATGTCGCCGTCACGATCGATCCTTGGGTTCCCACAAGAACTGTGGATGGATGGAAGGAGAAAGGGAGGTGAGAAGGAAGGGAGACGATGAGCTTAGCTGCGACTGAGATAACAAGTGTGAGAGGGCAAATTTGACATGGACCAGCTGGATTATATAGGAGGTGAAGGGTGCGTCATTGGCGCCGCCGGTCCCCGAGAATCTAATTGGAACCCGGATTGGAGCACGGTATCCACGTGTGGGTCCGCGTTTGCCTCTGTCCTACCGGTCAATCACATTTCGCTGGAGAGCCTGTCACGAAACGTGTCCATTAGATCTTGGCTGATTGACACGTTGTCGATGATAGAGATGTGTTCTGCTTCCACGCTTGATTACAAGCCTATCCTAGTTACCGCGGAAATGCGCGCAGGCGCGATGATCCAGTATCCGTATGCCCGAGCCCAATGTCTATACTTGAAGTTAGGGCCTTTAGCAAATTGCTAATGTTATATATCTATCTATTATCTAAAAGGTTCATTAAACATCCCCTAAAACGTTCCTAACTCGCCACGTGGCGCTCTAATAAATTAGAGAAATAAAAAAATTCTTAGGAAAAAAACAAAACATCTTGCCCTCAATTTTCATTTAATAAGGTCGGCCGATTATTTTCAGCTTTTAGATTTATCTAAATGAATCTTTAGAAAAAATCACAACAAACCTTTCCCTATTCTTTCTTCTCCTGCCTCCCGGACAGCACTGCTCCGTATGGATCCCCTGCCTCCTGACATATCTCAACCCCTTCGATTGTAGAGCACGTACGCGCCTACCCCTCCTCCTACTTTTCTAAATTAATAAAAACAAAATCATTCTACAGGAGCAAACTATCTCACCATGTCCATGTCCCAATCAGTACGTACGTACGTACTCCTCTCCTACAACCTATTTCCTATTTTGTATATATCCATATGAAATAAGGCACCACAATATTATATCATCGTAAATTATTGTACAAACATGCATAAGTAAATAGAGTAAAAAATTAATAGTCCCTACAAAATTATAAATTCAACCCTGAATAAATTTCATGTATAAAGACAATTTGTCTATGAATCACACCATGTGAGAATTGCCATAAAAGTTTATGAAATAATTTGGAAACACATCTACCAAATATCAATAAAACATGTTAACAAGCTGTTATGTCACCAAGTATTATATTTCTTTGTCACACTCCCTCCATCTCTAAATATAATGGATTTTTCGTATGTAAATACATAAAGAAAATTATCTACATTAAAGGACGGCGGGAGTACCTCCTCCGTTTTATAATATAACATGTTTTGACTTTTTCAAAGTCAAACTCTTGAGTTTGACTAAGTTTATTGAAAAATGTAGAAACAGTTATACCATAAAATTAGTTACACTAAATTCATCATTTTATACATTTTTCTAGCATATCTATTATATGTTGAAAATACTATTATGTTGGTCAATAATCAAGGACATATGCAAGTTTGACTCTATAAAAGTCAAGAAACGAATAGAATACATGTGTAATTTATGTGGAGACGAAACTATGTATACACCAAGAATTATATTTCTTAATTAGAGAGAAGGTCGCGAATATAGTCATTTTGGAAAAAGACAATCAACGATCAACAAATGGAATGGTATACATGGATCAAATTGAAAAATCACAAACATAAAGAGGATGAGGCAAAATTTAGAGGGCATGAAAGGGATTGAAAGAAAATTCACACACTCACAAGAATTGCCACTAGATAATCATATTAATTATATCTTAAAAACAATTATAAACTTAACATAAATACATTTTGATATTAAAGGGTAATATATGTGAGGACCATACCCCTACACTTTTCGTGTAGTCCAAGTTGTCATAGAGACCTATGAAATATTTATTATATTTTTTAATTTTTAAACTTTTGAATTTTAGTTAGAAAAAATCTAGAAATTATTATAGGAAAACCAAAACCCTGATACTTTCTTTTCACGCAAATTAATGGACAAACTGCTTATGCTGTTGCATAACTGTTTCTCGCCATCTGCCTCCCCTCCCTAGATGTTTTGAGCACTTAACGCCCACCCTCCTTACTCTTTTTTGAACAACACCCCGCTTACTCTTGCACATCATCCCTCCCCTAATCTATTTTTTCTATAGTAGCTAGCAAAATCACTATTATCTGTATGAGCCATTAAAAAGCCAACATATGAACTCTTCGATGAATGTTTATCGCACCTCCAAATTAATTCCGTGCTGATGTATATTTAATCCTTTATCATTGATAATAGAGCTTCGTACTCTATCATGGATATCGCTGAGGTGTGTATGCATGAGCGGCCCCAATAATGTGGATTTCAAGGAGGTTATTGTGGCAATTGCAGAGCTGACACACACTATGTTGTGCGCTGGTCTTAATTACTCTCAATGTATGCTTAAAAGACAAAGACGTCATCTACCAAAAACCAGAGATAGTGCGTATAATTTAGTGTCATACCCTTGTCCTACACATGTCATCCAATTATCACTTAAAATATACGAATAATCGAGGCAATATGCAATATTATCATACATCACTTTACAAAAAACTCCTAACTATATATAGGGTGTTAGATAAAATAAAATATTTCTTCAAACAACAACATTCTCAATAATTATAGAATACTATATATAGCTTTGTGCTATTAGAATCCAAGCTCTAAGTCGATACCACATCCTATAAAACGTTCATAGGCCTTCATGTCAAAAATCCCAAGAAGAAAAAATCGAGAGACATTGATTTTCATTTAGACCATTGGACCTGAATTATTATCATTAGATCAAATAGAATCGATTTGATTTAACCACTGGACCCATAATTATTAGCATTAGACCTATTTTAGAAAACAAACTCATTAGAATTGTATACAAAATCCTCTCCATCTCCGTAATCTCCACCACCTGATGTTGTCATGCATGTATAATGGGGTACGGGATCCATATTTTTTTTATATGATGATCCAATTTTGTGTTCAATCGGGTGCATGGGATGATCCAATTTGTTTTCTTGATTGGATGGATGGGATGAGCACAGTAAATAGCTAATAAATCATACTGTATATTAATTATCATATTCTCACCACAATTAGTAAAAATATTGCATACATGCATACATCCCACTTACATATTGATTGATCTTCAAGGGTTTTAAAAATAAACAAATAAATAGCAGTAATATTCAAGTGGTCATAGATTTCAAATCTATGATATTTTAAGACATTGTATATATTAAGACCCCAAATTGACTAAAAACACATTACTTTTATTTTGCACACGGTTTGTTAGATCTTTTGGTAAACAAACTAAATATGCCTCTTTTGAAGATGATGGAATCATTATACATAATTACTAACAAATATATTAAAATTATTAAGACTAGCACGAATAACCAGATACATATGTTCATCCTAATTGCAGCATAACATACATGTCCGCGCATTCGCGCGGGCTCTCTATCTATTTTATTAATAAAAGTAATTTATTTGCAAAACTTTTGTTTATGGTAAAAGAACTATGATGAAAAACTCTAAAATTAATTTTAAAATTAACTTTGAAAATTCAAAATTTAGCATTGGAATTATAATCCAGTTGCCAGACGATGAACCCCTAAACCTGAGGTGATTATCTAGGATTGCTTGTTGTTTGGATTGGCGTGGTGGTCCGAGTAACGTGCCGTATGTGAGCTTGGTTACATGGGGCTGAGGATTAACGGACAAAAGCCTTTCTGACCTTTGGTCGGTTGACAACGGTGACGCCTCCGGGCGGAGCCGCCGTACGTATCCCTTCTTGAAGGCGTTGTTATGTTGTCCGAGCGGAGGTCTAACTAGAGTTGTTGGTGCTGTTAGTTTGCTTTGGTGATGTCCTGGGCTTCGATGGTGCATCGGCTGTGAAGTCGCTCCGCTGTGTCGTTTGGCGGTAGGCTCGGCAATGTTGACACTTGCTTTGCAATGTTGGAGCTCTTGTATTGGGTTTGCGACTTGTTCGACGACGATTTGTTTGTTGGGCTCCATTGTGGGTTTGGTTACTAGGAGGGTTTTAGCCGGTTTTTCTCTAATTAATCGTGCATCTATATGATTTTTATATCCGGTTTTTTTTATAAACTTGATCAATTCTCTTTTTTTTTTAATATAGAAGTAGGACACAAGTTCCTCCCCGGATTAAAAAAAAAAAGTGACCAAATTCGGTCAGCCCGACTTAGAACTGTTGACCATAAGGATGACGTACAGCAACAACGAAAGACAGTGCGGTACTGTACATCGTGTCATGCCTTTGGGGAACTCAAGCCGGGTTAAAGGCGACCATGCGGACTCGACACGCGAGTTGTAACCTTTGGCAGTGCAATTGCCTGCGATCGAAGCGGCCGATTCCTGTAGAGTCCGTCCGTGCGCTAGGCCGCTGACCGCTCGACCTGCAGAGAGAGCTTCTGCATGCCTTCCTCCTCCTCCGCTGTTTGCTCCGTGCGCGGCAGCCGATTGGTCTGCGCTCGCCCTTCGATGAGGATGCGGTTGAGATCTCCTGGCTCCACACCTCGGGATCCGCGCAACACACTTGGTCCGGCAGCCGGATTGCTCGGTCAAGCCAGCGCGCGCCGCTCGTGCAAGCGGCCCTGCAGCTTTCGTGCAGTGTACTATACTTACCTGCCACGTTAGCTAGCAGCAGCTGTGGGTAGTAACGACGTGGACGACGACGATCGACGGCGAGAAAATCTTGGGCTGTCACTGTGGCTGATGCTTAAACGCCATGAATGCAGCGCGATCGCCTTGGCTTTCGCCGTGGTATGAATGCGACCGGTTGATCAACCTCGCACGGTTTCTGAAAGAACGCGACGCACCATCGATCGCCATCCGGTCGATCACACGGCCCGCGCGCTGTGTTTTTTCAACGCTGGCCGCGACGCATCAGGACGGCAGCTAGCACCGTCGTCACTCCGGGGATATGGACGCACGCCAGCACGCTCGCGTCGTCAAGTGTGTGTTGCTGCCTGCCACGAAAACGCATCCCCTCTGCGTAGCTAGCCACACGATGTACGCGCGCGCGCCCGGCGTCAGGTTCGGCGGGCAGCGACAGGTACGACGCGCATGCACGTTACGTGCGCGCGCTTGCTGCCACTGGCTGGTTCCCGCTCCGGTGTATGCTACGTACGCCTCCTGCGTACGCGCGAGGCTGGACTGTTTACGTGTGGCGCTCGCGCGCCGCACGTTTCGCGCGCGCTCGCGTACGAAAAATACCAAGAGTTACGTGTGGCGAGGCCGGCGTACGAGCGGCAGCGTTGCAGCGTCGAGAAGCTGCCGTGATCAAAAGGCTTGAGCTCACGTACACTGTTGGGTGGTTGCTACAGTGCGCCAGTGCGCCCAGCGTACAAAAGATCCGCATGTGATTTACAGCTCAAAGTACGGAGTACATGCACAATGGGGGCGCAAGTACGCCATCAAGCGTCACGGAGGCGAACACGTTGGCGTTGGACCTGTGTGGGGGTGCTAGCTTCCGAATCCCACGAGATCCCAGTGATTGAACCAGCCCCTGTGCAAACAGACATCAGCGGAAACGAAAGACGGCGACTTGGGACAGCGAGGCTTTGACCGTTTCCCTTGCGGTCCTAGGAAACGGAACGGCAACGTGACATAATTAAAATCAGAGATGATGGGAGTTGGATCTGAAGAAGAACAAGAAAGAAGAAACTACTGCATGCCTATGTTAGGTTTCTACGGAGCATGGCAGCACGCAACTAGCTATCTCGATCTTCACCGAGCAATGCTCATTCTCATCACACGCTGCACCAAAAGAGAATTTTGTGACGGAAGAGATGTGCTCCATCCATTTCAAATTACTTATCGTTTTAAATTTATCCTAAGTCAAACATTTTAATCTCTGACTACTAATTTATAACAAATCCTATAGTTTGATATCCTATTATTGACATTTTTAGATTCACAATAATAAATATTTTCATAATATATAATTAACATGTATTAAACTACATAAAATTCTAAAAATTAATGGTCAAAGATTAATATGCTTGACTTAAGATAAACCTAAAACGACAAGTAATTTGAAACAAATACAGTAGACTTTTGCAGGAGGGCATGTGGGATGTCTCCTTTTAATCGTCTAGGTCTCCGATCTTTTTGGGCAATGCCACGGCCGACAGCAATAATGGATCTTTCCAAACAACATGCCGCATCTAGGTCCACCTAGGAAAATAGTTTCTAACGACAGAAATATTGAAAAATCCAAAAAAATCCCGGCCACTGCCGTCGACGTCCACGCCCGCTACAGACGTTGCCGCTCTTGGCCGCAGTCGTCGTCATCATCACCGCCACCACTTGTGACAGCCGCCATCGCTGCCCATGACAGACGTTGCTGCCGCTCTGTGGGGTTTCGGCCTCCCCAGGGTCACCACAGTAAGATCCAGTCGTCGTGCATCATAGTCGCCGCCTTCATGGGCACCCGCGCCGCCAAACCCCCGTCGTAATCGAGCGCCGCGGCCGTTGCCCACTCGCCTGTTCCCGTCCATCGCTTATCTTTGGCACTGTCATCGTCGCCGCTGCTTGTGATTACCGGATCTAGCCTCCCAAGGGTTGCCATGGCCATATGCAACCATGGCCATCGCCAGAGGTTGTCCCCGCTGTCGTCACGCTTAAGCCGCCCGTTGCTGTCGTCACGCGCACTCATTGAGCCCGTGTGCTCGTCGCTCGGTGAGTGAGGGGGATCGAGAGAGAAGGAGATGGTAGTCGAGACACCCCCCTAGCTAGAAGATAAGATCATTGGATCAGACCTCCACCCTCAGCGCCCAAGAGATCAGCAGCGTCGAGTCCACCGTCCATTGCTGGTATATGATGAACGCCGTTGCATAAGTCCATACGATGTGGGATGATCACCGTGCCAAGGACTCTTGTGCCAAGTTTTGGATCTATTTTTACAATTATTTTCATGGAGAACATTTTGTAAAATAATTTTTTTAGGAAAAGCTAGAATGGAAAAAAAAAGAAAACACCATCGCCCTGCTAATCTTCCTCATTTGTCCTGCTTTCCACTTTTCCCGGGGACACAGTTTAGTTTTGTTTTAAGAAAACGGGATATACCCAAACCTCTACATCCACCGGATGTACACAGCTAGCCAACAAAGTACACGAGTACATGACTCCAACTGTACCTTAAACAAAGTCCAAACATTATTGCATAGAGGAAATGGTTGTTTGCTGCATTTTTTTTTTGAAGGAATTGTTTGCTGCATTTGACTATGCCCAGGACCGGAAATTATACGTTGATTTAGCTCAGTACAGTAGCACACACATCCTCTGGCCACTTTCTTCAACATTTATATGTATATACAGGAACATGTCCGCACTTATATATTCAGGACGCAGCAATTATTCATTGTCCTAGCTGGAGTAGCATGTACAGCTTCAAATCTTCCGGTCGTTCCCAGTGGAACAGTTATGGTGCACCTTACTCGAACCGGACGATCGATTAAACAAAGAAAAATATACCTATGTTAGTTGAAGATCGAAGCTCGGAAAGCTCATCTGCGTTGCACGCATGAGCCTGACTACACTACTCCGTATACTCTATCAATGGAAATTTATGGACGGTCGACATTGAGACATCGAGTTACAGTAGCCGAGTTGTAAATGACAATATCGATCGTATCGACAAGATCATTATAGTACTGATAAACTGACGTATAGAGCCGCATACTTTACACGAAGATCTCCACGGGACCAGGTCGGCATTGTGCATGTGCCTCAAGCAACTGATCTCACCTTTACTACTCCTGAATATTCTTTGAGATTTTGCCGCGATCGAGTTGCTAGCTGCATGCGGACAAGCCTAAAATAGAACAGGCAGCTGGTGAGGTGGTCGATAGTTAATTTTGTTTATATAGTACTCCAGTATATACAAGCAGGCAATAGAATCGGCAAAGCACAATGATACATGATCGAGTTGGCGGTGGCAAGGCTTGGAAATTGGAAATGCTGTCGTCTCATCAGTCTGTCACTGTATCTTCGCTTTATGGATTCATCCGGCGCAGCGTGGGCCTGCCCGGCGATACGGCCGATTCGCAACCATGCATGATGATGCATCGAACTCGATCAAATCGCTCGATGGTGGGTTGCTGTCGACCGAGTCCGATCGCCTCAAATCTTTCCGCCCACAGTTTTTAGCCCAGGCGCGATCCCGCCGCGAACAAAATCGCCTCGCTACAAATAGCTCGCTGGCTTTGCATGGCCTCCTGCTGAAACGTCGTGGATTTGGCCCCCATCAACCAGCCTGTGGGCAAGCTTGCCGTGCGATGTAGGAGTATGCATGATGTACCACGCCAACCGGCGAGGTCAGAGCGAAAAATCTATCCCATAAACATACACGATCTCTCAAGAATACTGCCGGGTGCCGGGCGAACGCGCGGGGGATCCAAGGAGGATACAGCATGGATGCGAGGCTGTCGCAGCAAGGCGTACGTCACTTGTCGTCGTCGTCCATCGATCAGCATGTGATTGTGAACGGCCAAGAAATGGCCATCAGCCCATCACCCGTGAGAACCGAACAAAGGCGGCGTACTTAGTTACTTGCTTATGCGTGAGAGAGGCCATTTTTTAAGATAATAAAATTAATTTTGGTCTTTACCGTAGAAAAAATATAATTAATTATTACAGGATTTACAAAAATAATAACTATGGATTAAAAAATATGCAACATAATTAAAAAAAAGACTACTAAAAATCACCCTATTATATTCCATGAAGCTTTGGAGAGCTCTCTTGTCACTTGTTTTGCACACTCATGAGCTACCTTATTATAAGATCTGTGCCAAGAACTATGATATCGGACATGTCATGGATAATTTCTTTTCTATTACAACAAGTTAAAATAATGAATATGTTGCAGTTAAGAACGAGGATGCCGATGACGAAGGATCCATCTAGAAGGATCCGGATTGTCTACAGTAGGGAAAAAAAAGATACGAGTGTACAATAAAATGAGTCTTATGCTACAATGTCGAACAATAGTTTGCAGTTACTATTTGGATCCACTTTATTATTTACTGTAGCATTTGATCTCAGCCGTTCGATGCAGAAGTCACCCTGACTTTCTTCTCTCTTAAGTTCAAGAATCCCAATTCATCTAAAAATGTTGGGGAGAAAGCTCGAGCAACATCCCATCCCCCACTACCGGCCACACCGTCACCCCGTCCCAAGATGTGTGTCACGCCGTCGCTATCTGCTCATGACTCTGCCACTATCAACGTAGTCAGGTTGGAACCCTAGCTCCATCACACCATCAACTTTAAATCCGCAATCATCGCTCGATGTCTTCACATCCGCCTCTATCAAAAAGGGTAGGGTATATATAGGACCAATAAGACATCGGTGTGCATGGATTTATGTACACTTTGTACGACTAGTGTCTCGAAAGGGTTAAAAAAGTAATAGACATATCTATTATTAATAGTTAAAGTTTAAAATGTTTGATTTTGATTTTTCTAAAACTTGTTATATTTTAAGACGGATGGATTAGGTAACAAGCCCATGGGCCATCTTTGCCAGATTTCTTGCTGTGCTGTGACACGACACACGAGCCATGTTAATACGGCAGATCATGATGTTCGTTCGCGATATCTGCGGTCTGTTTATGCCTCTACGTACACATTTGACAGTCGTAGGATTCGATTCATACGACCATACCAACGCATGCTTTGCAAGCATCTGTCCTGTATTTGGACCCATGAGTCGGTACAGCCATGGAGCCTTGCGCCTGTACGCATTAAGCCCTAGAGCTCCTGCATGTTCGTGCAATCGCATTGGCCCGCCCATCTCATTTCCAAAGGCTCTTGTTGGATGCCATGGGTCTCAAGCTCATGTTGTGCTGGCGCTGACGGTCGATCGATCGGAAGCTAGCTGATAAACATGACCGATCACCCTGATGTGCTGAACAGCTTCGTTATTTTGATCTAAAATCGTCGACGTCACTGGCTGCTGAAATATGGTCCCTCTCCATCAATCGGATGGTGGTTGGAGCGCATGATCTTTTCTGGTTTGTCATGCTAGTGCCAATGTTGCATACTCTAATACCGTAAGCTTACTCTCTTGACTTTATCGTGCTGTAAGCTTGTCAGTAATATTCAGAGGATATGCTTAGTCGTCAGATTGCCTTTGTTGCGCACGGAATAAACATTAATTCGACTGATCTAAAAGCATATCAGGCAACAAGAGCGTTCTGACTTTTGAGTTCTTGAGTTATGACTGCTACTGTAATTAGCTTCAGGACAGCCTGATCGCGTTGACCTTTGTCAATGAACCTTTGAAATGTTGCGAGATTAATAACTAGTGTCATAGC
>CM002482.1:15470284-15495579 GCA_000325765.3 Leersia perrieri | reverse complement strand
CCTTCACTTGTTCTTCCTGATCCTAGTTGGATAAAGAAGCTAGCCACCGCATCCCTGTGTATAATATCTAATCCCTCCTATCCAGAGTCCAGTCTCAGGTGGCCTTGATGTGGAACAGTAAGTAATGCATGCTTAGTGTGCCCGTGTGTTAGACACTTAGACTGTTAGTGCCTTGCTTTTTGTGTAAGCTATCGCCTTTAGCTGGAGACGTGACTCGTAGCTCGCTCCAGAGTTCGTTCTCTTGCTCACTTGGCTGCAGCATAGGACAGCCATTCCTCCACTATGTGCGTGGATGCGGTAAATTCCTCCGTGAACAAAGTTTGTTACCGAACTATGTTCTCTGGGGAAAGGATGGCCATACGTGGATGTGGATGGGGTCAAACTGTCAAAGGGGTTTGATTGTTTCGAGGGCAATTTTGCCATTGGAAGAAAAAATGATTTTGGTGTCTCATGGTGGGGCCATGCTACCACCTTTGGAGGGACCACCCGAAACAATACCCTTACTGCACCTCTCACCGTCGAGTGTTGTGCATCTTAGTGTCCACCAGCGCTGAATTGCAACTCCGGCTTGCTGGGGGCCACGCAAATTCTATATGCTCATATAATTACCGAACGAGAGAACCGGAGTAGATTTGCATGTGGGGATGTAGAAAATAGGTCAGGCTCTGAACAGAAGCGGAGAAACAAAAGAAAGTCTTTGCCCACATCCTCTATGTATGATAAGGAAAAGAAGAAGGAAGAAAGCCAAATCTATAAAGTGAACTTTTCAACTAGACTAAAAGATTCTCGAGGAAAGTTACTCAGTGCTTTCAATTAAGTAGAATCTTGATGAACCGATATATACTCTATTCTGTTGATGGTTAACATTCATTAGCTCTACTTCACAGAACAAATATTGTGAAGAAAGTGTGATCTGCTTACACTCAACCTTGAACAATTAAAAATAGAGATGAAGCGGTGTATTTTGCTCTTCCTAGCTAGGGTTATAAAATTATTTTTGAACAGTTCAAAGTTGCTTGATGTTTTAATTTTTTTAAAAAAAAATCCTTGGGCTGGTTTACATCGATATGTTGCCAAAAATCACATAAATTCCAACCAAGTTTGAAATTCAATTGTTTTGATGATCAAGGATTTGAATATTGTACCTTTAAACTTCCGTAAGAGTTGTTTCATAAAATAGACTTCTACTAAGCTAGTTGAATGCCCGGAAGAGTATTATGTTATTCTATAAAATAAATAAAAAATATTTTCATGAAATGTGTGTCGCCTTTTTTTATAGGAATTTTTCACCTCAATCTAATTTTATATGTGGTTATCCATCTATATTCTTGATTTGATAGTTTTTTAATATTATGAAGTTAGGGGGTAAATTATAAAAAATCAATGGTGTGGGGTCCGTATCCTCGAACATTAGGTTGTAATGTCACCGCGCTTGACTCATCTTATCCATTCGTTGGCCATCTGAGGGGCTGCTAGTGCTCATTCGGATCGCCGGCCCTTATTTTTTTTTATTTACACAGTACAACGTAGACACTCACAACGCATGCACACTCACCCCATGAACACACACGCAAACCCTACGCCGGCAAATTCTTGAGATCGATGAAGTCACCACGGGCGTCTCGCTGTCGACGGGTACGTCGCTTATCACTGAAAGCACAGAACCGTTAAATCCTGAAAAATTCGTTCCCACGGGGGAAAAGGCAGCATAGCTTCAGTGTGGTATGAGAAAAAATGCCAAAAGCAATTAATTGCTCCCTTTTATGTTTTTTCATATTGTTGCTTAGAATGTAACCTGGTATATCAAAAGATAAACTGATGTATTTTTCGGTGGGCATAACTAGCTAAAAAAAGTTCGTATCTACGTATATGTGAGCATATCGTTATATGAGGAGTAGTAAACCTTACGATTGCTTTGGTAATGGTAGCTAGGGTACCATTGTTAACCATTATTAGCTCAATGTCAGAGGATACAAACCTTGGTGGTGGTAGCTTCACTACCACCATCATTGGAGGCTTTTATAATAGTAAAGATATTCTAGAAAATGAAAGACATGACATGCAATAATATCTATGTTACAACAACAAAATATTCGGAGAAATATTTTTTTGACAAGGGTCATATAACTCTTGGAAGAATAGTTAGCATATGGATAGAAAACAGAATTGATAATTTAATAATTGTTGGACTATTGGATTTGCTTTGAGTTTGGTGCTGGAGAGGGAGTTAGAAAAAAGAAGCAGCAGCGGCATTGTGGGTGGTGGCATATATATCACGTATTCACGTGTTTTCGATTTTTCATATAGAAGTTATATATGGTTTTCAACGTAATTGTATTATAGTTATATTAAAATTACAATTGAAAGATTTATTAAAAAAACGGAGAATGTATAGCTTAAAAAACAACCGGGACGTGAGAGGAAATGGGTTCCCGCGACAACACGTGTGTGCTCTTCTGCAACCTCTAGTTAAAAGGGCAATATGATATTATGAGACGAGAAACAGTAATTTCATATGTCGCGTGCCGTTTGTCACGGGCCATGCACCAACGTGTAACACGTTGATCGAAATGTCTCTTGCATACAGTGATCGACACACACTTGTTCTGATCTCTGCTGTGACCACACCAGCCGTGACTCACAGCTAGCTGCTCCGGCCATCAGCTGTCCACTGCCCGGTCGCGCCCTGGTGCACGCCAGTCGCTCCATGCATGCGTCGGCGCTCCTCTTCCCTCCGCTCCAAATACACCTGCAAACATATGTGTACCCATACAACAGTCTGTAATGTCACAATAGGTAGGTATACGCGGCCGAAGGCTACCTCGGCCGTTCTTCGTGGCATCGCGCCTGAACTGAAGCCCCCGCCGCCGTCGCCACGGCTGCCAGTTAATTGCATCGCAGTGCGTACGTCTCGCTATACGCGCGCGCGCGGCTGGTGTCTGAATGTTTCCGTTGTGACGTTGTCGCTTGCGGTCGTGTGAGGTGTGTGGTGCCCCCGTGCGTGAACCGAAATGCTCGATTGCGACCCCTTTCCGGTCGTGGCGCGCCTCTGATCAGTTATAAGCCTCGCTATAAGCGACCGAGACGTGCATCTCGGCACGACGTAGGGTTCAACTTTTCGATTAAGGGTCGGATCACGACCCTGGCGGTAAGACGTTTTTTTTTTCTTTTTTTTTAAAAAAATTAAATCTACTGTCTTAAATTGAATTGTTGAGAAGCATTTGAATTTTTATTATAAAGCTACTTTCGTCTGACGTTGAAACCTTGTAATTTTGTGGTTTCTAATCAGCTTTCATCGTACCCTGGCACATCGGCCACCAGGCTGTGCAGGTCGTAATCGCTTGCACGTTTTAGTTTGTACTTTTGCTCTATCCGATTTGCTGAAACTTTACAAACCTATCCATAAATTTGATATTAGGATAAATTTATGAATTACGATAAGTTTGCATTACGACGATAGTGCTTATCAGCGTAAATCTACATGCACCATTTTCTATAAGCATTTCAGAAATGACTGTGGTCAAATATTATTCTAAACAACAAATAGTTTGATTTGAGGGAGTCATATATGTTTGAGTTTCAGTTTCTTTTAAATGGGGTCATCATTAATTATTTGAAATGTATTGTACTATTTGAGAGGTGGCTCTTTACTTAAAATTTATACACGTTACCGTTCAAAAAAAAAATCTATACATGTAATTAATATAGAGGGTAATCAACAGTGCCGATCATTTCACCTTGTTTTAGTAGTGCAGTATATATACATTAGATATTTTCATAACTAATAAGATCCTTCCGTAGTTCCGTACCTACCGAAGCAACAAGATGACCTAATACTTACATAACACACTTAAATAACCTATTTTAACCACCCTGTGTTTCATGATATGTTTTCGCTGTTATACTGGTTAGTTGCTCCACTTGCATGCCCCCCAAAAGTGGTTCTGTCTCCCCAAAAAACTTCGATGGCAAGATCTGCTTTGATCTCTCCTTTTAACTAATGGTTCTGGTTAACTGTAAGAACATATCGTACATAGTTGATGGGTCCCTGAACAAAATGCCCTGTAGACCATGAGTGGACTAGTGGAATACACACACATGAATTGCACGTTACCTTCGTCTACAGTCTTGTTTTGCATTAAAACTAGTAGGATCCGATTCCAAGTCCACAATGAAATCAAAAGGAGAGGTCCGGTAGGGGAATGGAATGGGCACCCAATCTACTTGCATTTAGAAAACAACAAAAGAAAAGGAGGATGCAAGTGTAGTTTGGCTGGATGTTTCATTGAAGTAAAAAGTGAATGAGCCTCCGAGATATGATATAAATGTTACTCTATGCTGCTGCTACACCCTTAATTATCATATTCCTAACTCTTTACAGTCTTTGCAATCCAGGTGTCCATCAACGTAGCTTCCTAAACACATAGCAATTATTTGTTCGTGCTCGTCCAAAGTCCAAACTATTTCCCTGCAAAACACCTACCCCTTGTGCGTGCAACGGATGCAAGTTGTGAAATCGGCGCACACGACTAATTTGGTGGCTTTTCGATGGAGAAGGAAGGGCATATCCCAACCGGTTTTACTACTACCGAACGATCTTGGCGGAGGCGCGCGCGGGGCCGCCGCTTTTCGGCCTCACTCCCATTGGAGCGCGCAAAGCTGGGCCTGGGCAGCACCATCTCTTTAAAGAAGGAACCAAACAACAACACTAACACCACCACCGTCTCCACCTCCACCTCCACCACCATCATCAGTCCATCCATCACCCACCTCCGCGCTCACCGTCACAGCGCGCGCTTGCTCGATCTCTCGCCCGATCGATCGTCACGCGGGGGTCAAGCTGAAGCCGAAGTTTAGTTCTCACTGCAGATTAGATCGGATTCAGGCTGATAATTAGGTTGGTTCTATGGATTATTATAATGATAGATTGATTTTTGCTGTGGATTATGGTAGTGTTTTTTTTACATGTGGTTTCTTGGGTTGGTTCTCTCTATGTCCCGTATGAACTGCAGCGTGCAAATTAAGCTAGCTTCAGGGCGGGTGTTTGGGTTTGCATGCATGTCCTGTGCTCACATGGTCTGGCTTTACGCAATGATTGCTCGTTTTGGGTTTCACTAGGTCTTTTTCTATGGGCTTATGAACATGCAGGGGCGGATTGGCCAGGTCCTTGTCCGCAAGTTACTTTCTTGATTTGATTCTTTCATCGAATTCTGTTGCTTTCTTGTTGCTGGGAGCCATGCGACATGCGTAAACGCTGACTGCCGACTGGGTTATGCTTGCTCTGAGCCTCTGATCTTGTAGCATGCCTGCATGAAACTATGAGAGTCTGTCGTCCAAAATTTGCATATTGATCTGATTCTGTAGTGAGGATTTCGTCTGTGGAGTACTTCACATGAAAGAGAGAAAGAGTACAATCGGCTCAATTTCTCTGAGGATTACATAGCAAAAGGGATTTGAAAAGATTGATACTTTGATCTTAACAAGTGAATAAATTCTGTTTATGAAGGAAATTTGTGTAATAGTTGTATTTTTTTTCTATGAGCATATTTCTTTTGTGCTTCTATATTCTATCTTCATGGAAGATTGGCTCGATGCTACTTCCTTTATGATTTTTGTTCAGTTTCAGCTTCCTTTGACATGCTCAATTCCATCATCTGCAGGGAACACACGGGAAGGAGTACTCAACCTTGGGTATAATTGTCAAGAGTCCATGCTTGAATGAGTTCCTGGAGCAGGAAGCACCAAAGCCGTCAATTGTGCATTGTGAAGTTGTTCTGGGTCAGCTTGGAGAGCGTCCTTCGGAACTGGAAATACCAAATTCCGTTCTAGATAATTTGCTGTGCATGCAGATGGCAGATGATCCTAGTCTAAACTTTGGGGAATTTCCCCAGCCATTCTGCAGCCAGCAAGTCGTTTCATTTCAGCCAAGCGCGACAACTAGTGGGACTGGAGGCATGCCTGTGTACCTGGACTGTTCCAGTGGGATGGACAGCAACACAGTGATGTTGAGCACCACGCCTTCGGTGGTTGTCTCCACCAGTTCATCCAATACAGTTGCTGATCCCGGGCAGAACCTCAAATATGGAGGGCCGCTGGCTGCTGATTGGTCACGTCTTGAGCTCGATGTGCTGAAAGATGGTCTCCAGAAGTAAGCTACTCTCACTTATATAACTGTCATGAATTCATTATATGCAAATTCAGAGCATGTGCTCTATATTGCCTAAACTTATCCTACAACTGCATTAGTCCAATTGAATAATTGATAGAGATTATCTAGTGGTTGATGTGGAATAACTTTTCCTGATCCATGTTTCCTTTGTTCTCTTTGGGGTGCCAACAATGAATACACTCAGATATGTGAATGAACAAGGCATCATGAAGTATATAAAGATAGCAGCTTCATTACCAACCAAGACTGTGAGAGATGTTGCGATGAAGTGCCAATGGCTAGGGGTAAGCAATTCTCTAGTATGTAATCTGTAAGATGTAGTCACGATAGAAAGTTTGTGTTCTTTTTTCTGATTACAATGATGTCCTCTGTTTGTGGTATGATCCTTCCATAGTTTAAAACTTACAACAGTTCAGGCATACAATAAATCCTTTTCTCCTTGAGTAGTTTTTGGATGGGCCATGCTAAAATTGTATTCCACCTCATAATTTATCGTAATATACTAAAACACAAGTGATTGATGCACTTATTCTCAATATGTGCATACACTAGGATGAGTGATAGATACATTTACTCACAATGTTTATAAATAAATGCAATACTTGCTCATTTTGGACCATAATCACATCGAGGCATGAGTTGGCAATCAATTTGTCCTTTTGGTCTATTAGTATATTGATATACATTTGTATTGCCCAAAAGGAGAAAAGTAGATCAAAAAGCAGCACATTTTTAAATAATCATGCATTTTTCTTTTGCTAATGATCCATCTTTTTGACCCACCATATTATTAGTTACAACAGCTGTCTAGGTAATTGCTTGAATTATTGTCTGATGCTGTACTGAAAACTAAAGTTGTGGTTCCTATCTGATCCAGTATATTGTTTGTGATACTCAGAATGGGCTTTATATTCTTCAAAGTTCTACTATTAAGAACATAGGAGCTAAACAATGATTATATATATATATATATATTTAAGACATCGCACACATGTGTTTTTCCTATCTGAGTCAGTAGATTATTTTTTTGTTATTTCCAATAATAATATATATTGGTTCTTTTACAGAAAAGAGAAAATACAAGGCGGCGGAAGTCTGAAGAACATCAGAATGGAAGAAGGATGAAAGATAGAAAGGTATTATGAATAAAGAAGTTCGAAGGGGGAGGAAATATACAACAAATATGAGCAATTTCACAATCCTTGAGAAGGTACCAGGAGGTACCGTTTTTTTAGTGTAAATTTGGTACCTCTCGATACCTCAGGTACTAGGAGATACCAAATATTACACTACAATTTTGGTACCTCTCGGTACCTCCTCAAACTGTAAAATTGGTCAACAAATATACCTCATTATTTAACCCTGTATATATTGTATTTCATGCATGAATGTTTTACTGGTGTCCTAATGGTTATTTCACAGGGTAAAACACCCGAGCCTTCTGTATGGGGTGCCAATCATCCAGTTCAGACGGATGCAAGAGTATCTCCGTTTGTGTCACATAATGCCATTCAAAACAACCAATTTTTAACAGAAGGTTGGTAGGTCATTTGAGTGTCAGGTTCAATTTTCTAGAATGTTAACCATTTGGTGGGGGTCCAACGCATGGCAATCCTTCATTTTTATTATGCTCTTGGGAGTGTAAATACTACAAATTAGCGGATACAATTTAAATAAGATATTAAATTTTGTGCTGACATAAAGATTCATAGAGGCCCTAATGTTTGACAAGATTAAGCCAATTCATTTTCATGTTTCTTTTTTTAAATCAATTTTCATGCTTCTTGCATATTTTTGTTTCATAATTTGACCATATGCATTTTTTTTTCTACCATGCAGCCACTGAAATAGATCGTGCAATGCAACAACTACTAGTACAAAACGATCGACTTCTTGATCAGATAGAAGCAAATATGCTATCATGTCAGGTACGTATATGTTTTTGTCTTTATGAAGAGTGGAGTTTGTTTATTCACCATTCCTTTTATTCTTGGTTTTTTGTATTAATCTATATTGGAGAGGTGCATAAACCATTATGAAAATGTTTCGTCCATCAATTGTTTTATAACATGTTTTCCGTTAAGGGATAAGTCCATATTACAACCCTCAACTATTAGGTTGGTCTAAAAAGAACCCCTCAACTAATAAATTGGATATTTTACACCCTCAACTATCAAAACCGGACAAAGTACACCCCCCTTAAGGGCAATACAACCCAATTTCAGCAGTGGTTTTGATGATTTTAGAATCAAAATATTATAATTTTTTTACTTATGTCATACCCAATTAGCAAGAGAGGCAAAAATAGCTTGACGTAAGGGTTATATATGGACTTATTCCTTCCTTTGGTTTTGTGTCTGCTTACTTTAAAAAGTGTATGTGGGGGTGGCCCATAGTTATTACATACTACCTTTGTCTCTGAAAAGGATGACGCCCTAGAATGTGGTTAGTCAAACATCAAAACATTAAATTGTTAATACATGCAAAAAAATTATAAATTGAAATGTGAAAAATATATTAATATATTTGTCTTGAAAAACTCTTTCAGATGATTTTAATATTTCTTTAAATGTGTAGATAGATAAAGTAATGATAAAACATGTACATTGGAGATTGTTGATTTCCGCATCATCCTTTTGAGAATGAAGTTAGTAGGTTTCATCGATTTACCCACGATGTCTCACTGAGAGAATGAAGGGAAAATAAGAAATGTATTAACTTTAAGGAGTAAATAATGATTTTATCTGTAGGACTGTAGTTTATTTGTAAAGCATGGTTTTCACTACAAGAACTATTTCTTCCAGGCGCAAAACAACATTGATCTCTTCCATCGGGCAAGAAGGAACATCAATGGTCTTCTACAAACGTAATTCTATCTGATGCAAACAGTTTTAGAGTTATGTTGTATAATGATTGACCATCTCTAACTGTGCTTCTATAAACAGCATGAACCAAATGCCTGGGATAATGGGTAAGATGCCCCGGTTGCCCGTCTCAGTAAATGAAGACCTCGCTAGCATCGTACTTCCTGGTCTTTCAATGGTAAGTACATAAGGACACATTATCCTAAAAAGTACTTGGGCCTGTGACTAGTTGACGCTCAGTATGAAAACCTTATATTCTACCTAGTGATTTCATTTCCTTTCATTTTTAGCCACAATTTCTTGGAGGCAGCCATTTGAAGGAGGAACCAAGATGGTAAGTCACTGCCAATAGGTTGCAGATGAAGCAAACATTTAAACTCCATTGGAAATTTAGTGAAATATTTGGGAATTACTGCTGTCAGATGGTGATGACTGATGAATAGAACTACCAAGGATCCTGCCTTCTTTATCAGAAGGCGAAGGGGAGGTAACTGTAACCAATCTGCTGCTCGGCCTCCACTGACATGGGTCGAACGCCCCTGGCCAGCGACAAGCCTGTAAAATTGGTGGCTGAACAGTAATATTTTCAGGAAACTTCAGTTTTGCTCGTCTTGGTGCACCTGCACATATTGAGTTTTTTTTTCTTCGATTTCTCCTGTCAGTATAGTGAATAGAAGATGTAGAACAGCAATTTAGTTAATAATAAGTACTAGCTAGCTATATTAGCTAAGCATAGCAAAAAAGGAAAAGAGCCTTTTTGCCTGTCACCATTTGACTCTTCCCTGTGTGTAAATGCAACCCAAGTGCCTGGTTTCATTTAATTAGTCTCTCTCTGTGCATCCTAGACGAGCTACGGATTGACAAATGACAACTACTACATGATTTTGGAAAATATCTCGCCGAGGCTTGTGATCATGTTGCTGTAGTACTCCTGAACCTGGAGCTCATCCTTGTCTCTGGCCGCATAATCTAGCTGCACGCAAAACAAGAACAAAGATTATCACAACCATGTTCTACTGTGACACACACGTTGCTGATTTGTGTGTTGACCCCTTACGCCTGTGACGCTGTCGAAGAGGTCGGAGTAAAGCCGCCGGAGCTCCGGCCGCCGGCTCGCCGGGCTCGCCTGGATGATGGCGTAGAGGTCCTGCTTGAGGTTGGAGGCGCTGGACCGGAGCGCCAGCTGCAGCTCCCTCCACGATTTGGCGTCGATGAGCTGCTTGACGCGCACCAGGTTCCTCGCGTGGATCCTCACGACGGCCTCCGCCTCCTCGCCGGACTGCTCCGGCACGGTGATCCTCAGGTCGAACGCGCCGGCGGCGCCGCCGGGCGGCAGCAGCTGGGACGCGAGGAGGGCTGCCGCCAGCCGCCGCCTGCCCTTGGCAGTGGCTGGTTTGTGATGGCCGTCGCCGGGCGCGGGAGGCGTTGCGCGTTTGTTCTGGGCGCCGGAGGGGATCGCGGCGAGTGATTGGAATATGAGCTGCGGTGCCATGGCAGTGGCAGTGTAATCTTGGACGTGACGGTCGAGGCGTGCGCACAGCCAGGTGCTATCCGATAAGGTTTGTTCACGTTGACGCTTTGGCACGTTCAGTCGGAAACCCATGAAGCCAACACGGGCGGGCATGTTGGGATCTGCCTTCTGATGGAATACCGCAAACGCACATCTTTGTGATTACATTACCCGAGTAGTACGCATCAACACCAGGAGCAAGTTTCGGAGGTTTTGCAGACTTGCAGGTATACAGTCACAGCGTAACGTCAGTCAAAACCGCGCTAGGAGTAGGACAGTGGGACCGGGCTTGTTCATCTGGTACGAGCATATCGCTGACACATCAGGCCCCAGGCCCCGTTTGAATGTGCACGGTAATGGATTTTTTTTTCTCGTTTTTCATTAGCATGCTTCCTAAAAATAATTTTTTTTACGTTTTTACGAACGAAGTTTATATAAAAGTTTCTTTAAAAAATCATATAAATCCATTTTTAAGTTTTTAATAGCTAATACTTAATTAATCACACACTAATAACCTATCTTATTTTGCGTGCACAGTTACGGACGCGGCCTGAAGGCTAAGCTATGAAACGGGTATCTTGCTCCATTTCGCGTTAGAGAAAATGAGTCCACCATCACAGGAAGAACCATAGAACCAAATGTAAAATGAAAAAAAAAAAACATCTTCAGACTTCAGAGAAGTACATCTCATTGGTGCAGACAGATGCTAATCCTTCAAAGTGCTTCCAAGCACCAACTCTGAAGCCATGTAAGACAATATATGTACACAGGTGATTCTGCACTTCATTTCTCTCATACCAGCTTATCCATTCCAGGGTGTTTCTTGAATCAAAGAAAATGTGAAGCTCTCAGATCTCTACTCTCCCATCTTCATAGCCTTGCGATGCTGCAGAACGCATTGCAGCCTTGAAGGGGATAACTAATCTTTTGAGGAAGCTGCATGGGGCCAAATTATTGAGATGGCACAAGGGCGGCCAGCACCTCCCGGAGAACAAGAGTTGAATCGCTGTAGCACACCTGCATGAGGGGGATGCTTCTGCTGCTCACCGCATTCGTCAACTGCCAATTGTGCAAGGGAATCTTATATAGGATAGGCATCAAGCATATCCATAAATAAATCAAGTGCGTTAATTTCCCAATTGATTGTCACATAACTGATTTGACAAACAAGTACATTGCCATTTGCCAAAAGCCCAAAAGGCTAAGAGCACTTTTTTTAATTCTATTAGGTTAGCCTAATCATATACCATAAAACAGCTTCTCTCAAAGCGGCATTAAAACAAAAACACGAAAAGGACGTTAACGGCTTGCTTAATGCAAGACAAGTATTCAAACATCCAGAAAATCCCAAGTTTCCTTATAGGCTATTCGAAGATAACCTTATCCCCTTACAGTCCATTAGCTTAGCTTAAAATGCTGAGTTGTTGGCTTAGACAACAAATTACGAATAAAAACTGTATAAAAATGTGTAGCTAGATAGGATGGAATAATCAATGAAGTTTAATTTGAAACGTCAAAGCTTTTTCCTCTCGGTTCTTCTCATGTGAGCGCGTAAGCCTCCCATGGCTCGGCAATGCCGCGACATTTGTAACCGAACTTTTTTCTCCTCTAATCTTAATATAATTTGGACGGCGATTCCTTCCGCCGCCCCGGCAAAAAAGTTATATATATAAGCAAAGGCATCCATGAATTATTCCTATACATATGAATTTGTAATAAAATAAGAGACATGCATTAGTCTTAAACGAGGATACATGCTCTGTTGCGAAAGGTTGCCAAGAACACGGGAAGCAATTCTTACCTCATCCATGAAGTAGAAAAACTTGTTCGCTAGGCCGGTGAGCATCTTCTTGTGCTCATCAAAATCACAGAAGGAAATCACACGGCTGAGGTCAATGTACAAGAAGGTGGCCTTCAGCCGAAGATCCCTTACAAGAAGGCCCCACGAGTCCTCATCGTCAATCACCAAGTCCTCCTCCATTGAGAAGAGTTCAACGGCGCAGTTGTTGATCCGACAAACACAGCCCTTCAATTCAATCCCACGATCCATAAATTTGGTGCTATTTTGTCTTCTCAGGTTGAGCTTGGAATGATCAAAACCTATTAGGCATGTTTATAGCATCAGGGCACCATCAAGGAAAGAAAAGAGATAGGTAACTGATTCTTGGACTATGTTTAGAAGCAACAAATGTCACATGCACGAGAAGAGAAAGCCATGCAGCAAGGTTGATCAGGGGATAACAACACTGAAAAAGAGGACACTTTTGCGTAATCGGCGGTTTGCATGAGCTTGCAGATGAAGAAAGGTGTAATATAGAGGAACCCACAAGAAACCGCTCATAAGAAAAACAAAATACTATGAGGTGATCATAAAGTAGACATTTGCAACTGCGAGATATAAACTAATGATTTAATAGACATAAACGCTATCCTGTTGCTTATAGCGACTTCTGAAGTAAAAAAAAAGATAAATACAAAGACTCAAGTTAAGTTCAACACATGAAACTCAGAAGCTATCCGAGCAACCGAATACAATTATTTAGAGAAGACTCCAGGACGTTAGGAATAATTGAATAAATATCATGGAGGTGCTCTCTTTTTTTTCTTTTTTGACAGCATCATGGAGGTGCTCCTAAATCCCTCGTTTGGTTCCATGAGTTTCTTTGTCTCTGCAAGTTGGAGGGAATATCTGTCCTCTGCCCTTTAGGCCTTTATTCGTCCCGTTTCTTTTGTTCCATTCCTAAATCCTAACCCAGTCAGTAGTCACGCTTTCCGTCCACGTTGCAATTACTTAAGCCTTCACTGAACATGGCAAAGTCATATTATTGTAAATTCATCAACAGAAGTTGTGTCCATTGGTCAAAGTTCCTGTTCAATTATCTTACGTGACCACATAAAGCCTCCTCCCTTTCTAAGTAGAGATATTTCGGTGAATTTTTAGGTGTTAGTCGTGTCTGGATGCTAATGGGATAGGGAAGAAAACCGTCTAATAATTCCGTTTGTTCCATCCCACACCTGTCTGTCCTCTTCCTCTTACTATTCTGGAAACTGGATCAGCGACCGAAGACAAGGAAAGTAGTAGTAGAATGGAATGTAGGGCCCACCACTCAGCTGCTCAACGAGCATACCTGATTTCGGAATTTTTCCAGCGATGGGTTCACACGTCCTTGAAAGACGTGGGAAGTGGATAGGGGAGAAGCAAGGTTGATTGAATTGATCATTTAGGTAAAAAGACTTTCAAACTAAGAAAGTTGAAGCTTTGCTTATTATAACCATATGAACCTTCTCACAATTGCCTAGAGAATTTCTCATCAAGAAAATTTCCCTATCAAGTAGTATGAGATATTCCGATGAGGGAGAAAGCAGAGGCGGATGGGCAAGAAGAAATAATGCCTGGAGAAAAAGAAGCGGCAGGCATTCAGCATTCTGCATCACGCCAAGTTAAACAAATAAACAAAGGGATAACAGTATAGAATAGCCATTTTCCATATTAGGTTGATCAAAATCACGAGTATACGATCCGAATCAACTGGTCCAAAATCAAGAACCAAGATGAACGAAACAGAACAATCTCCGGCTCCTCCTATATTACCAGTCCACTCTAAACCGCAATCCAATGTCCTACTTCTCTCTACGAAACTGCATACCTCATCTCCTCCTCCCCCCAATTAAACGCGAGACGAGGAAACTTAGCAACACGAAGGAGATAGGATGAAGAAAGCTCGGGGTTGTTCTTCGTAGAGATGCTTCCCCGCAACCCATTAAAAAGGCTTTTTCTCCCCCTCTTTCTTTTTTTAATTTCGAAACCGATCGATGCAATCGAAGTTGAGAGAACCCAAGACAACAGTGTTCTTGTTCTATTCCGGTCAGCCCCCATTCTCCTGAAGCAGCTTAACTATCTAATTGCTAGTTTGCTACTAGTACTATTAATTAAGAACAACTAATCAAGCACAGGACAATAATAATAAAGCAACGCAGGAACAGGGCACATGTTTGTACCTCGCCTTCTTTCACCTGCGCGGCGTGAGCGTGACCGCGTGTCCGCAGAAAAAGGGAGAGGAATAGTAGCTCAGTCTGCCTCTACCTTGGCGAGGCCATGTTTAGGTGTGCTTATATACACGCAGACCCACGGGGTAAAGTCGTAAAGATCATCAAAGCACAGTGGTTTGATCGTAAAGTTTGTGCCACTGCATGTGGGCCCTCAGATTTGGGATCGTCTGTAGATGAGGATCTCAAGCCATTATTATACGAGTAATATGACAGCCATGGATTTATCAGATGTCTTATGATTTGACTCTTAATTACTTTTTACCTTTTCCAGTCACAAGCTTCTGTATAGATGTGTTGTAATCTGGTATCCATGGATTTATCGGTGGTGACAAGAGATATGCGAAAATATATTAATAGTCGTGGGTTGTATTCCGTAACAAACTCGTGCTTTTGGGAATTTTGTTGTAACCAAAACCAGAGTGGGTGATTGACTTGGATGTGAATTCAGATGATAGACTGCAACATAAATACGTAATACACTGACAGAAAAGTAACAGCTAAAGATCACAAAAAGAAAGTAACAGCTAACAGGATTGCAAAAAAAGGTTTGGTAACTGACTAGAATTAGCATCGTGTAATTTCTTTCTCTGATCTAATCATCTTTCCATCACATGGCCTCATTGAGGTGATATCGACGGCGACCCGTTCCATCCATGAGACACGATGAACAAGATGATAGAAAAAAAAAGGGGCTTGTTCAGCAAGAGGAAACCATCGACCACATCCTCGTTGGTTATTCCGAAACTCAACAGCTATGATGGATCTCATTGGTTGTCCCCAAACTCGGCGCTATGATTGGATCGCGTGAATAGCATAAATCAACAACGATGCTTCTCCTTAAAGCAAAATTTCACGGCTTGGTAGTGTAGTAGCCACAGCGGCGGGGTCTTACACTGTCATCATCCTAGTCTCTTGGCACATCTGGAAAGAACTGAATGAGCGAGTGTTCAACGGGTGAAGTAGAACGATGGCGGAGGTGGTTGAGGGTGCAGCCGCAAAAGTTGCACTTTGGTGCTCAGCAGCCGTGCCGATCTAAAGACGAAGACAGAGTCATCTGTAAGTTGAAAAACTACCGTAAGATATCAACATGTGTTGTTATTTTTTCTTTTGTATATAGGCTACTGATTGTATGTCGAACAATTTTCCCCAATCTTAATACAAAATATACGCTACTGTGTTTTTTTTTTAAAGGCTTGTTCTGCTCCCAATTCCCATGGTAGCAAGCTTTGCTCCTTTGGGCCTTTCCTGGCTCATGGCTTCATAAAATGGCTATAGGACGACTAGCTGCAGCGCGCGGATCGTTGTTGGAGACTTTTCATGTATCTACGATGGGAAAGAAGATCATTTGTTACATCAGTTTTGGATTGGAGATATGGACATCAACGTTGCTGCGTTTCGATACAGATCCTTTAGCAATGTTTCAGAACTTACCATCAGACTGCAACATCACCTAGACATATACTGACGTACAATAATTTGTTGAGAGTTGATACAGATCGCTCAGCTTATAGACACTCAATCAATTTGATCAGATGGTGATGTGCTCTAAGATAAGACGCTCCGTTGGCGACAGAATTGGAAGGACGACTTAGGCCCGTTTAGTTCCAAAATATTTTCACCCAAAAACATCACATCAAATCTTTACACACATTATAAAGTATTAAATATAGATAAAAAGTAAAACTAATTGCACCGTTAGGCTGTAAAGAACGAGACAAATCTTTTGATCCTAATTAGGTCATGATTAGCCATAAGTGCTACAGTAACCTACATGTGCTAATGACGTCTTAATTAGCCTTAATAGATTCGTCTCGCGGTTTATAGGCTAGCCGTGAAATTAGTTTTTTCATTCGTGTCCAGAAACACCTCCCGACATCCGGTCAAACGATTGATTTGATGTTTTTCGCCAACAAGGCCTTAAGTTGACGACAGACAGTGGATTCCAAGACAGTGGATTCCATCTTGTTCCAGCTATCGTACATTATGTACAGATATGTGCAGTTTACACTTTACAGCAGTATAGTACTACATACTGAACTCTGAACAGGTGATACAGTGATAAGGCCTAAGAGCATCTGCAGTGTGATGTAAAGTTCGAACCATAGAGGAAAAAAATCGAACACAACACATCGTGGGAATCGATGCGTACGAGTTAGAATGGAAATCGACCTCTAGACTGTAGTCGAACCGAACAAGCACAAGAGATGCTCTTAGGAGAGATTATTCTTCCTAAACGACAGGCCTCAACGAGTCAATGGCTCAATCTGCAATTCTGCATCCATTGGTTGCTTCACAGAATTTTCCTCCTCGGCTCTCTCTTGCCTTTTGGTTAGGTTGCCTAGTTCATTTTCTGCAACAGGATTTGTAGCCGAAACTCCATCTTGAGCACTTGAGGTCAACTGGCCTGAGTTTGAGCTGGAGCATCGCCCTATGGATTGATTTGATATGTTCAGTGCATGACAATGGGGGCAGTAGTACGTTACGTGAGGAAAATCTTCTTTCCTGGCCAACCCTGCAAGTTTGCATGTTACAACATTAGTTGTACCATGTCAAAGAAAAATAGTTGTGCCAATGTCACGAAGTGAAATAGCATCTGTAATCCTCAGTGGTCTTTCCTTAATTATTATACTCTTATTGAAGAAAAAGTAATTATTATACTCGCCATCATGCATATGGCAATTGCCACAAATCAATGCATATGACTGTGATGGATCCTCCCCAAAGAACAAGGCAGCAATCTTTGCAATCCAACCACTGTCACTGGTACCTGAGCTTTGATAGTGCCCAACTACTTTTGAAGGTTCCATAGTTTCCAGGCGATTGCCTACAGTTTCACTGGATACTACCTGCCCAGCATTATGAGCATCCACAACATTACCAGTTCTGCAACATTTTTCTTTTGATTGCTTCCTGTTTCTCAACTCATTGAAAGGTGCTGACTCGGATTTTGGCTCATCTCCGACATATACTTTAAAATCAGTAGCTGCCCCCAGCTTAGTTGCCAAGACCGAAGCTGCTGCTGCTTTTGCTGCAGGGTCAAGGTCATATTTGTGCACATGTTCAAGATGGTCACACTTCAATGTTGCACAAGGAAAGAATTGATATCTCAAATACTTCTGATATTTATTACGATCTCAAAAAGTAGTAACTTCTTACTTGAATAAGCTTCTGGGTGAGATAATTTGTTCTCACTTTTAGTTCATCAATCTTAGCTTTTCGCTCCTCCCTCAACCTTTCAAGTGCCTGCTGATCCTTCTGGTCCACTGTAAACAGGGGAAAAAGGTTATTAGTACACTAACAAAGCCAATTGTTCACAGGTCTAAAACTAATAAATGTCCAATCATCCATGTGTTAGACTTAATTCATAAAATGTAGCATGGAGTACATCATAATGTTTAGACTTCAGATGCTAAAAGTTGATAATAAGATACCTTCTATGATCATATATATAATCTAAATAGTTTTGGTCAATCCAACATTGAGTAAACTCACCATGATACATGTGTTCGACTTAATTCATAAAATGTAGCAATAGAGGTTAAATAGTCAATATGATACATAAGTGGGTTCTTAATGCAACTAATACAAGTGCATGCCAGTCCTCAAGTTGTTCAAACATCAAATGGGCAAGATACATAGTTAAAGAGAAAATCTTAAAGAAATGTCTCAGAAGAGAGCACAACTGTATACAAGGTCCAAACCTCCGACCAAGGACATGGAAGTCTTCAGTAGAACTGACTAAATAAAGTCAACAGATGAGATAATCATCAATTGCAAACGAACGGCATGGTTATCATTTCATCAACAGATGAGATAAAATTATAAATTATGAAAGGAGTTATGAGTCCGAATTATTACACATCCTTATGAAGCTTATGAGTATTGAATATATCATTGAGGATAAAGCAGGCAAAACAAACGCCGGCAGCACACTAAAAGCCCTCATCCTCCAACCCAAATCCTCAGATTTTGTCATGACGATTGCATAAACTGCAGCCCCCACCTGCGAAAATCATCAATTCAGATATTGTTCTGTATTTAGTGAAAGAAAACAAACACAACTGTTTAAATAAGGTTGCAACTTACAACTACGATTTTTGGCCATATGTTGCACCCAGTACCATCAGTAACTCAAAATTAAAATTACTGGAGCAATTCTGAAATAGTATGGATGATACATGCAATCCAAGTATCTAAAAACAAATTGCATACATTTTGTATCGCACCCAACAAAAGCCTTTACTTTTGAATACTTTGGCTGATGAATTCAATTGCATGTACGGGTAATTTTTCTGAAACAAAACAGAAGGACTACCTGTGGCATTTCTGCAAAGAGGGAACTGTATTTGCAAACAGAACCTATTCATTGGCCTGTACGCACTAAACCGTATGAAACAGAATATATATGGTTCATGATGCTGTTATCTTCCATAATCTAGAAATACCAATCATAAGTGTTTCCAACAACCATGATTTACCAGCAATAAGCTCTAAACATGATTTAGTACTACTGTCCTAATGTCCTAGCTGGCTAGCCTAATCCAGAAACGAGTCTGTTCTGCAGCATTGCTCTATTCCACATACCTTACTCTTATAACCTCTAATGAATCAAATGACTCAATTCAAGGGGACAACACGAGTCACGAATGGATGCAAATGCGATTATTATTTTTTCGCCGGGCGATGCAAATGGAAATTGCAAGCACAATTCTGCACCAGCCACCAGGGACCATTAACTCGCATCGCCAAAATAATCGTACCCCAAGTACTCATCCACAATAGCACAAAGAGGAAGCAAACTGCGAGACCTCGCTGAGGATGGAGAGGACGACGAGGTTGCGGACGCCACGGCGGGCGAACTGCGCCCGGCGGCGCATACGCGCGTGCACGGCGGCCTCCTCCTTGGACAGGTACTGCAGCCGTTTCTCGTAGTCCTCGCCCCGCCCGCCGAACAGAGCCCGCCAGATCACCCCCAGTATCCCTTCACCATTCCTCTTCCCCTTCGTCTCCGATGGAGACCCCGCCGCCGCCTCCGCGGTCGCTTCCTCCCAAACCTCCGCCGGAGAGGGCATTGAAATCTGGTATCCACGAGATCGGATAGAGCGGCGGCGATCGGCTTTTGCGCCGCGCCTGCAAGCTGGGGTTTGGAGGAATTAATTAGGATGTAACAGGTGTTTCTCTATAACTGACTGCATTTGTCATCACAAAGATAATAAGAGACTACTCTACACCTTTACTGTAAATTTGATTTTCACCTGGCTCGCTAGCCAGGCCAACTCTTAATAAAAATTCATTCAGTCCAGACACCTCTTATACCTATTTTTAGCTCATTCCATCCAAACAGGGGCTTCGAGTGTTCGGATTTCAGTCGGCCCAATCTGTAGAATAAACGATAGAATTTCAAGGACTCCCGAAACTTCTGGCTTTGAGAGACAGATGAACCGGGTGAGTCACTTATGACGTGTCAAAAGTTCACAATATTCAGAGTACTGCCATACCGGACGCCCGCGCTATCATGCTAGTGGTCCATGCCCATAACTCCATTGGAGAGAGTTTGAAATCAAAATATTTCGTTATTTCAGCGTATAGTACAGTAGATTTTTTTTTTCTGTAAAGAGACTTTCTCGTTGAGCAGTGCAAATTTCACGAAAGAAAAATGTATGTACACAAGCAGAGAAAAAGAAGTAAGGCAGAGAATATCTGGGCCGAGTAGCCTATGTCGACGCACGGTGTGCATTTTCGCTGGCCCAAATAGCGAACAGAACAGACAAACGGGCTGATCCTCTCCACTCGGATCCAGGTTTGTGAAGTTGGCCCAGTACTAAAGATAAAGGCTTGATGAATCTTTAGTGAATAAGTTCATTTTGGGTTCCTCCTCTTCGCGCCTAGTCTGAAAAGCGTCCCTTAACCATAATACCAGAAATGTTGGACCCCGAAGTTACAAAAACCGTTCAAATCAGGTCCCTCGGCAGTATATTGAGGTGGTTTCGATGACGTGGCAATATGGGCCCATCTGTCAGTAATAAAATAAATCCCTCTCTCCCTTCTCCCTATCCCCTTTTTTCGCTCTCTTGCAGACAACGGCGAGTGGCGGGCATGGGCGTCTGCGGCGGCGGCGGGCAACCGCGTCGACGCCGGATTCCCGTGCAGGAGCGGGCGGCGGGCTCGGGCGGCGGCGAGCTCGGGTGGTGGAGGACGGGGGTAGCGACAGGCTCGGGTGGCGGAGGAGAGGACTAAGGCGGCGGCAGGGCGCATGCGGCGGCTGGCTCGGGCACGGTGCTCGTCCACCGTGTCATCTCCGCCGAATCCGGCATCCGTGGCGTCGAGCTCGGCTCCGGCTGCAGCCCGCCCAGCCTCGTCCTCGCGAGGGGAGCAGCCGAAGGCGGTGGGCAGCGGGAGTAGCGGCGGAGCAGCCGGCAGGTGGAGGCGGCGGGCATCGAGAGCGCGGGTGACGAGTAGGCGAAGATAGCGGGAGCATCGAGAGCAACGGCCGCCCACCGCCTCCACCTGCTGCTCGGCTTCCTCCTCCTCGCACATCTGTCGCCGCCCAAACCCATCGCCCCTGCTGCTCTGTGCCCGCGCCCGCCGCTACTCGAGCCCACCATCGCCTCGTCCACCGTTGCTTGCATCGCAGCGTCGCCTGAGCCCGCGCCCGCCGCCGTTCGAGCCCGTCGTCGCCCTGTCTACCGCCGCCTGGGTCTCAACGCCGCCTGAGCCCGCCGCCGCCCACAATCACCGCCGTTTCTCTGCATCGAGCTCGCAGCCACAGCCGGCGCCCATGCCATGCACGCCGCTCACATCTGGAAGAAAGAGGGGAGAGAAAGGGGAGAGAGAGGCAGAGCAAAAAATGAATTGTAAGGTTGACAAATGGGTCCCACTTTTATTTTTTTCCTCGTAAACATTTGGAGATTTATTTTATTACTGACATGTGGGTCCTATGTTGCCACATCAGCAAAATCACTCCAATATACTGCCGAGGGACCTATTTTAAACGGTTTTGGCAAAATCAGGAGCCAACATTTCTGGTTTTGTGGATTAGGGACGACTTTTAGACCGGACGTGAAAATGGAGGACCCAAAATGAACTTATTCCATCTTTAGTCTTCGAAGCCCATTGTTTGGGCTTTTGATATGTTACCAACTCTGAATCTTTAGTCTTAGAAGCCCATATAATCTATTCTAGCAAAATAAGCAATCTAAAAAATTTGGAGGCAATAAAAAATTCTGTGGAAGCTAAAGGTGCCATCAAAAATTAAGGTATTTGCATGGAGGCTTGCCCTAAACTCACTCCCAACTGCTGAAGTTCGGGCGTGACGAAATATGGCAAATTCGAGTGTTTGCAATATACGTGGAGCTGCTAGTGATTCATGGTATCATGCTTTACTGCATTGTACTATGTTCAGATGTGTGTAGGCGCTTATGGATGAAGATTTATCTGAATTCATTGCTACTATAAGAATTTAAGATCCTAAACTTTGGCTGACGTATAATCAAATTACCCTTCAAATGAATTCTACGAGGCCCCCCATCGCTCCCGCATGAACGACACGGGCGGCAACTAAGCCCCGCCGCTGCCAACCCCCTCCTCCTCCTCTCCCCCTTGCCGCCGCCAGAGCTAGCCATCGGCTGCTGCACGCGAGGACGGCGGCGGCGAGGCTTTCCATCGGTGCCTCTTCACTCTCTTCGCGTGGAAGCAGAGGGAGGCTGGGGAGCCAAGGGGCGGTGCGCGTCGGTGGAGCACGACACGGCTGGTGGCGGCACGGGCATTTGGCGAATGGCGGTGCGGCGCCAGGAGAACGGCATGGTGGGAAGCCTCTCGATCTAGCGGCCTTCCCACTGGATCCGCCCCCTGTGCGGCTAGATCTGGCCAACCCGGCCTCGGATCTGGCTGTCCCGTGTGAGGGCGAGGCCGCGGCAATGGCGGGCAAGCAGCGGTCGCAATGTCGGCGATGACGGCCTTGAGTGCGGGAGAACGACGGCAACGATGTGGGGCTACTGACCGGCGGCGTCTGTGCAAGGGCGGTGGCGGCTGTCTGCATGTGGGCTGGCTTGTCACGGCGGCTGGGAGCTGCGTCGCGGAGGTGGCCGGCATTGTCTGGCCAGATTCGGGCTCCCGGCGCCCGGATCTGGCCGCTAGAGGTCGATGACGCGCTTGCAGTGGTGCTGGCGAGCGGTGCTTGACAGCGATAGGCGACGACGTGCGACGGGGGCGTCGACGGCGCGAGGACGGTGGCCACCGGCGGCGTTCCAGCCAAATCTGCCCTACTCTGTCCAGATCAAGCCCCCGCGGTGGTGGCTGCTTTGGCATGTGGGCGGCAGGTCGACGATCGTGGCCCCACACCAGAGTGGGATGACACGGCGGTGATAAGAACGGGTATCCGCGATGCGCCGGAGATTTGTGGCTGCTGGTCTTCAGTGTACGGCGGTGGCTGATGGCGAGAGGCTGCGCGTGACAGCGACGGCGATGTGTCAGACGAGAGGTCTGCTGAGTCCCGTCATCGTCCGTAGGTGGCTGCAGTGTGGGCTTCCGCACCGTGCCACTGAGGCAGTTTCCCTTGGCAGATCCGGCTCCCCTCTATTGGATCTGGGGAAGTTGGCGCTACGCGACGGTAGGTAGTTGTAGGGCCGAGGCGTTTCCGCTTTGGGCGGCTACTGGTTTGCTAGACCTAGGGAAAAGCGTTCAAGCCCCCCGAGCGGACGTGACGAGGTGGCCCGTGGAGGTGTGGCGTGGAGGCCAGGGTGGTGAGGGGCTCTGGCGGAGTTAGAGGCGCAGAGAGGCACACACGGAGTGTCCAACGTCGCTTGCGGACCAATTCTGCTGCCTTTGGGTTTGGTACGGCCGGCGACATCCTTTGGTGGTTTCGACGAGCTGGCTCTTGGGCCGGTCTCGACGATGTTGGTGGGCATGGTGATGCCCGCTGCGACAGCGAGGGTGCTGCGGTTTTGAGTCATCGACGTGGCATTGAGGGCGGCAAGGCGACGACGGTGCGGCCTGGCATCCCGAGGATGGCGCCAGGTGCTATGTCATGGTGGAGTCGTCGACAACGTTATGGAGTAGGCGCCAGCCGACTCCTTCTTCTTGGTCAGTTGGCGACATGCCGTTGAAGCAGTGGCTACGTGTTGAAGGCTTCATCTTTGATGGTTAGCAATCTTGACAGGCATCTTTGATATGGGAGGATGGTTTATGGGCAAAAACCCTGCCTTCGGGCCATCACCGGCGATGCATGTGTGTGTCGCTCTCCTCTTGGGACGTTTATGTGTTTTTTTGTCTCTCCCTAATGGTATCTTCGAGTGAAAACCATGTTCTGGCTCTCCAAGACGGGCGGCGGCGTAGCATTCTACGCCGTTTCCTTGTTGGAGGCGTCATCTGAAAGTTCCATTACCGTACGAATGTCTTCTTTTCCTGCTTAGGGCTCTGCTAGGGTTCAGGATGTAAATGCGTGGTGTGGTGGTTTTTTCTCTTTTCAATCTATAGTCTTCCAGGGCTATATGTTCTGTATTGTTCTTCTTCTATATCAATATATGAAATCCGCACTTTCTTATGCGGCTCATTTTAAAAAAAAGGCTGATGTTTATGTGTCAAATATTCAACATGTTGACATGGCCAAGTTGCTTATAACATGTTGGGCAATCTGGACAGCAAGGAGGAAAGTGTTACATGACGCAGAGTATCAGAGTGGGTTTCATTAATAAAATGGTAATGGAGCTAGAAGCTGTTGAAGTTATAAAAGGAAAATCCAGTTTGCAATTCAATGAGTTAAAGACCCATGTACCAAAGTGGTTACCACCCCCAGAAGGCAAAGTTAAAATTAATGTTGATGCTGTGGTCTCACGTTGCACAATGAAAGGAGCAGTTGGAGTTGTTTCTAGAGATGAAAATGACCATTTCATTGCTGCCAACTCATTGGTATGGAGAGGCCTAACAGATCCAGAAACATTAGAAGAATTCGCATGTTCTGAAGCTCTGAATCTTGCATTGGATTGCAACCTGAAGAAAGTTTGTGTGGCTTCTGACTGTAAGCAGGTAGTACACAATATTTTGGAGATGTCGAGGTGCTCCTATATCATGATTCTCGAGGAGATTAAAGAAAAAATGAAGACTTTCAATTCTGCCATGTTTAGGTATGAATAATGAAAGTAGGGATTCAAACAATGAAGCTCATGTTCTATCCAAATACTCATGTAATTTGAAGTTTGGTCGTCATGTGTGGCTGACTAATCCCCTAATGTTAGATGTAAATTTAAGTACTTTGGCTTAATAATATTAATCCCTACTTCCTCTCTCTCTAGAAAAATGGAGGCGACCAGGAACATTGTTTTAGACAGAAAGTATAATTTCCAGGTCTGGAAACTCCATTCACACATGAGGAGATTAATAAAATCATCACTGAGCTACCAACAGATAAATCATCAGGTCCACATGGTTTTAATTCTGATTTCATCAAAGCAGGATGGGAGATTTTAAAGAATGACTTTTATGAGCTTTGTGAAGGTTTTTATCATGAAATGGTGAATCTTCAGTGCATCAATGATTCTTATATCACCCTCATACCTAAAAAAGACAACCCAGTCACTGTTAATGATTACAGACCGATATCTTTGCTCAACATGCCCCTGAAAGTCATAACCAAACTTCTTTCAAATAGACTTCAGACCCTCATTCTTCAATTGGTCCATAAAAATCAGTATGGTTTCATAAGAAC
>CM002482.1:15426849-15470184 GCA_000325765.3 Leersia perrieri | reverse complement strand
AATTTGCCTTGGTTATCCATAGAGCAAAAGAGGATAAAAAACCTTTATTTCAAACATGGCTAAACAGCTTGTAAATCTTTGTTGTACAGTGTAACATTTGTTTATATTAATATATATATACATATATATATATATACACACACACACAGTAGGAATTCCTACAGTTTTTGATAAAAAAAACAACTAAGGATAAACACAACAATATTTTATATTTTGTCTGAACACTAATGATTCACATACAACTTTAACACCATATTAATGTGACCCGTTGAATTGAAACCTAACATTCCTTTGATGTTCTTCCTTCCATCGGCAACCTGCTTCTCTCTCATGTACGCGTGTAATGGTGGCGATGAAAAAAAAACACATCTTGTTTGGTAACATATCAAAAGGCCACAACAATGACAAGAAGTTAGGCTTTAGGAGTGAAGTTGGAAATGGAGGGGAGGGGAGGGAGAGAGGATAACAGTGGGGAGTTTTTTAGGTTAGGTAAGGGGTAATCAAGTTAAGAGGTGGCAAGATGTGACAAGGTGGTGCTAGGAATCAGTGATGGTGCCACCATAACAATTAGCATGTAAGTGCTACAAAGCAATAATGATGCTGCTGCAACGAAGGCAATTGCCCAATAGCTATTTTTGCTAGCCCTGTTTGGGGAACCTAGAGACGACTCAACACCTCTTTAAGAATTGCCCAACCACAAAGCAAATCTGGGCTGCTATAGCATCAAGGGTCTCTTATATGGAATGTTCGCCTCGACTACAATTCAGAGGATCCCTTACTTGACTGCTGGCTCAAAGGTGTCAAACATGGAGAAGTGACCAAGTCGAAAGGTATGAAATCTCTGTTCTTCTTGGTCGCTTGGGAGATTTGGGGCGAGCGGAACCGGCGGGAGTTCAAGAAAGAAGAGATAACCACTACGTAGCTAGTGGCCAAGATCATTGATTAAATCAATTTTGTGATGTGTGTGTGGGACAACCAATATCGTGAGATTACTGGACTAGGCTAATCTGATGGTGCAATGTGCTGCGTAAACATCCTTGTACATAAACTTTTTCCTTCTCCTTAATATAAACCAACTAGGTTGGCGTCAGTTTTAAAAATAAAAAAGGATGGCAAGTGGTGGACATGAGCGATAACTCGGCGAGGCAAACAAAAATTTAGGAGGCAAAGTGAGCCGGTAAAGAATCCGGTGGTACAAATCACCATAGATATGAGAGATATTGGATAGTATTATAAGGAAAAATATGGTCCTAGATCTTGGTTCCATTTTCAACATTTTTTTATTTGAAAACATCCTAGATCTTGGCTGAGTGATGTGTGTAGTGAACCCTTCAAACCAAATCGTAAGAATTTGAATCTGATAGGGAAAGTTGTTGATCTCTAGCGAAATTAGTTTGTGTAAAACATGTTCTTTTTCTTCCAAACTCGTGAAATATATTTGGTATTATTTTTCACAAATGAAGGATGTCTAGCTACAACTTTTTGCCACCTGGATTTGCTTGCCATCCCACCATTTTGACACACTGAAGAAGCTTAAGAAGTCTTTCGTGAAACAGTAGATTTTAGGGCTGAACAACCAACTAAAACTTTGTTTGAATCTGGCCACGAGTTCGAGTAAGGCGCCGACGCTGTGTTTTCTATCAGCCGGCAACAGACCAACAGTGTCGTAGTGCTCTGTTCCACAAACAGCTAGCAAAGGTCTTCAGACATGCACGCTGCTAGCTGCATGCGATTCGTCGGCACCAAAATTATTCGCCTCCTTTAACAGTTTCCACGATCGAGGGCTCCACATGTTGGACGGACAACAGCCAACAGGAGTACCCCGAACAAACTCCGCGTCTCCGCCCTGTTCCCGAACTGATCACCGGTCCGGGTCGCCGTCACGGGGACGCGCGTGCCGGTGACCGTGCACGCCTCACCGATCTATCGGCAGGGCGACGACAGGGCGAACCCGCAGGGTTAACGGATCGAGCGTCCGGGTCGTGCACGCAGCTAAGCTAACTTTGCAGCAGCCATGCGTGGCCCTCATGTCTTGTGTCCGGTGAGCAGCGCGTATCCATCGTTCCACCTGGATGGAATCAGCGGTTCAGTGGTTGGGAACCTGAGGACGGCACCACGGCACAGGCATGCCGCGCGCCAGGTGCAGGGAACGAGGGCCCTTGCCGGCGCAGGCTGCAGCTGGAGGCGAATGCACGCCGTACCGGGCCAGGGACGGGAGCACGGTTTTCAAGGGGAAAGGACGGAAGGAGCCGAAAGGTTTGGCACCGTTCGGCATCTGCCGCTAAACTCCTGCCGTTTTGAGCTTTGTCGTACCGGCATCTGGGCCCGGCCAAGCAAGCGTGACTGGTGATATACTGGCATCTCAGTTCATGCATGCATGGACCTACACTAATTAATTCGGGTACGCTAGGACGATAGCTTATGGTCGTGGCCGTGAATGGGTCCTCCGACCATGTTTTGGAAGCTTTAGATAAGAGAATATAAATATAGAACACACATAGCAAAGGTTATGCCAATAATTTTTTTACAATATTATTAAAAAACTAGTGTACGGCATGTTGTCCACTCAAAGAAATCTTAATTAGTGTATATGGTTCAATTGGTAATAAGGGTGTGACTCACATTAGGTAGTAATAGTTGTGATAGAGTGCACAATGGTCATGTATATGGGAAGAAATAAGGTGGGCCCTGATGGATCCCACATAGCATAAAAACAAATTGCTCTCAAACCATCATGTGAACTTAGGGCCAGTTTGGTTTTGAGCCAAACTTTGGCCTATCAATATTTGGTAATTTGAATAGTATTTACTTGTGTTTGGATTAAGGCCAAATATTGGCATGTCTTCAAAAATTAGATCACTTTAATAGTAAAATAGATTGTGTTTTGGCTTCAATCCAAACACCACTTGGCCTTACCAAATATTGCCCATACTAAAACATGCCAAATTTTGGCATGGACAAAAATTGGTAAGGCCAATTTTGGCCCTAAACCAAACCAGCCCTTATTCATGGACAAAATCATTATTCCACACTAAAGTAGCAAAAGGTATTAATTTATTGTTTTGTGGCCACACCTTAGTGCATGGTGCTTGTGCTATTGGTTCACAATGTTTAATGTGTGGTACTGTTGTACTATTTATTGCTCAAGACTAACTTTTTGGTATATTGCCGATGCCCTTAATATACGCGTGCAAGCATGCGTGAGGGCCAGGGGATGAAAATCAATAATACCATGCAAATCACACTATTTCATACTCACTCTGTCCAAAAATATAAGCATTTTTTGGTTGTATGTGACTGATTCTAGTACAACGAATCTGGACAGCAACCTGTCCAGATTCGTCATACTAGAATTAGTCACATCTAACTTAAAAAATGCTTATATTTTTGGACGAAGGGAGTACCACAGTGGCTTTTGTTCTATATTATTATTTAAGAGTATCCATAACTTTCACAATCTTTTCAAATTATCTAGCATATTCACTATGCTCTATTTTCTTTTTAATATTCGCTCGCATAGTTGAAAACCTAACTTTAATTTTTAAAATATAATTTATGACGATTTTACGCGGTAACCGCACAATCGCCTGGACGGTAGGATGGCCTGGTTAGAGGTGAAACCCTCGAGTTTTTGCACTGAATGGGGACACTAAATATATGTGCATAACTGCATTCAGCCAAAAGGTTTTGCAGCAACGGCATCAACTGTTAGCCCTCTCAATAAGAAGTCACTCACAGATAAGCATATAAGGTTAGGCCTTCTTCAACAATAGCAATAGCAAGCTATTTTTAAGTATTTTAAAAGATAACTTTTCTTTCTTATCTATTATAAAATTGTATAAGATAGTTTATATAGATAGTTGCCTTATACACACATCCACGAGATCACGAATTAAAGATGACGAATGTGCCGGAGAAAACTTTCCGCTTAGTGCTCCACCCAGAGAAAATTCCGATAAACAGATTTGAGCCGTAAATTTTCCTTGGCGACTGTGCCTTATATGACGGGAGTAGTAGATAATAGATTTTCTGTACGAATCTACCCTTTTTTTAGCAAAACTTTTCTGGATGATTCCAGTGGAAGAATTCCCAGCTAATTGATTTAATGCAAATCAGGATGATTGATTGCATAATAGGCTGAGGACTTGATTGATGATGGATCGTGTGGACATGGACGGGAAATGTGATCTGAAAAGTTTCACGCACAACGGCACAAGGTCTTTTGGTCTAGGTGCATGCATAAAAAGATCTTCCTTTCGGGAAGGGAGTAGTAGTAGATATGATTCACCGGACTAGATAACATGAACGGTCTCGATTGATTTTGTTATCCACAGGGCACTATAATTAAAATACTATTGAAATACAATGTACTCCATCTATCCTAGATTATTGATATTTGAGCCTATCTGGACAAAGTTCCAAAAACTTATATTTCAGTACTGGAGTGCAACATTTTTCAGGCGTATAATTTGAGTAGCGGTGAGCCACTGACATGGAAGGTTAAAGACATCGTTGAATTTCTCTTGCCAACAAACAGGTTCACTACGACATCTGTCCTAAAACATATAGCTAGAAATATTGCTTATATTTTGTGACAAAAGTAGTACCAACTGTCAGTAAGCGGGTAAACTATACACCTAATTATAATGATCGCATATCAATCTAACTTCTGGTTTCTGTTTCAGTAAAACTTATGCGATTTTTACGGTTACTATGATGACTGATCACCAGTCCATGTGTTGCACAGCTTGTTGATACTATAAATATTAAAATTCTAACGTATTTAACATGCTAATTAAGTATTTGAAACCATAATTTCTTGAGTTAAAAAGAGTCTATGTTAGTCACAACTTGCTCATTATTAACTTCAAGTCTTAGAATTAATTTAATAAAATACTGAAGAAAGAGTTCAATAGGTGTATACTACCATATTTAATAATTACAAATTTCAGAATTATAAAATTAGAATATATGCTATTTCCAATTGCATGATTTATTTTAACAAAAATTCTCTATATGATTTACGATCATGATAGTAGGATTTGTCAAATAAACAGGTACTCCCTCCATTTCATAATGTAAGGTTTTGACTTTCTGTTTACAATATTTGATCGTCCGTTTTATTCAAAACTTTTGTGCAAATATATAAAACAATAAGTTACGCTTAAAGTACTTTTTAATAATAAAGTAAGTCACAAACAAAATAAATAATACTTCTATAATTTTTTGAATAAGTCGAATTATCAAACTTTGCGAGAAAAAAGTCAAAACCCTTACATTATAAAACGGATGTAGTAGATCTTTGGGTTTAACGTGAAGACTTAAAAACTGAGGCTTGTACCATTTAAAAAAGGATATATATGCGTATATGTTTGTAAACATGTATTAATTTTCTACATATAATACTTCCTAAAGGTTATGAATATTAGTCACACAACGAATTCCAATATTCCCAACATTATACTCAATATATTTATATATTATTTCTATGCCAAAGATTGTAATTGACTTTTTCACACATTTTAACGGTTAACTGATGAGGAGGGTATGGAAGGTATCAAAGTCAATATTCAGGAGTATAAAGGGAGTGGCAGAGAAAAAGGGACACACTCAAATTTGATGGGCATGTAGAAATTTTTCTTCTAAAAAAGTGCCCAATTCAATATAAGCATAGATATAGTGATGCTCAAATGCTTCCACGTGCAAGCTGCAAGGATCTTGCCTTCAAAATTTTGATAGGCATGAATCGGTGCTCACAAACATTTTTGGACTTCATGCATAATTCTTCTTTCTCTTCTGCTTTTTTTTTTCTTTTGTATAGACGATTTCAGGCTTACTTAAGTCAATTTTTAGAAGCTTGCTACGAGTAGCATGCATCAACCAAGCTAGCATGTTGATGATGTCCCACATTGATAGTCGATGTATTATGCTGTATAAATGCTCAGTGTCTAGAGTGGCTTCAGTTAGGCCTGTGGTATATAGGCATACCAAGTCAAATGGGACCTGGCACATAGTCTTCACTCAATTTTTAGGGGTTGAGGACCGATCGGCCATGTAGTTTAAGTCCCCAGGTATCAACATCAATGAGGCCAGCGTTGAGCTTAGAAGTTCAGCGCCAATGTCTCTGGCGTTGATCTCTTCACGCCGTCTCTATTTTTGAATGTCGTTTTAAGAACGACAGACAACGCCAACGTCTTTGACGCTAAGACCTTAAATCTCAGCGTCTTAGGGGTTGTCATGAACTTTGGGGTCCAATTTTTGTTGAAGTTTTTTAAAGTCTACTTTGTAAAAATAAGTTTTCTGGAAGGATCAAACAGCTACTTTCAGGGTTTTAGCTGCGGTTAAGCTCATTGGGAGTTCTTCCACGCCCTTCCAAGTTCCATCACGGCCAAACAAACCTTCTTTTTATATAAAGGAAGGTTTTAATAATATCAAGACAATTACATTACATTCAAATCACGGACAAGGAAGTCCGAATTATGGTTAAACATTGGAACAACGGTTGTGTCTAGTCCACATGATGTATCCTCCCTCAACTGAGGCCCCATTTGGTACTGGCAGTGTACGTAATAACCATTGCAACACGAGACAGTTCAGGCAAACAAATTTCCCTAGAAAAACACACTTAGGGCGCCTGAGATTCCATGCACGCAACACGAACCCAATTTGTCAACATTGTCGACCTGTCCCCTGCTTTAGCGAGCACGGGAGGTACAGAAAATCAACCCCTGCAATATGGGCTCCGGAAGCGCTCCTGCCTCTTTTTCTCGTCATCTCGGCGGGTTTGACACAAGCGGATTCGATCGGCGATCGGTTCTTCCTTGATCTCGACTCGAGGGGACAGGAGCTTGTGCGAGCAGCCGGCCCACGACACATGTGCGTCCCTTTCTTCCAGGTCGAAGCTTCCGCTGAACCGAGAGTCCGAGACCAGTGAAGCCATCACGCCATCACGAGAGCTAGAGCTAGCAACAACACCGCCGTGTGCCCGTATTTTTGTCACCCCGCCTCATGCGACGGGAGCTCGATCCGTCGATCGTGTGATTAACAACAGAACAAGATGGCGAAAAGCCGAAAAGGTGCGGGACCTGCGTTTGCTGGCAGAGTCGCCGCTTTTGCAGGCATGACGCAGCTTCCGACTGGCCGGGGCCGGCCGGCCCACGAAAGGAAAATTGCACGGAAGTTATATTTGGCCGTGCATTGCATGTATATAATGATCGATCTAGTGACGAACAGAACTTGATTGATGTGTGCTTAATGGAAAACAGACGTGCATGTATGCTGATTAGACAGAAGTCACGGAATCACATGAACCTACAATGCGCGGGTAACAGAAGGTGCTGCATGGAAGATCGACTCTTGGCTGGCTGTACCCCTGCAATAACCCTGTCAATGACTGACTGCACGGGGCTAATGAAAGCGCTCAACAACCCTGTCAATGACGTATTCAGTCCGGTCAAAAACACTAGTTTGACTTCGTTTATGATCTCTGAGGTACAGATCTAACAGTAAATTAGGGCATGTAAAATGGGTATATCAGCTGTAAGTAAACTTTGTTCACGCTCGATATTCGCTGGTATGAGAGAGAGAATGTAGCCGTAAACTAATTTGATTTGATGTTGACTTTAAGGGACGACAACGAGAAGTTATGGAAACGATATCACCGTTATAGCAAAGCAGTCTAGTACGTGTATGTACAGTGGACCGGTTGATTCTATTTTAAGGATAAATAAAAGTATACAGACAACATAACAACCAACCCACGATATGTAATGTCTCATTTGTTGCCTCTATAAAAGAAAATTACATAGAAACATCTCAACGGTTAAACATACCTTTAAATAGATTCATACTAAGATATAATTAGTTCATAAAAATAACAAAAATAAATATCTAATGTGTTTATAGGATCATAAAGATACTTCTTTACAGAAATCTATGCATATTACTTTTATGATTTTATAATAATACTTTTAAGGGATTGATTGTCGACAGAGAACTCCTAAATTATCCACATTCTAGATCGTTCAATCACTTGTGCAGCTATAATAATTCACCCTTATCCCCTTCATCTCTCCATCTCATATGAACCGCTCAGCACAATCGAGCCCACGCCTATGCCAATGCCGATGTCACTACCACCGCTAAGTTCCTCCATGCCCCCATGCTCCACCCCTTGACCTCACACGGTGAGGCTCATTGGATCGGCTTCCTCTCCCCTCTCCTCCTGCCCAAGCTATTCCATCCCATTGTTTAACACGTCTCCGGCGACTCCTCCACTAGCAAAGACACCATCACCGCCCTGCCTCATAACTCAGATTTTGTAAATATCTAAATGCAAGCTTTCACGTTTAATGAACCAAACAACATCTCCTATGATTCAAGCTAACCTAATATAGACATGTGTTGTAAATAGTTATATAAAAAATTGAAAAAAAATAGTAAGATATATTGGGATAATATAAGTTACCTCACAGATATGTAACTTCAAATTTGACCTAATTTAGAGAAATAAAAATAAAAATTATATGTACATTCTGCAATGTCAAATTTTGTTTTTTTAAGTGTCAATCAAATTTCAAGCTGCATGTTTGTGTACTAACTTATATTTAGGGATGAAAACGGTTGAAAACAACTAAGCCATTTTTCACATCCGTATTATTTTTCAGGAATAAAATCGAAAACGGTAAGGTAAAAACAGGATCAATATCGGAAGTATCAAAAATGAAATAATATGACCAGCAAAATGCTGGTTGAAGCATCAAATAGGTAAGTCGAGTCAGAAACAATGAACTGTAACATCACGCCTTAACTAAAAAGTCTAGCATAAATGCATGATGCTGCCACGTCTTGTGCTACCGTTGCCGATACAAGGTCTATAGGAATGAGTGTTGGGTGGCTAAGTTATGACTCGAAGTATGTTGGGTGTGTGATGCCCTAGCCTAGTCCTACTCCTCATACACTACATGATGCTGGTCATTTGTCCTTCTATTTTGTGGGTTGTTGGCTTATACTTTTGTGGGGGGAATAATTGAATACGTAGAGTACGGGGATGGTCATGGGCCCACTAAAAATATTAATGGTCCATATTTATAAACGATAATTATCAGAAGAAATGGTCGGTAAACGGCCAAACCATTTTTAGTGCCATCTTCGGATTATTTACCATTTTCACGAAAATCATTTCTATTTCCTCCTGTCGGTTAATTTTGATAATGACAGATAAAAGATTGGGAACTTCCATGACCGCTTCAACCCTACTTAATTATTTAGGCTGTATGCGTAAGCCTAGATACAAATGTTTGCACCTATATTAGGAAAATCATTGTCCATACGGACAGCGCTCATCACACGAGCCTATCCAAACTCAGTCTGGATGAGATGTACGGGCCAAACTAAGCTAAGGACATTCGGGTAAACAAAGACACCCTACAAGCTGCGTGCACTTGCACGTCCGTTAAAGAAAAAAGACTGCAGCCAGATGCATGCATAATGGATTAATATAATAAACGCACACTTTTTGTTTGAGAAAAGAAGGAAAGAAACCGGATGAATCTTCTTACTTATAAATGGGCCAAGCATGGCGGCATGCACGTTCATGGACCTTTGCAGTGGTTGTCTTGTCGTCGAACATGGCATGTGTTTTAGTGTCTGCAACTTCGTCTTAGCTAGTGTCTGCATGTGTCTCTCAGGGCCTTCACATCATAGTCATGCATACTCATAGAAGTGTTCCTAGAGGGAAAAAAAAAGACATATTGAATCGGGATATCCTCCTCACAACGGACGCTACTCTCCGGTGGATCCACGTAAATTTGTTATTTGAGTTCTATCCTTTAATTTATTTATTTTATATTTCAGTCCAAAAAAATAAAAAAAAAGCCTATTGAGAAACAGAAAATCATATAAACGTCAAAAAAAAACCCAAATCCCCACCCTCCCGGTTGCTGACCCACCCGATCCCGTGAAACAACGCCACCGCCGCTGCTCCACTCCTACAACAGTAACGATTTCGGCTGCGGCGGCTCTGACACGGATCGATCAGCGGCGGCATGGCGCCTCCACTCCACTCCTCGGCGAGCTCCGTGATGGATCGAGTCACAAACGCCGCCAGTGACGAAGCAGCTAGTGCAGAGGCAGGAAAGTAACGAAGCTGCTGGTATCCCCCTGGGGTAACGAACGGCTCTTCAGAGCATTGTTTATGACAGACGTGGCATGAATCTTTCTACATGGTGAGCTAGGAAAATGGTCTAGCTCACCCGACTGTGAGAGCCCTCGATGTCTACAACTTCCGGCTCCTTTGGACCTTGCAGAGCTTGCAACTGGCTTGGAAATGTAGTTGAGGATGCTTAGGCATGACGCTAGCTATAACTGATAGTTACTCTTCCGAGTGTGAACTGTAAAAGTTGGACATGACCATCTAAAAAATCGTTGTTTGTAATGTACATACAAATTAAATACTGCATCCGTCTCAAAATATAACTATTTGAACAATTCAAATTTATCTTAAAATATAACTATTTCTATGCCATCTACCACATCTTCATCAATCACAACCATCCTTCATTTTATTTTTTCACCTACTTTCTCTTCTCAACCAATCACAACACTCCATTCCCCCAACCTTAATCTAAAAACGGTATAAGTTTTTATATTTTAAGATGAAGGGATTATAAGATTAGAAGAGCAAGAATAGAAAACTAGGAAGGTATAACGAGCGTAGCGCTTGGGACAAGAAAATTTGTCTAGTCTGCGGACTGGAACGTGCTCGTGTGCTACGTCCACTCAATTTTGTTCTACGTGGATAGCCGCTGAAAAGGTTTGTTTTGACCTTGTGCTGGCTATTCATGGGCCATGTACGAACTGACCATAATACATTCATACAATAGAAATAGAAATAGAAATACTCCTGCATACTACTACTAGTAGTAGCAACAAATTAAAAGGATCAAAAGAAACTCATATGTTCTCATGCTAGCGCCAAAGTGTATATATACTTAATATATCCTACGATTAGATATGTTTAGCACACTGAACGTACTACGCTTCATTTAAATTGAATAAAGTAGAGTACAGTGATCATGGTATACGAGTTTTTACATTTGTCAATCCCGTTTGATGTATAGATGGCCAAGAAAGGTATCAATGTTCAAAACTCCGTAGTATTACGGAGTAACCTTTGATCATAAAGCATATCCTAGAATAGATTGATGACTCTGAAACTAATTTCGCATTTGTTTGCATTATTGTTTTCTTCCCCTTTCCTACGGTGCATTATTGCTTTCCTATATATAAATTGTTCTAGCTAGTGCAGCTGTGTGCATTGGTTGTTCCTTTTTGTGAGGTCAGGGAGATGCCAAATCCCAGCTCTCCGACCAACCACTGTCGGCCTGCCTCACTAGCTGTCCTCACACAACTGAACAGCAGGAAACAAATAACTCATGGCCTACTTGTTCATGCGGCAGAGCAAAGTACAGTACTAGAGCCAGTACTACGTTCGGAGCAGGGCTTTCAAAAACCACTCGGCCTCTCAAGTAGTTCTTTCATTGATACATGTAATAATTAAAACAAAAGTTATTTGCCATCCAAAGCTGATAACCTCCCTTATTTACCCCCGTACATCAGCAAACCGTTAGTGGATCAGTAACAAGATGTTTTGTATTGGCACAAAGGCCAATAACCGAGTGGTTACCATCCCATCCTCAACTAGTTCAGACATTACATAAGCCATGCCTTAACTATCTATGTAGGGGTAGGCAAAATTGACCAAAACCAAAAACAAAACAAGATGAACGAGACCGATTAATTAACACATTCTCCATTTATAGCAACCTAGCTCCTCCACTCTTGATGCATGAACCACCCAATCTGCTGCCACGTTTATGTCGCACGACCTGCTGCCCCTCCCAATTATTTTGATATCATGAAACTGTCACAAATTTTGATCAAAACCGTTATCAAATTAGACTTACGGAAAACGAAATTGCTCGATACTATTTTTTCTCTCAATGTAATTTGGTCTCGGATTTTAGGTGTCTGAATTTTTAAAAACCAACCGAAAATAATGGTCAGACCTAACTTTGTATCGTTGGTGAGAGAAATAAAATGAAGGAGCCAATTCAGATTATCAACTGTATCTAGTTTGTATAGATTATCAATTGTATCTAGTTTGTATAGATAACCAAAATTTGTACGTATGGAGTCTCGTAAGATACGTGGAAACAAACAGGAGTCAGGACATATTAGCGCTTAGCGGCGTATTGGCTTGATCTCCTACATTTTGGTCACGGCTCACGACCAACAATATTTCCGCTTCACCACAAACATCAGCAGATTTTTCACGTCTCAGTGTGTGTCACAACTTTTTGCTCTGTTCAACCTACCTTTCTCCTTGCGCTTTTCTGATTAAACTAGCGTGGAGTCTTCCTACTTGTGCTTTGCAAAATTTTCTCAAGTTCCGAATTATTTCAGCACTTTAATGTATTATTGCATTTAATTTTATTTTTTTATTTTTTAATTCGAAATTTTGGTTATCTTTATATGTACTCTAGAGCCTCTTTCAATATCCTTATTTTTCGTTATGAATTATGATTATTTCTAATTTTTTTTGTCATATGGACTCTAAAATCTTGTTTAATATTTCTTATTTTTAATTCATTTTTTATTATTCCTAAATTACATTTGTATATGGACTCAAGAGTATCTTTCAATATTTCATATATTTTAATTTTAAATTTGAGATATTTCTAAGTTGAATTTGTGTATGAATTCTACACTCTTTTAATATTCCTTATTCCTAAATTATATTTGTATATGGACTTTATACTTTTCTCTCAATATTCAATATTTCCAATTTTCAATTTTAGTTTTTCCAATTATGTTTCCATATGGACTCTAGAGTGCCCTTCCAATACTTGATATTTTTTTAAATTCCTGAATTAGATTGTATTTCTATATGGACTCTATTATTTTTCTTTTTTAGCAGTTAATGTGAGAACCTTTAGGCCATGAGAGCAAACCTGGTGTGTTATTTTTATATTACTTTATTAAGATAATATTTTTTTTAATATTTCTATACTATTGTTAGATAATGGAGAATCCGGCCATTACTTTTAAAAAAAAGCTACAAACACTTATTATAGAGTTCTAGAAAACATACTATTAAAAAATAATTTAGCTCTCATAGAGGGCCAAATAAACCACGAGAAACAAAAGGAATAAGACTTACGCTAACCGGAGATATAGCTTTATTCGAGCCTATTGCTAAATCTCCAACAAAAATATGCATATACATGCATATCTAACATCTCAAAATTTTCAGCATGCAATTGAAATGCATTTCTTGTCCCCTTCATTTCTTTGCTGGTGCGCCTCGCCTGGAACCAAATCCTATACGTTGCCTTAAGATGTCCCTACTAACATCATGTTATTAGCTTTTGAGTTCATGCCCACCACCCAAGTTCCTCCTTTATTATCAGAACGAGTAGGTATTCTCAAACCCAATGTCGCATAGACAATTCTCCATAGAAATTTAGCATAACGACAATCAAAGAAAATATGTTGGATATATAGTTTCATTGTGTATACAAAAGCAACATTTTAAACCACCATCCTAATTCTTTTTTGCTAAATTTTCTTTTTGTTAAAACTACCCCATTGATTAAGTAAAAAAAAACTTTTATCTTTAGGGGTAATTTTAGTTACTAAATGCCTTTATTCATGTCTATATGCCCATTATTAATCAAAACTGAATACATTGAATGAACTGACAACTGGCCATTCCAATGCAAGTTCCATTGAAGCAAATCCACCTCATTATTCAAATTAACATGTAAAATCTTTGCAACTAAGTTAAACCATTGTACTCTATTATGACCAATTAAGGATCTACGAAAAGATACATTTAGTGAAACAGTGTACATAACAGTTGCAATAAAAACACTCTTTCTTTGAACGATATCCTATAAAGACGAAAAATTTTCTCGAAGGAACTTTCCAACCATTTATTTTATGGACCTAGACCTTTTCTGTAATCTTAGATATTTTGTCTTAGTATCTTCTAATGGTTTGTCCAAGTTAAAGTTCATCTTATGGCTATGCTGGTGGAAGAAGTAAGGGTGCGTTTGGTTGCAAGCCACACTTTGCCACAAATTGTCACATCTAAGATTAGACAAGTTTGACCAACTTGGCAACTGTTTGGTTGTTGTCACAGTTTGTGGCAAGATTCCCTTCAAACTAGATAGGTCCCGCGCGTCAGTGACATGAAAAAGTGTGACAAGATTCTCTTAGGCTAGCCAAAGTGTGGTGAAGAATTTGTTCACCTCAATTTAGACAAGTGTGGCAATTTTTATTGGCTAGTGGTGGTAATATGTGGCTAGCAACCAAACACACCCTAATTATTTTGCACAAGCACATTGCAATTTGCAATTGCTGGGAATAACAAGGGCGTGGGGAAATATTTTTTTTGCATGATTGTAATTGTTTTTCTAGGCCATCGGATATTCGAATGGTTCTGAGATTTGTGGCACCCTTTGGGATATCCCTCTCTAGCAAAGCAAACCAGCTGCTGACCTAGTCAAATGCCCCCATAACCATATCTTAGCTACCCCACACAAGACTCCTACAAGTGTCTCACGCACGTACGACGTCCGGCCCTCGCGCTCTATATATAGGGCCTCGCTTCCAAGTATCTAGCTCGCAGCATTAATTCGTCGACGCGGGCTTTGCGGTAGCCAGAGAAGCTAAGCTAGCTAGCAAGTTTACTAACGTGCTCTTCGTGTGACGCGTACACGGCTGTACAGACACACACTGAAAACCTTCGCTTACGTAGCCGTCCTCCATCCCGACCATGCCGGCCTTCACCGAGATCGCCGTCGACCCGCCACTAGCTGACAGCTACCGCACCCTTCTTCGCGCCGGCGGCGGCGACTGCATTGCGCCGGCGCCTTCGTCCGAGAAGATCATCAGCGGCGGCTCGGCGCCCGACGTGATGGAGCGCGACCTGCCCACGATAGACCTGAAGCGGCTGACGAGCGGCAGCGCGAGGGAGAGGAAGGCGTGCGCGGACGCCATGGCGCGGGCGGCGTCGGAGTGGGGTTTCTTCCAGCTGACGAACCACGGCGTGGGGCGCGAGCTGATGGAGGAGATGAGGAGGGAGCAGGCGCGGCTGTTCCGTCTGCCGTTCGAGACCAAGGAGAAGGCCGGCCTGCTCAACGGCTCGTACCGGTGGGGCAACCCCACGGCCACGTCGCTGCGCCACCTCTCGTGGTCCGAGGCCTTCCACGTCCCGCTCGCCACCATCTCCCAGGAGGACTGCGACTTCGGCGACCTCACCTCCTTGAGGTAAATATATTGTATACCCGTGTCGCTACCGTACGCACAGTGTGTGTGTACCTTTGCACCAGTGACAGGGGCAGCGGCGTCGTCGAGCCAGCGTCGCTGCCCCGCCTGCCGTTATCAGTCGTCCTCTGGCCCGGCCTCGTTGACTATGAGCAGTTGAGCACCGGCCAGGAGCAGAGCCCTGGCCGCCGCACTGCACTAATTATGGATTAGTTCATCTCACTTTGTTATTTTTTTATAACCTGTAGAGTTCAAATTTAAACTTGCATGTTTTTCATGTTTGTAAAGTCATATATTTCATATTAATTTATCTTCTTAATTTTTTTAATTTTTTTTATAACCATTTAGATGTCATGCAATATGTGGGTTGACATCCATCTGGGTGCTAAAAAGAGTTTCCCTTATATATGCCTATTATTGTCTTTTTTTATGCAAGAATGGTACAAATTTTGTTTGAAACTTTGAACTTTCTTCTTAGCGCGCTAAGGGCCGGTTCGTTATCCATTTGATGGAACAGTTGCCTGAGGTCATCCATAAGGTCTGCTAATATGCATGCACGTCACAAGCTCATCACTGGATACTAACAACATTAATTAGTCTATGTTTTTTTAGTCATATGTGCACAGTGAACTAGCACACAGCAGTTTCACACACTTGCACGAGTACAATCTCAGGCGACAGTTATAGTGTCTGCGTCTTAGCGGTACTAGCGTATAGTACAAAAAAGCACTTTAACTGTGGTCAGAAAATGAGGTATCTCTGTTAATTGAGAGATCATTCAAGCGATATTTCTGTTGGACACGTACTCGCCGAGACTGTTTGACACATACGCGCATGGGCGCGATCGATCCCTATAATAATTCTTGATGCATGTCCTTACAAACGACGGTCTCCAGAAATTTCAAGCCAGCGGCAAACTTGCCTGTCGACTCCTATATTCCTCTCATGTGAGTCGATGAGTGATGATATTATGTGTGCGGTGGCATATGTGCCCACGAAACGTGAGTGCCTTTTAGAACACTAACCGAATTTAACGCCTTCGTGTCCATCGAACCAGCCTACCAACGCCCGTCCCACACGTTGTGATCTACGTGCTTATTATATTGTCTGTCTCGTACAATCCGCTGCATGCAGCTTTCATATACAGTGAAGAAATGGGAGAAATATCTCCGGAGAAGCGCACACGTAGGCATAGCATGCACGATCCCTCCATACTATTTATACCTCTAATTCGCCGGTCTAAATCGAGTAGATTCATAAAACTGAACCACTAGATTACTGATGAGATCATAGATCATATATACAACAATAGTTACCAAGGGCCATATCGAAGAACTTGGCCCTATGGTAAACACAAAACGAGGTTTTATATTTAAAATATACTAAAATGGAAAGGAAATTTATTATAGTTGCTCAATAAATCTAGGCTAGACACACCCTTCTCACTTATTGCCAAGTATTTTTTTTATTGCCAAGTTTTTTATTGAAGAGGTTAAGTTTGTTACAACGACCACCGATCATTATCTAAAAAAACGACCACCGATGTTTGCTCAATCCGTGTCATGGTGTCCCTTTGTAGAGATAGCTATCAATCCAACATACGTGTCCTATGAAAAAAATCAACCTCCGGCAAAGATTTGGACATAGCTAGAAGATGTCTTTTTTTTAACAAAGAGAGTAGTCATCTTTAATTAGTTATGAGTTGACAGAGGTCTGAGATGTAAATCATTTCTATTATCAAAAAAATTAGTTATGAGTTACTCTCCAGTAAACATGCTTTATATGCGACCTGACAACTGGAGTTATGCTAGAAAGCTCAAAGAATGACAATTAATGGTGATAGCTCCTTGCCTACGAAATAGTTTAGTCCTGATGCAGGGATCAAGTTTCCTTTAATAACTATAAAAATATAATCATTAATTCTTTAACACGTGTTCACGTTATCATAAGCTTTTTTTTGAAGTTGTCATGGTAATCATCTAAAATCAATTGATTTTCAACAAAATAGAAAATAATATGCATGCGTTTATGGACGTCTGTGTTTATATTGTGATTCTTAAAAAAATTACAGATCCTAAAACATATTCGAATATGTTGGTTGAACCAACCCACTAGAATTTTGAGGGCCTAATTAATTATGGGCCTTATGCATAGCCCACCTTACGACTGGCCATGGATAGGCCTGATCATGCATAACCGTTGAATTGATGCATATTGTCGTGGTCAGTGGTAGATTGCCTGATCATGGCCCATTTACAGTAAGTATCAAATTAGTTGATATGGTATGGTTTTAAAAATCAAGTTGTAAAAAAAACTTATTGTTACCATCTGGACATTTTATTGGATAAATTTTGGAACCTAATTTTCAAATTTTTTAAACAACATTTAGTTCTGAATTTAAATTTTAAATCCGTATGGTTCCACCATCCTAAACACCCTGAAACGGGGAAACCAGTCTCCGGTGTCCAACAGGTCGGCCAATGGACGCTGGTGTTTAAACCTGTCCGGCCAATACTAATCAGTGATTTTACTGTTTATTACTGTTACCCACATGAACTTTTACTGCAGCTGCCTGTACATGGACGATTCTACAGTTGCAGCAGCACTTAACGGAAGTTGTTTGGCGTGCAGGGGCGTGATGCAGGAGGTGGCCGGAGCAATGTCACGGGTGGCGAACACGGTGGCGGCGGTGCTTGCCGCGAAGCTGACAAATACAGGGCACGGCGGCGCCGGTGCACGCGCGGCGGCGTGGTCGTTCCCGGCGGGGTGCGACGAGACGACGTGCTTCCTGCGGCTGAACAGGTACCCGGCGTGCCCGTTCGCGGCGGACACGTTCGGCCTGGTGCCACACACGGACAGCGACTTCCTCACCGTCCTGTGCCAAGACCAGGTCGGGGGGCTGCACCTCATGAAGGACTCCCGCTGGGTTGCCGTCAGGCCCCGCCCCGACACCCTCATCGTCAACATCGGCGACCTGTTTCAGGTAACAGTGCGCCGCTATAGCCCCTCTCAATACCGCCGCTCGATCAATCGATCGTCACGCTGCCGCGCAGTCATCGTTGTGTGTTCCACCTTTGACATGTCTTTGTGTGGATTGCATTTCTGTATCATATCGCGATCGATCTCATCCTCCACTGAAATATTTGCGCCTCTGCTTTTTGTGACAGGCGTGGAGCAACAACAGGTACAAGAGCGTGGAGCACAAAGTGGTGGCCAACGCCAAGACGGACCGGCTATCCGTAGCCTATTTTCTATGCCCGTCCTTCGACTCTTTCGTCGGCACATGCGGCGAGCCGTCGCCGTACAGGGCCTTCACCTTCGGGGAGTACAGAAAGAAGGTGCAAGAGGACGTCAAGACAACCGGGAAAAAAATTGGCCTCCCAAACTTTCTCAAGCATTCCTCCGTCCAATAATAATAGCTTAAGTGTGAAAGTTATTGTCTCTTGTTTTATGCTCTATGGTGTAGTTGTAATTAATGGTCAACTCGACCATATCCTACTTACTGTATAATTGCGTACGCGTTGTACAGGGCCGAAGGAAGGTTCCCTTATCGTTTTCGTGCCTCTTTTTTTATTGTAATTGCAAAATGTAATATATATATATATATATATATATATATATATATATACAAGTGATTTCACTTAAATGGAAAGGCGTGTAATTATGAACTTATGGTTTCGTGAGTCCATGACAGACTCATCACATCATAAAATAATTAAATAGCTTCATTTTAAACCTCTTTTTTAAAAGGTCCACTCGACACCCTCGACTACAAAACTAAATCGGTTAGCTATGTAATGCTTATCCTTCGATCTTATTTAAATATGCGCTAAGACGTACTTACCTAGTGAGGGGGCGTTCGGGTGGGCATGAGCCACTGTCGTCCATCAGCTAGGCAAGACCAACCAGGAAATATGGCATCACCCAGTCGCACGGAACACATTGTACCCTGTCGCCTAGCAAATCACGTGTATTTTTGCAATTGTTTTCAAATCCAACATATTCACATAAATTCACGAAAATAAATATATTTAAAAGTTTTTTAATAGTGTAAATAAGGAAATATATTCCTCTAATTAGTAATATTTGGCCAACCAAGAGTCATTAATATAAGTAACTTTCAAGAATGTATTGGACAAAAAAGAAGATCGAGGCAAAGGTGAGTTTTATAGGGATCAAATATTGGTAATACATCATCTTTAATTGTGATGCTACCACTAGGCTATATGGACAAGTGATATAAATCATACATTGTATCAAAAAAAAAAAAAGTGGTATGGTTCATGAGTGCCTATATCATTAGTTAGCATCACAAAATTTAGTAAGGTAACCTATATCAATCACCATAAAAACAATCCATTAAACGTCCCAATATGTCTCGTAGTGCAATTGCAAGCGGCATTACTCTTGTACAACAGGATTCTTTCGTCGTTTCATGACTCACCCAACAAAGCCTTGTTGTGAGCGTGACTCTAGGCACTGAGGCGACATGAGCAATTGTGGATCAAGCATTTCATGCAAATAAAGTCACAGGTTCATTGCGATGACAATTCAAAGCCTCACTTTTATGTGACATTCGGTTGAAGTGTATAAAATAAATAGTGTGTATTTCTCCATCAACTTAGATTTCTGAGTTAAACTGATCATGTTCACTTGGCTTGCACAATTAAATAAATAATTATAGACAACTCGATATTACACGCTTGATACTTGAGGCCTCACGTGAGGGAGAACATTGAAGCGTATAAAATTAATTGTATGCGTTTTCTATCAGCTTAGGCTTTTAAATTAAATTTTTCGGTGCATAAAACTTAACACTTCGTCGTATTGCAGGACAGTTACCACGTTTGACACGACGTTTTGTGCTTGGAGGCAGGGAAGTTATGCTTGCTTAGACACATGACTTGACATGGACATGGCCTCCTTTGTGATCTTGTTAGGTATTAAAACTTTTAATGGTCAGTTATCAATTTTTGTAGTGTAGTTACTCATGATACCTTCTCATACACCGTGAAATTCCTATTGGATAATACAGCCAAATGAGCAAAATGAGTAGTGTCTTCTCATCGATCCTGTGAGTACTGAGTAGTGTCTTTTTCATGTGCATCGGTGGAATCAATCATAATGTGTGATCGTGTCTCTTTTGTTCTCTCTTTTTCTACTTTTTGAGAAAATGACATTATTCCCGTTGCTAAACAAGGGAATAATTGTTGGCTTTATATTATACAAGAGAAAAAAATTAAAAACATCACAATATTTTGACATTTCAAAAGGAGGCAAATCAAGAAAAACCGTCCATACCGACTCCTCCGTGTCCACTATGATATTATTCTCACTAACCGTTGTGATTCTGTTGTAAGAGAAAAATCTATACTGAAAAATCATATTGACACCTCTATTACTCGATAAGCTCCTTTTTTTATTTCACCAGGAGGGAGAGACTCCCCGCATGAATTTATTTCAAACACCCATCGAACGGCAGAGTTAGAAAGGTTAAAAATAACACATTCTAGTTACATGACGGGTGGAAAATTCTCCTTTTTTCATTCAGAGATTATGTTTCTATATGTGATATTTACTCGCTCAGTCCAGAGAGAGAGCAGTCTTCAATACATAAGCGTAGCAGACCTAGTAGGATGGATTTTTATTACGGAAAATGATATTGTTCCTTAAAAATTTTGGATGCTAAGGAGAAACTCAACACCCAAATCTTTTAAAAGAACAGTATCCTTTCTAGTAATGAAAATCCATCCTTCTAGATTTGCTAGGCTTATGTAGATGAGTCGAACATCAAGCATACATCCTCCTGTTTATGTTGGAAGACAACCAACTGAGCACAGCCTCGTTAGCCACAATGAAAAATTTGACATCCATGCCGACAAATTCGACCCTTTCTGTGCCGTCAAATTCCACCCTCGGATGTAGGGCCCTCGTCACGTGTAGCAAATGAAGATGTAGGGCCCTTGTCACGTGTAGCGAATGAATCAGCCGGAATGTGGAATCGGGACATCGATCGGTTCTCTTTTGCGCCCTCTTGTTCTTCTATTTTTCTTGAGAAGATGCCGTTAATTCTGTTGATGCATCCGTGGCCGCACAAGCCTACCTCCGTTCGTCGTTGAACTTTCAAATGACTACAAAGAGAACCATGGGTCACTGCCACTGGTGGGTGCGACACTTAGAGCGACGTCCACTTGGAATTATAACGTTCCTTAGTGATCCGTACTAGAATCGAGTTATATGAGTTATATGCCCTTTTACATTATATTAAGGAGTTCTAAAAAAAACATTATATTAAGGCACCCACAATGGTAAGGGTAAGGTGAAGTACTCTCTATATTTTATGTACACTTTAGCTAAAGACTACTATATTAGAAGTAAATCATCTCAATGGTATGTCTACACATATATCTACAATTGCATATATAAATGACAATAATCCATCTTAATCCTTTTTTATTTAATCTCTTGTCTTATTTTTACTATAGACTTTCTTCATGTTAGTAGATATATAAATGTGCTCTCTCTTTATTTAATCATTTTTACGTAAAAAAGTAGTGACAAGGATCTTTTATAGGGAGCGTATAGATAACCATCGTATAATTGCATATGCATGCACCGAGGAATCGGGATATACAACAACGATTGCTTTCTGCCATGCAGGGGCATCCTATTCATTATTCACCAAATCACCATACATATCTCGAGTTATGTGGCAGCGGAGAGGCGCACGACTCATTTGCGCGCGCGGCGGACAGCCCCATGTCCAGGACCATGTGTCCGGCTGTATTGCGACTTGCGAGGGAGGCGAATCCGAGCATAATGGGATCGCGAAATAATAAATGGCCTGATCAAGCAGACAATAAACGCAAAAGAAAAATCTAAGAAGGCCTTGTCTACTGCGCAACTGAGCTCCAGATGCCCATCTGACGCTCGGTTCTTCCGTTACAACCTCTGTTAGATTGAAAAAGGAAAGATAAAATTTTAAATAGGGAAAAGAAATAATTTCAAATAGAAAGAAAAGGGGAAAAGTTTCAAACATTAAGAAAAACAAAAAATAAAAAGGCATAAAATTTTGAATAGAAATAATTTAGAAAATTTTAAATCAAAACAGAATAAAAAATTTCAAACAAAAAGAAAACCAAAAATTCAAATAAAAAATAAATAAAATGAAAATAAAAAAGATTAAAAAATTCAGATAGAAAGTGAAAAGGTCCAAAAAAAATCCTCCAATGGTGGCCTCCATGCCGCTGGCAATGGTGGGTGTGGCCCTCACCGCTGTTGGTGGAGGACGACGTCACCATCAGAATCAACACACTTGCGCATGGGAGAGCGTGCCTCGCCGACGTCGGCGCATCGCACAGGTTGCCAACATCTATAGGGAGGATTGGAGTTGCAGGGCCGGCAGAGGTCGCCGTCAACACACGGGCAGCGCGGGGGCGCTGGTGGAGGTCGTCGTCTTCTACGTCGACGGCAGGCACGGGGCAGCACAGGGAGGTCATGATTGTCGTTTGCGTGTTGTGCACAGAGCGGCACGGGAGACCTGCGCCCGTCATCGACGCACGAGGAGCGTCGCTAACGGAGGGAAGCGTCGTCGTCCCAGTTCTAGATCTGGATCTAAAAAATACGGAGAGAGAGGGGGACGGGGATTTAGGTAAATTAAAGAAAGATAGGAGGATATATAAAATAACTAAGGTACCGTTAGATTTAACGGGAGAAGTTAGTCGTCGTTTTCTGGATCGTGCGTCACCAGTGCCCCAACGCCTATTAGAAAACTGATTAAAAAATACCATTGACAAATGTCCATGTCTTAAAATGCATCGATACATGCAAGTTCTTTAAAATGCTAATGTACCATTAGCATAGGTGTCCGTGCTTTATCTTGACAAGGGAATGTGAATGGTGAATCTAATATGTGACCAGAATGAGCCACGTCATATGAGAAATAACAGTCATTGGATTAATAATAGAATCAATCCGAGCGGTCTAATGTAAAAAAGTATGAAGGCATTATAAAAAGGAATAGCTGAACTAGAAGGAATCCGGATGGTTCCATCACCTCCCCTTTCGAATAAGAAAAAGGATAAAAAAGACAGAGAAATGACACAGAGATGTGGTTTGCCTTTTTTAAGTTTAGTCATATAGTAAATTAAATTGTAAGTTAGAAAATGACCCTCAGCTACAAACATGTGTCCAGATCCACATATTATACAAACCTTAATTTGTTGCAGGCACTAGAAGTACTTAAAATTGTGTGCGTACCAAATATATGCCCACATGGTTTATTTAAAGTTCTTTCAGTTAATTAGTCACATGCTACATATGGATTTATAGCCGACACCTTTACTACTAATCCTTAAAATAAATTAATCTTTCATTAAAAAATTTACATAAATATCTTACAAAATTGTTTTAAGAAAACATTTAGCATCAGAATTTCCATTGACATGCAAAAATGCATCAAATATATACAGTTACTTTTTTTAAATCACAACATTCACGTAATATAGGAATTTTATAGCGTGGAATTTTATTGTCATGAGAATTTTTTTTTTTACAAATTAAGATAAATCTATGTATCTTGCCTAGAATTCCTTCTAAACATGTTCTGTAAACCACTATCCAAGTATGCAAAAAATTAATTTGCTAAAACTTGAGAATAGTCCCCCCCCAACCGAAAAATAATCCTCACGGAGCACCCATCCCCTGCCTAAACAATATATGCATGTCAAATTATATACATTACAACAAGCTAATTCATAATTTAAATGATTATATAATATTATATTAATATATATTGAGTAATCATTTGACAATAAAACACAAGATAACCATTTATCAAGGTTATATTATACAAATTTGAACCTCCATACATACAATATCAGTTACTCCATACATACAATATCAGTTAGTATTTGGACAAACCCTTAGAGATACTAAGGCAGGTCTCCGAGGGAGACATGGATGGATACCGCCATATTTTGTGGGATGAGTTTTCTGAAATAAATTCCCATAGATACTAAGTCATTACCATCCATATTATATCCCTGATGGAATAATTCCTGTGGATAAACGAAGAACGGGACTTCATTGTCATCTCTACTCTGACTTGTATATTTAATGGTACATTTGTGGGTGTGTTCGAGTGTGCATGCGCTTGTATGTTTTTATATAACAAAAAAATCTCTTTGTATAAAATTGAGATTATATTTTTTTTCCTTAGCGAAAAATGGATATATTAGTTCTCACAAAAAATGGATATATTAATGGCTATTTGGCACTAGTGCGCAGCGCGCCAGTTGTCCTACTGGCACACATATTTTCCGTTTTCTTTCCTCTTTAGTTCTGTTAGTCATTATTGTCCTCTACTAAAAAAATCCAAATAGAAAGAAAAATAGGTAATTTCAAAAGGAAAAGAAAAGGAGAAAAGTTTCAAATAGAAAGGAAGTTAAAATTTTCAAATAGAAGAAAATCGAAATTTACAAAAGAAAGAGAATCAAAATTTTCAAATAGAAAGAAAATCAGAAATTTCAAATAGATAGAAAATCAAAATTTTCTAATAGAAAGAAAAACTAAAATTTCAAAAAGAAAGAAAATCAAAATTCAAATAGAAAGAAATTAGAAAAAATCAAATTGACAAAATTAGAAAATTTCAAACAAAAATGATGTGCCCACGACTTGCACAAATATGACCATTGATGATACCATATACTCACATGTGAAGTCGTTTCGTAATAAGATACAGTTTGTGTGCTATAGCAATATATCGCTGCCTAATAATGGAAATATATATATTTGTTTGTATAGGAGTGCAAAACAAGATTGGTCCATCATATGGAAGACGGACACATTCCCATGGTGCATGTAGAGATGGAGGAGATGAAGGGTTGCTGCATTCTGGAATCCAATTCGGTCACTCGATGCAGTATGGACTTTAAACGATTGCCAATTGTTCGTATGACATCCGTTTTTGGCCCGTGAGTACTTGATGGAAAGGTTTCGGAGTCCTCTTTCCAACGGATCCAGTCACATAGCCAAATTCCATCTGAGTCAACGGGAATTGCGAAAACACGATGTTGCATCACCAGTAATGGGTCTATGGGCCTGTAACTTCGTCTGGGACCCTGGTCCAAGAGGGGCCCAAGTGGGATGCGCCCCAACCTAGTGGAGCATGACTGTAGGGAACCCTAGGGTGTCCTCCCACTCCTTTATATAGTTAGCTACCCCTTAGGGTTATTTGAGTTTTGATTAATTGTAAGCTTAGCTATTGCCACTTTGTTTGTAGCGCACGTGTCGACTAGACCATTCGTCTGCTTGTTCGGAATCCCACTTTATCGTGTATCGATCTATATTTGTGCGTCTTGTTTATCTAGTAATTCAGTTGTTTTTATCTTATTCTTGCTTGTTCTCGATTGCTTGCAGGAATAGGGTTTAATTGTACCGGCAAGATCAACAAACCCTCATAGAGGTTATCGATCGCTAAGACGCAACACAACGTCTTGTACAGTTGTAGTCGGATCGTCAACGTTTCTCCTAAATCGTAGTTATCTCAACTCACTAAAAGATCGGGCCACCCCATGCACATCAAAAAAATAAATGGAAATGTTAAATAGAAAAATAAAAAATGGAAAAAGAAATAGCCACCGTCGGCAGCCGGTGCGAGGGTAGTGTTGTCTCGCCTCCCACGGGGACATGTGGGGAGCCATCGACGAGGGCGGGCAGCGAGGCACCGCAGGTCGAGAGGGTGTGCCGCCATAGGTCGACGATCATTGGTTCGTGCGCGAAGGGGGGGAGGAAATGGGGGTCACCGTTGACAAGCACGGGCGCAGCTGTGAGGGTCGCCGTTGTTGTGAGATTGGGGGGAGGCAGCGCCAATGGTGAAGGCATCGCGTCGACTCGCTGCCATGCGCACCGCTGCAGCTGGTGGAGCTCACTGGCAGAGCCATGCCACATCAAGCCATCGACACCTCCAGTTTGAGAATGAGGGAGGGAAAAGGCTAGAGAGAGCGAGTGGGGGAGGGAAAAGGGAAAGAGAGAAAGTGAAGAAATATATGGTCCCTACCGTTAGTCTCCATTAGGGCTTGTTTAGTTCCAAAAATTTTTGGATCTAAGTGTCACATCAGGCGTTTGACCAGATGTCGGAAGGTTATTTTGGCTACTAATTAAAATACTAATTGCATAGAGTGTCATGAAACCACGAGACGAATTTATTAAGCCTTATTAAGCCATTATTAGCACATATGGATTATTATAGCACTTATGGCTAATCATAGACTAATTAGGCTCAAAAGATTTGTTTCGCGATTTCCATACCAACTGTGCAATTAGTTTTTTTCATCTTTTTTTTAAAAAAATGCTATATAATTGGGAAAAACCGGGACTTCCCTTAGTTCCCACATGTCTACAATACATGCACCGCCAACGCCCGCGCGCCCATCCTAAACAAATATCGCGTCACTGCTTATCGGTGGCCCTATTGGGCTGATGCATTTTACTTATCTTTTGGGCTTTTTGGGGAAACTGTAAACCACCAATCGATGGATCATGGACTGTGTCACGGATCGCAGTGTGGTTTCCGATCTTGTCACGGATTCGCTACTTATGCTCGATCTTCCTTTTTTTTTTTTTTTTGAGATCTGCTCGATCCTTGTTAACACGCGCCGTCCTGAACACAATGTTTAAGGGTGTCATGCTCAAGAACAACACACGTATACTACATACGCACCCAACCAATCGAAGCAACAAGCAAAGTCTTTATTGTTCCAGGTAATCAAAACACACATTACAAGACCAGCCAAAGTCGACAGTACGCGGTGCACGAAAACATCAAAAGAAAAAAAAAAATGGTTCATGACACGAGCGAGCGATATGGGGGCATGGGGGTAATGCCTGGCTTGGCTTGGCTTGCTGGGCGGATGGATCGATCGGCAAAGGCTAGCAGCGCTTCTTGCAGAAGCACTTGCGCTCGACGCCGTGGAACCTGCACTCCCCCCAGGGGAAGCCCTCGGTCATGCAGACGTGCTCGCAGTTGCTCTTCCTCATGCACGCGCCCTGGAACCTGTGGCTCTGCGACACGCAGTGCCTCGCCTCCGCCACCCTCATCGTCCCCATCTCTGCAGCATACAAATGGTACAACACACATTGGTACGATTCTTGACGAAAACTACTGATCAACCGACGAGAGGATTGATATGTGTCAATGTGTTATGTGTGTTACGAACCTGAGGCGACGAGGAGGAAGAGCAGGAAGAGGACGGGCGCAACCATGCGGCCAGAGGCGATCGCCATTTGCTCTGCTCCGAAGGAAAAACCTGCGCTTGACGTACTATAACGACGGAATCTGTGAGAATGTTTTTACACGAGCTTGAGCTTAGAGTGGTACGAATGCGATGGGGAACGCCGGACTGTAGGGGTTTATATAGCAGTTTCGAAGTCCATTTCGAAATTCAAATCTAGCAAGTTTCAGTTTTCTATGCAGGCTGAATCAGCAATGCATTGGAGACTGCGGGATGGACTTTTGTGGGTAAAAATTTTCTAATGCAACCAGCAACCGGCAATCTCATTGGTACCGATACAATTCCCTGCGAGCCGGTGCAGAAAGATAGTATTTGTGCGCTGGTTTAGAGGTGGTGTCTGTTGAGATGCGCGCATGCAGCTAAGATGTCTTGTGGATTTTGGGATGTGGAGAGCTAGTAGTAGGAAGCAGGGGTCATGCATGTTGATGCTGGCTGGCTGTGGGCTATGGGGTTCAGTAGTGACAAACTACGCAAGAGCACGGACAGCTACAAACTTTTGTTTTGTGTATTTGGCTTGGGAATGGGAGCTACCAACCGACCTGACAGTGAGATATGGACGGTACACGTGATCACCGCCGTCGATGCATGCGACAGATCAAGGAGCGGCTGCTAATCAAATTGTTCCCCGTGCATGACAGCTGGTCGGTGCTGACTGGTGGTGTCACTCAAACATGCGTAGTATTTGAACTGTAAATTGGTAAATGTGGTACCGACTACCGAGTCATGCTGTGCTCGTTCGCTCAGTAGTTCACATGGATTTGGACCTTTGGGGTAGGTTGGGCTCCAGCCCAGCTACCACAGTAGCTCCCAGAAGGCCAGAAATTTCAGCCTACAACAGTCAGCCGCCTGGGCCAGATTTTCTCTTCCAGCCTTGAGCCATGCGCGCGCCCAATACTTCCCATGTGGAATAAGTTTATTATGGCTCCTTTACATTGGCGTGGAGTTTCAAAATCATCTCTCAAACACAATAAAAAAATATTAGATCTCGAAGTCATCTAAACCGTCCAAAACAGATCCTAAGACAATATATAGAGGTGGTTTTACTAATGCAGCGTCCTAGTCAACAAAATAAATAAATAAATTATAGGACCAATCTGTCGGTCAAATAGGAAAATTAATTCCCTCCCATCTCTCCATCTTGTCCTTCTTTCGTCTCTTTCTCCCCTTTTCTCCTCCTCTCGGCTATGAGCGTTGGTGCCGGTGAGACTCGCTCTCATTGGAACGAGAGCAGAGAAGGATAGTGGCGGTCGGCGAGGAGGGACAACAAAGGCTGCGACATGGGGCGACGACAGTGGCTGCGGGTGCGAGAATAGGGCGATGACAGCGACATTGGGTACACGAGGTGACAACAGTGGTTGCAGGCGCGAGAGCGGGATGACGACAACGTCGGATACTGGCACGGGCACGGGGGCCGCGACGATGGATGAGAGGTGACGCCACAGACGCACAGGGACAACGACCACGACACTGGTTGTGGAAAAATTGCCGCGCTCATCTGTGACCGCTCGAGCTTTCCTCCCCTCGAGCTCTTCCTACTCCGCCAACGGCGTTGGCGCTGGCTTATGTAGTCATCAATCACTAGTGTGAGCGCGAGAGAGATGGAGGTCGAGAGGTTGTGATCAGTTTTGAACGGTTTTCGTAACTTTAGGGTCTAATATTTTCGGTATTACGGTTCGTCAGAATTCAACACACGTGCATTTGTATATCCAAACAAATTCTAGCATCACCGGAGGGATGGGAACCACATTTGTAGGCCAACTGTTGGTTGTGCTTGTGCCTAGCCAACCCAACACCGCTAAGCTGCACCTATACCATTCCAAATCCCTGTGTTCCCTGCAGGGTTTACCATGCCGCGCGCGGTAAACATCCCCTTACCGTGGCATGGTGCCGCGGTAACCGCCGTATAGTTTGCCGAAATTTGTCAAACTCGTTTAAAATTTGCATAAATTTAGTGAATTCAAGTGATTTTGCCGGCGATTTCCATGGTAATCATGCGGTACCTGCCATATTGCCGATGGGTGGTAAGGGGACGGCTGGGGGAAGGTGAGCCCTGGTTCCCTGTGACCAGATGGGACAAGTATTGTACCACTAGTGGTTGGTTGGTTGAGCCAATTGTTGGTGCACTAGCACAATCCATGCTGCGCAAGTGTGCGTGCATGTTAATTTCGAACCTATGGGGAGGTGAACTAACTGGAGAAATACATAAGCAGATCGCTATGCGTGTTGTCAAGTCGGCGCAGCTCCCTCATCGAACTGGGGTCTGGGGAATACTGACTCCAGATAAACAACCCGTTTCGCCGAGCGATGTCATGTTAGTCTGGCCAACTACCAATGTAACCTGATGGCGTGATCAATCCAATCAGTCATCAGTGTATAAATACGCATGCACTAATCCTCATAACCTGCACACCAAGCAAACGAGAAAACCAATATTCCCGCCATCAGTCATCTTAGCACCTTACAGACCAGGATAACATACAGCTTCCTACAATGGCCGCTACTTCTAGTTCTGGCAGCTTCTTAGCCTTCGCCATGGCTCTCGCTCTTTTTGCCGTCAACGTGAGCAACGCCGCTCGCCTCCTGGCAGATGCTACGGAGTCAGCGTCTCCCACTGCGTCTCCTGCCGCCGTCCCAAAACCGCCCCTTCCCACCGCAATGCCACCAATGCCAGCCGTGCCCGCGGCCACGATACCGCAGGTCACGTTGCCACCCATGCCCGCCGTGCCCACTGTCACGATGCCACCCATGCCAGCCGCCGTGCCCACGGTCACGGTGCCACCCATGCCGGCGGTGCCGAAGGTCACATTGCCGCCCATGCCGGCCGTCGTTGTGCCCAAGGTGACGATGCCCCCGATGCCTTCGGTTCCAGCCGGGATCCCCAAGGTGGCGTTGCCGCCGATGCCTACCATTCCGGGCGTGAACGTGCCGGTGGCGCCGTTCCTCGCGCCACCTCCTTCGGCCTAGGCGTGCGTGTCCTGTGTTCGCGCACGAAGGAGATGCTTTACTCTGTTCTTCTGAACGGGTCTCATCTCATGATCGGTCAGGTTTGGTTCAGCCGTACTTCTGTAACATTGTATGTTGACACGGTCTGTCGTCAATTTGTTTTGTGTAGTGATGCTTCTGTTGAGATTCTCAGTTCAATTTCTGGTTTTGTATATCGGGTGTTGTACAGTGATTATTAAGTAATATACATTTTTATTGTCTTTACTCGAGCATACCTGATTACAAGAACTAGCCTTGCACCCAACTAAAATGTCATCTGGATTCTTGAAGAATGATTGTTCTCTTGGATACTTGGTACATTTGAGTTGTTCAACACCCGAGTATCAGTGCGAATGCAGGATTCCTTCCTCGCCCACTGTGGAGCGCTCAGTAAGATACATTTCTGCAATAGCAGTATGCAGTGCAGCTCCAATTGGGATAACATCCTCATCAACGAAGAAGTGTGGGTTGTGAGCAGTGTGAATTGAACCAACTTCCTCATTTCTAATACCAATGCCAAACATAACGCCAGGAACCAACTGTTGGTAGAAAGCGAAGTCCTCGCCTGCCATGATTTTCTCGCCGGGCTTCACCTTGTCTGGACCAAGTAACTGTCTGCTCACAGTTTCTACGTGGTGATGCAGTTTCTCATCGTTGAAAACTGCGGGATACATTGGGTAGTCATCCTCTTTTATCCGGACAGCCCCCTTGCATCTATGCACGGCTGCCTGCCCTTCTACCACCTGGAAAAAGAGGGAGAATTTAGTCAGGGTGTACATATAGAGCAAGCTGTCTAATAATTCGACGTGATTGACTGTGAATATGCACACACACTAGCACCAATGCCATTCTAGAAGACAAGGCATGAATCGTTGACTACAAGAACCAAACCATGACTTAGATAGCCTGACTAAGTTAATAATAGGGCATGTTCCGTTGAATCTTGAATACTAGCTAAGATATAGAGAACAGCGTGAGGTTAATGGTATGTTTTTTATAGGTAATGAAATTAATTCCGGCTGTGATAAGAAATTCTTAGGATCATAATGATAGTTCAGCATGATCAGAACGAAGTTATGAAAAAAAGAGGTATATCCAGATAATAAAATCATGGCGTAGTGCTAACCTCTTTAACCCTTTTCTGGAGCCGATAGAGGCCTTCAGTAGTGAGGCTCCTCAAAGTACCTCCGAATTCAATGACTGGAGGTGTGGCATCAATAGCATTGCCACCTTTGACATAGGTAACTGCGAGCACCTGAAGGCAACAAATTAATACTAAAGAATTAGAACCGTTCACATTTTTCTGTGATTATTGCCACAAATAGATCAACTAGAGAATTTAAAGGTATCCAAAGAAATGTAGAAACATATAATTTCAACTAATGTGAGAACTATGAATCAAAATGAGTGTCATGCTTAGAAACCTATTTTCTCAACTAGATGAGTGTCATGTCATTGCCCAAGTGTAGATTTCCGAAGAAAATGTTGTCCCTTCACAAAATGTTACTATCTGTAAGGCGTTTTGACTTTTGCTTTCAACGTTTGACCATTCGTCTTATTCAAAAACTTGTGCAAATATAAAAACTAATAAGCCATTCTTAAAGTACTTTCGATAATAAATTAAATCACAAAAAAATAAATAATACTTTCATAATTTTTTGAATAAGACGAAAGGTCAAACTTTATAAGCAAAAAGTCAAAACGCCTTACATTCTAAAACGGGGGTAGTACTGAAAATAGACAAGAACTTAACTTTTGATCAAGGGTTATATTCATGCACAGACCTGAAGTCAGCCTTGTAGCAACTAGCACATCAAAATGCCAGAGCTTGTTTTTAATATTTTACACTTTACATTGGGCAACAACGGTGAATACTAAATACTGTTCTAAAAAGAATGCCACTAACTAGCCCTGATAAAATGTTTGTGACAAAAAAAGAGAATTATGCCCAATATGGTTCCATTCCCTTTTTTTTTCCTCTGTCTTATTTGCAACACCTTTCTATATCATTTTAAATAAAAACTAGCAGCAAATCTTACTAAAATATAGCATCATACTTGACTGTGAAGAGGATCATCTTCTCTCGAAATGATCTGCTGCAGGGATAGGATGGCAAATGATGCAGCAACAACAGGATCCACGCTTAAGTGTGGGGTTTCAGCCTTCCCGGTTTTACCTTCTATTTTTGCTTCGTAAAAACATACAGCAGCTTGTGTAGGTCCTGCATGAGCTGCTATTGCACCTGTGGGCATCCGATAGTCAACATGCATTGCAAATATGGCTTCAACCCCATCAAGAACACCATCTTTTATCATATAAGTTGCACCCGCACCACCTTCCTCAGCAGGTTGGAAAAGGAGTCTCACTGTACCCTTGATCATAAAACAAGGATATGAACAAAATGAGTAATGTTAAGCCCTATAATCTGAAAAATCTATTCACCGGCATGTCCACTAATAGTTACTGTTTGGAAATCTGTAGCGAACGTAAATCATTTAAATGAGAAACCTGCTGACAATCATCATGCTATGACACTATACAATAAATATTTTACACCAGAGAGTTGTAATATCCTAAAACATGTGAATTGGCAAATGGCGTGTGCATGGATAATTGAACCTGCATAAGACCAGGTATTTTATTTTACCACATCATGCTACACTAAAATTGCAGAATTCTTCAATATCAGAACAGATAAGAACGCTCACCTTTATCTGCTCCTTGCGCTCATTAAGCAACTTGGCAGCTCCCAGGAGCATCGCCGTGTGCACATCATGCCCGCAAGCATGCATCACACCGTCCACTTTGCTCTTGTGTTCCCACTCCACTAATTCCTTCATTATCACAAGTTCACAACCAACTCAATGAAGTCAATTCAGCGAAGAGAACTCCCTTATATAATAAGCCGAACTACAAACTAACCAAAGCATGAGCGATCAGAAGCTGGCCCGCAACGGCCTTCAATTCTTACCACGGATGGACAAAGACGAGAAAATGCAGATTTCGGCAATCCTACCAGACCATTCATCCCCCAATACCGAAATCAGAAAAGGGGAGGAGGTGGGGACCTGGACGGGGAGAGCGTCCATATCGGCGCGGAGGGCGACGATGGGGGGACGGCCGGAACCGATGTCGGCGACGACGCCAGTGCCGGCGACTGAGCGGGCGGTGAGGCCGAGTTGCTCCAGCTCCTCGCGGACGAGGGCGCTGGTGCAGTGCTCACGGAACGCGAGCTCCGGGTGGGCGTGGATGCGGCGCCGCACGCCCACCATCCACTCCCGCTCCTCCTCCGCGCGCCGCAGCAGCGCATCCTCGTAACCGGCGGAGGCGGAGGAGACAAGGAGGAGGAAGAGGAAGAAGAGAGGGGCGCTCATGGTGAAGTGGTGGTAGTTAGACTTGACGCTTTGACTTGTAGTAGTAGTACTAAAATTTTGTCGGTCGCGGGAGGAACCGTGATCTTTTACGCTTGCTGGTCCCACATGTCCGTACCTCATGTGATTAGTTAGGGCGATTTATGATCCATGGGCTGATGGGCTACTGAGCCTAGACGGGATAGTGAATTGGATAGTCTGTATGTCAACTCCACAGCTTTGTAGAACGAAGAACCGAATCTCAATAGATGGAACGCTGCAAATTATTGTACTCGACAATGAGCAATAACAAAAACAAGTGTTTCGGGATAACCCAAAAGGGAAAAACAAATGCTAGATATAAAAAAATACCTTCCAGGAAACATGTTTGAGCACGAGCAAGCAACTAAACTCTGGGAAGTATTCATCACGCTGATCATGGGGTACTACAGGCTCTAATTTGTGTCTTGCATCTCATGTTTTCTTATTGGGAAGTAAATCACACAATTCTCAGGGTCACTGTGTTGCTACTTTATAGTAGCTGTAGCTGTCTCTCCGTCACTGTGTTGATTTCTAGCCGCCTCAGTATGGGGAATGTTGGTTATTTCACTTGTTTGATATGTTTGTATATCATCGTGAAGATCAGTATGACCTACAAACTTGGTATGCGCCATTCAGTAGACGCCTCATCATCTCGTTGGTATGGTGCCCATCAACCCTGCATCGAGAAATGACAGAATAGTAAAGGAAATGAAGACCTAAAGATGTCATTGCAATAGGTACTGTCCCATAATATAAGGTTTGCTTGATTGCAACTTTGTATCCAAGGATGGACGCAGGAAGAAAATTGAGTGGGGGTCTCTGATTGGCATGGCATAGAAGTTGAGTTACTAGTATTAGCTAAGAAGAAGAAAATTGGCTGGTGGCCAACGCCCCATTTGGTTATATGCTACTAGATGCCTAGATATGTCCCTGATTGTATTGAAGGATGGGGCTATCAGGCTATCACTATTATCTACAATATGCACGTAAATGCTCCTGCAGTCCTGCTCATGCTGACAGCATGGAGCCCAAATCTTCTCAGATGACCTCACTGCAGTACAACTTGTACAGAAAAAACAGTATAATTGAAGGTAAGTTTTACCTTTCCAATAGTTGGCAGTAACAAAACATCTGAAAATTCTAGCACCACTGATCGGAGCCAAATGTGCTATTGTAGAGTTTGTTCTAGTGTGGAAAAAAAATTGGCATCAAACCAAAAATTTATGTGATACTCCACTATTTAAGTTACCCAAAAAAAAAAAATCGGTTGGGCAAAATTGGCCTCAATCCAAACCAGCCTATGAGGCTTTCAGAAAATATTATCTACTGTAAATTACTATCATTTGGAGGCTGCACAAGCGTTGACACAATTGAGTAAGAAAAACGGGCTGATAAGTACAGTGATAGCCATGGGCGGTGGGCCTGCGAGCCATCTTTAACGTCTCGAGAACAATAGTCATGCGAAAAATATTTATAAGTATAACTACAGTATGGCACATATGGAAACAAAGAAACATGAAGATTTTTTGACAATGTCACCACTGATATTATTAACTGGAAAACAATGTGCAAGAATGAGCTCGCTCTGCTTGCACATTGAGTTAAACAGCATAGACACCAGATCTTTCATTGGTTACACTCATCAGATGATGTTCTTCACTGTGGGTTGTTTTTTGTTTTTTTTTCTTTTCTGTAGGTAAACCTTTTTTCGTTTTATATAATAACCTTTCCCATCAGCACAAGAGTGCTTGCTACACAGTATGTGCATAATGCACAGATGCATTTGTTTTTTGTAATCAAAAGACTCACCAAAAGCCTGAGCTACTATGAAATAAATATTGTTTTAGAGGAAAGCTTCTATTTCAATTTCGTATGCTTGCTAAATTTTGGATATGATTGTCCTACCTACGATATGTTGCATAGTATTCAGCATACGCAAAATCTCTCACAGCAAACACAATGTCCATGTCTCTTTGCCGTTTTTTTCTTTGTGTGCAAAAAATGTAATGATCTAAGTTTGTGATCTCTAATTTTCTAATACCAAAATTACACACGACAAATTACTAAATCAGTACGCTTGAAGATGTCTAGTAGGAGTAGCAGTAGCAGTAGCATGTCCAGGATCAAACACTGATTATCCCAGGGAGTGGCCGATGGGGGAGATAGTTAACGGAATCGTTCTCGTCATTGCACTATTTCCCTCTCCGTTAACCGAAACTCCTTATGACTGATTTATAGGTGCAAATGCCCAGGGATTCAAAACCGTCGACATGATTTCTACATTTATCGCTAATCCAAAATAACTTCTCTCATTTCTGCGGTAAAGAACCGCTCACCTTTAATCCTACGCATGAAACTGCAGCAAGAGATCCATGGCAGCGCGTCGCCGCCGCTCCACGTCCAGAGCGGCCGGCGCAGCATCCGGTGCCACGCGGCCGCCGCTCGAGCGGCGCCCGAGGGGCCACGACGGCGGCACGGGCCGCTTCCGCCGCTTGCTCCCGCCTGGAGGTCGCAATCCCGGAGGCCCTCCTCCACCTCCTCTAGTACCATCTGTTGCTCCCCCTCATCGCAGCCGTCCTCCATCGGCTGATCGTCGCCGGACGAAGCGGGGTCGGGGGTCATCCCGCCCTCGAGGCGAGAGAGGAAGCAGCCTATGGCGGCGTGCGCGTCGCGGAGGGCGGCCACCGCGGCGGCGGCTTGGGTGGAGGAGGAGGGCGCGGAGAGCGCGGCCGCGGCCTCGGCGGCCCGGTGGATGGCGACGGCGAGGTCGGGGAGAGGTGGGGAATGTTGCTTCGGCGGGAGGTCGAGCTCCATGGCTGGCTCTCCTCTCCTTCCTTTGCGACGAAGGCGGACGGGCGGCGGGTGCGGGAACAGGGGAAGGCAGAGAGATCCTCAAATGTGAGGAGGCATTTGTTTTGGGGGTTTATGGATGAGCTGCTGGGTTAGTGGCAGCAGAAGAAAACCGCTGGAAGCCTGGAAGCTTCGAGAAGTATCAGAAACGACAGCGCGCATCTGCTCACTGCCGTGCCGCCGTGACGGAGATTGATCCATGGCCACACGGCAGTCACAGATCATCAGAGCGAGTTGATTGGGCTCAACAAATCGCCATGGAACCGTTCCAGTCCAATTAGTTTGGGCCTCCTTGGCTCCATTAACACGATGAAGAGGTCGCTACCAGTTTAAATTATCAGATATTATTGAATTAGTGCTAGAATTATTATGCCGACGATTTACTGATCTGGGCCAATTGACCACAAATATACATGTCAAACAGACAAATTCCTAGAAATGAGTTGTGTATTCCTTTTCACTCTCCCCTCGTAACTTTCTTCTCATGAACTCTGTAACACCATGTATACAAATCAGTAAAGTTCAGCTGGCACATTAGCCCGCCGTAGTTCAGTTCAAAATTGATATAAATATAAACTAGATGAAGGCCAAAAAAAAAACATGCACCTGAATCAGATATATGAGATGTATGGGAGGATGAAGAGGCTAAACTTAGCCACTACTCAAGCACGCTTCATTCGAGTATCATTTCAGCATTGGCAACATTGCGCTAAACCTGAGACATCACGACCTCACGGCTAGCTCCTTCCCAAGCAGTTTCAGCATCTCCCTTATCTGAAAAGGTGAATATAGCCAATCAAGTATCATTTCAGCCATGACATTGTAGATATTTGAACCCTGCCACTGGGAACACGACGTGGCAGGTGCAGTATCTGCAATAGCATTGCTTTCCGAACTATTGCGTGATATCATGAAGTCACAATGTTAGTAGATTACCCCGAGATAGTGTTCTAGAACTGGTGAATAACGATCCAACGCTTGATATGTCTTCCTGAGAAGTCCAATAAGCAGTTCCACCTCATCGCCAAGAAGATCCACCTATCATTCAGAGCAAACAAAGATAAAACATCTTCCTCTTGCGAGTTCATCGAACTTGTCAGTGTCTCTAACCTCTGCTTCTGCTGTTTGGAGGTCGTGGCATCGCCTGGTGAAAGCCCTCTGGTAAGTCTGTTCACTCATTTTAAGAGAGCTCATCTGTTCAGCTAGATTCCCCTGTTGCCTTTTGAAATCATTCAATCTGTACAACCATCATAGGTTTACGATAAAATGATAGTACTGAATTTTCATGCCTACACATAGCATCAATTCTGAAGTAATTCGAGGATATCCTCCACCTCCAGGTGTATTATAGTATGAAAGGTTATCTAAAAGAGATGTACAATTACAAACCTCAGCATAGCTGCTCCTAATTTTTCGCAGATAACAGCTTCGTAATTCATGAACAATTTCTGGAAACCAATGAATGGAACGAGAGCATTTTGCAGTTCAAAGTGATCCTGTTCAGCAAGCATGGAATTTGAATATGTTGAGTGAATAACATCAGGTTTCTCATTAAGAATCAAGATCATTTTGCCATCTAACGTTTTCGCTTCTTCAGGGGGTACTCTCGAATTTAAAGCTTCGTCTTTCACATCCTGCTTCATGTTATCCTGCTGCTGCAAAGATTGCTCAAGACTGCCATTCCAGGAGTAAAAAATACCATCTTTGCCGGTTGATATTTCAGTTCGAAGATCATTTTCTTCTGAATTTTGCCTGTCACAATTACCGGCAATACTTAAAACCTCCTTCTTTAGAGGTGCCTGATAAGAATCTGCACATCTATCTTCACTAGCTCCACTAGTTTTCATCTTCATAGTATGTAACTGTTCAGGATTGCCAATAATACTGAATCTTCCCAAATTATTGCTGTGTGCATTTTCGTCTGGGAATCTGATATTTTCTTCTAAACCCCTTTTTAGTTCTGGAAGAGAATCACAGTCATCGCCTTCCTTGATATGCCTCTCATTGTGAACCATTTCAGTCACACACTTCAGTTCATTTAAAGTCTTGGCAACAACAACTGCTTCAACTTCATCTTTGATGAAGGTTCCAATATGATGCTCAGCAGATTCAGCACCCAGTTTACTCACCAAGCCTTCATATACTGCAGTATATATTTCACACAATAGTTCAACTCTAATGTTCAATTCATCATTTTCTTCTGCTAACTTCTGCACATCCAGACCAACCAATTCCCTCGCCAAGTCTTTTAACATTTCTGTATGTAACACATGTTGCAGTTCACATCTGATCTCCGAATCAATCTTTTCTTCTACAAGCCTCTCAACCTCCTCATGACAGATGCTAGGCTCTTCTAAAGCCATAGGCCTTGTTGACTGAATATGTCTGGTTTTTTCCTTCAGATATTCAGTTTCCTCCCAAATATTCTCAGTAGGTGTCAGCTGCCTTTCTTTTGGAGAAGAATAATCATTCAGAACTGGAGATCCCGCATTGATCTCCTTGACAAAACCATTGATAATCGCTGCGTGCATCTCCTTCTCGACGTTAGCCAGCCACCTCTGCTCGTCCATGGCCTCCTTCAACGATGAGACTGACCTCTCCATGAACTCGAACGACGAAGTGACGCTGTCCCTCACGGCGCCGGCGTCGAGCACCATCTCCTGGAACTCCATGAGCAGCTGCGCCATGCTGTAGAATCCGGACACGCCCTTCACCCCGTCGCCCTCGTGCCCGGCCTCCTGCAGCCTCGCCATCGGTGACGCCTCGCTGCTCACCCTCTGCATCAGTGCCGTCAACGTGGACCGCGCCTCCTCCAGCCTGAACCTCATCCTCGCCATCTGCCGGTCCACCGATCCCTTCAGCTCGCCGAACGCGCGGCGGCATTCGTCGTCAGGTTCACGGCGACGCGCGGGCGCCACGAGCTCTTGCTCGCGGCGCGAGGAGGCGAGGTCCTCGTGCTTGCGGCGCATGTAGTCGCGGTCCTTGTCGGCGACGGCAAGCTCGGCCTCGTCGAGGCGGGCCTGGATCCGGTCGCGGGTCTCGAGGAGGTCGTCGAGCAGCTGCTCGTGGGAGCGGCCGTGGTCGTCGGCGGCGGCGGAGTCCATCTCGCCGCGGACGAAGCGGAGGCACCAGTCGAGCTGCATGATGGCGAGCTCGGCGAAGCGGAGCTTCTGGAAGAGGCGCTCCAGGTCGCCGTCCTTCCAGAGGCTCTTCTTGTAGGCGTCCTCCATGGCGGCGTTCACGAGCCCCATCATGATGGAGTCCGCCACCTTCACCGAGCACCGCAGCCTCGAGTCGAGGCCGCTGAAGAAGTCGTCCATTTCTGCGCCGCGACGAAACCACCTCTCACTTGTTGCTCCGTGCTCGGGTGGTAATTCTCTCGCGCTCTCTTCTCTCTCGCACGCATGCATTCACCGAGGAAATGCCTGGAGCTCTGCGCGCGGCAAGGCGGGTTCGTGGAGAGGAAGACGGTCTGCGAGACCGGGTCATGGAGTCCGGAGGGTTTTGCTCGCAGAGGCGCAGACGTGCATTCTGGAGCGCGTGGATCGGAGCAAGTCGCTCGTGTGCCCCTCTCTAGATGAGCCGCCGACCGGTGTGGTCGGCACTCGGCAATCAGCTCTTGTTTGTCCTAGGCCTTTCATCGGGCAGTCTCATCTGATCAACAATGTTAACCTGCGATCAGGCTAGCCAGCTAGGTTAATGGAGACCGAAGGATAGCTATGAAGGAGCGATGGGCGATTAAAACATCTTAGATTTTTTTTTTGATGGAATAAAACATCTTAGAGCATACAGATATAGGAGTATGAAGTATATCTATCTGTCAAAGTAGCATTATACCCTGAATGGCTGACTCTAAATACTAGTACTACAACTGTCTAGAGCAGACATGTAAATTCTGAAGTTTAACTGCATTAATTTCCTACATCAATACATGTGTAAACTGTCTGTGGCATCTTTGAGCCACATTAGCGAACAACCAAAAAAATATATATATACAACGATAAAATGAATGACTGCGTCCATAGATTTTCTGTTTCTTTAGGTAACTCCTCTGAAGGTGATTCTCAGCGGGCAGTAGGATGATCGTCCTCGTCACCACAAGCTGGTACACACAATAGACGGTTTGATTATCAACAAAGTTATGAACCAGCTATATCGACAAGGAAATAGAGAGCATTACGTTATTTTTTTTTCTTTTGCAGACAAAGAACATGGTGGTAAATCGGTCATGGAACAAAAACAGAGTTGGCAAGAACTTGAATTACTGAAGATGTATATAGCAAAGGGATCCAAATTATTTATCAGAACAACGAACTGTAGGTTTGTGGACATGAAGGTGCATGCGACCGCCAATTAGCAGTAGTCATAGTATTAAGAGGAATCAATTATATGCCCCTCCAAAAATCTCCAAGCAGCATATTCATCGTAGGTCCATAGAAACTACTCCAGGTCCATAGAAACTTGTGATTTTGTTAGGTATCCACTCTCCTTGGGAAAGTCGACTCGGTCCAGTAATTGAGTCCATGAACAATTTCTACAGACTAGAGCCACAGAAGCCTAGATATACCTTTTGGCCACAGTTGTGGTGTTAAATGAGTTTTTTTGACCAAGTATTGAGAATATAGACAAATATTCATGATATCTTTAGGTGTTGTTTGGCTATAATGGTTTCCACAAAAATGTCTAATCAGTAACCACAAAACAAACCAAGTCAAAACACTTGGCCACGTTTTATTAATTGAAGTAATCAAGTTATTTTATAATGTCTTTTTTCTTGAAAGAAGCTTGCCAGGAGTTCAATTTTATTCTTGCAAGGAAATAAACAGAAAATGGGATACTCCACAGGAACGCATTAGGATGGACCATAAAGTTGCTAATTCAGGACAAAAAGGAAGATCACATAATTAGGTGCAACCAACAACAAACCATAACTTCCACATTTTCACTGCCATCGCAAACTTATGAAGTAACGCTGAACAGCAACCAAGCTCTCACACTCTATCATCAATGTAACACTACGACTCAACGAGATCCCACCACAACTCTTGATAGCATTTGTGAAGACTCCATATTATGTAACTTCAATCATTTGAGATTGCTAAAAACGACAGATATGCGAGTAACAGTCCTATAGCTAGTCAGCTACTATTCCCTTGATGGTTACATGTGTCCAGTGAATTTTCATGGTTGCTAGCTCATAAAAAAGGTTGAGTTCTCTTGTATGAAATGATTTCTAACAAGTTAAATTTGGTTAATTGGTTAGTTTAAGCATAATAGGCTAGCAAATTTAAGATCCAAATATTCAGGAGACAGAATCAACCCTAATCGATCAGAAAACCAATCTATACACTATACGATCAGCACATTTATTCTACATTTCTACTACCATCTCAGTGAGTGGAACTACGGCTCCGTAAGCTATCACAATTGTAATCAATTACAGGGTTTTCTTCTATCCGACTTAAGTAGAAATTCAAAGGGAAGTGACAATATTTTGTCTACCAAATAAAAGCGTTTTTGCCCTCAAATTGCTGAATGAGAAATAAAATCCGTGCGGGAGTAGATAGCAACATGTGCGAACTTCAGCGATCCCAACAATAAGAAACAGAAACTGCATCAGTATTCAGTGTTTATCACATACCACCACAGCAGAAGCAACAGCAGCAGCAGGTGAGCAGCATGGCGGCGTCCATGGCGAGCTCGAGCGCGCCGGACACGAACGAGCTCCTCGACGCCGGGCGGCCCTCAAGCAGCGGCGCCGCCTTCCCGTCGCCGGGCGGCTTCTGTTGCTGCTGGTCCTGGTCGTCGCCCTGCTGCCCCTGGCCCCGCGCGCGCTTCATGCGGGCGAGGTTGAACTCCAGCTTGTCCAGGTACGCGTGCTTGAAGGAGTCGCGGATCCGGTTCGACGGCCACAGGTGCATCTTCGCCGCCGGGAGATTTCGTCGGTCGCGCGCGGCGGAGAAGCCGGAGAGGAGGAAGTCGGCGGCGGCGGCGGCGAGAAGCGTGAATTTTGGGGGATCGCTGCGGTTTGGTCAGTAGGTGGGGCCATGGAGATGGAGGAGCCGACTACAGTGACGGGCCTGCGCGGGCCGTGGGGGTTCTGGATTTGGGTGGGCCAGCGAACGGTGGATGGGCGGACCGGCGGACGGCAGTGGGGTTTCCTCCAGTCACGTCACGTCTCGTAACTCGTATCCTGACCGTTGGAGGAAAATCGGGCGGGTGGTTTAAGCTGACGAATTGCACTAAGGGCATCTTAATAGGTGTAGATAAGCTCTCTATAAGCATAGAAGTAGGAAAGAGAATGGAGGAGAGAGAAGGAATTGTCGCTTAATCTAGCGACGTGCGCTAGCGCTCTTTCCCACGCGAACGGGTCCCACACCAGCCTACGCACCCAACTCTCTCTCCCCTTCCTCTCTCTCGCCCTTTCCTCTCTCCCCTTCGGCTCGCGGGCAGCCAGGCGCGACCGTCGGCGCGGGGCAGTGGCG